>CM071871.1:9026905-9061338 GCA_036759665.1 Gynandropsis gynandra
AAAGTAGGGTAGCAACGGTTGAGGGTGAACGGGCGAATCACAGAGTTTATGGGTTTAGTTCATGGTGTCAGCCACGAAAGTAGGGGGCAGCTTGTCTAGATCACGTGTCTATGCCTTGAGAGAGGGTAGATATCATGTTAGGATCGTCCGCCTTAGATAGCTTTAATTGGGATTGCATGATAGATAGGTTGATCGTTGGTTTCGGTAGTCTTGTGGTGAAACCGGATTCCTAGGACGTTTGTCTCATCGTTAGAACCCAAGTAGTTTAGTTACTTTCAGTATTTCATTCCTTGTACACCTTCTTTCGTTAGAAAGTTTGATTCGTAGTTCGGGTTTAGGTAGTGTTGCGTAGTCTCTGTGGGATCGACACCTAAAATACTACATACGTACCGTGCACTTGCGGGTAGATTAGGTTATATTTAACTCTGATACGCATCAGTTTCGCCGTTCGTTGCCTCGCAAACACTTATTTCCAACGGGAATCTGTTGGAAATTGTAACGGATGCCCGTTGGGAAGACAAAAACTTCGCATCACTAATTGCGTCCGTTGAGTTGACGACATTTCCAACGGGCAACCGTTGGAAATTCTAACAGATGCCCATTGGAAATTCTGCATATAAACTGTTCAGTTTCATTTTCAACCCAAATCAAAACTTCAAAATCCTCCCAAACACTCCCTTTCACACTCAAAATCACATTTACAATCACTAAACACAAAAATGAGGGTTGGACGATTCATAGGTTCGGGAGGTATGTTGGTTGGTTCAGCGAGAGCTCCTCCCCACCTCCACTACCACCATATCGCCCTCCTTCACCAATATCGGCACCGCCGATATTTGATGAAGAGGACGATATGGTGGATATCGATTCCTTAATCGATAATTTTGATGGGCGTTCCACCTTCAAATTATCGATCCCGATCGTCCTACCAGGACGCTAGGGTAAAATTTTTTATTATTTGCATTTATATTGTTGTAATTTATAAATATTCTATAACTATTTAATTTTAATGTGCAGGTTTGACATGGATGATGTTCTAAAACATACGAACCTTTCGTAAGTCATACGAACCTTATAGGACCAACTCTACTATTCTGACAAGTTACTCCAAAAGTCATACCCCGCCGATGGTGGTGCACTTTTATCGTAAGTGTATTGGAAACTACATTTTTATTTAAAATGATTAATTATATATGTTATATTTTAACTCCTTATAATTTTTTTTTTGCAGCGCGCATACAGATGGCGGAAGAAGAATACCTTGCGCATCTACACGGCATGGATGCGCAACATGCAGGCTCTGATGCGCTTGATGATGAACAATGTCAAGCGCAACTACTACACCAAGAATCGCAAACCGATATGGGCAATAGACGAGGTCTTCAATCAACTTATTCAACATTGGGATTCTGAAGACTTCAAGGCCAAGAGCGAGAAGGCCAAAAAAATGTCGGTACGGCGAGAAGGTTCCCGGAGATGTTATGCATCGCCATACCACAGAATCAAAATCATTCCCGAAGAGGAAGCAAGAATTGGTAAATTTATTATTATTTAAATTTCTTTTTTACAATATTTGTCTAATTAAATTTATTTTATATTAGAGATGCAACAGATAGGAAGAGAACCGACTCTTCTTGAGCTGGTAGTGGAAATCCAAGCCAAGAGGAAGCCGGTCGTCGGGGAAGAGATCGATGAACCCGAACTCGTTGATCCCCGAGCGAAAAGAACTGTGAAAGTTATGACGGAGAAGATAACACAGCAATCACAAGCTTGTAGTTCAACTCCCGACGAGCTCAGTCCTTTACAAAAGGACAAAATTTATTTGGAGGTAAAAATTTATTATTTTATCTTTTGATTATTAATAAAATATTTTGTACAAATCTAATTTTAATTTTGTTTGTCTTGTAGTCGGTTAGACCGTATAAGGGGCGTCTATACAGTCTCGAGGCACTTCAAAAAGATATCGTCGAGGACGCCACAACGGTACCTCAGGCGGTCCAAGAGAGCTTCACGCAACAACGACGTATCAAGGATCTCGAAGCACAACTTTGAGAAACTTGAGCCCAAATGCAGGAACAGCACTCCCAAATACAGCACTTGAAGAGCGAGGGAATCAACATCACGGTAAGAAGCGGGTATTGATTCGGATGCAACGCCTTCTAGAGGTGCTGGTGACTGGGGTGATAATATCAGCCCAACCGATTTTAATGAAATATAATAGAATTAGGTTTAATGTTTTTGTAAACAATTTTATTATTTTAATTAAAAACTTTTTATTTTTGTAAATTATTTTTTTATTTTTATTTTTTTTAACAATTTTCCAACGGATGCCTGTTGTAATTTCTAACGGGCATCCGTTGGACACCATTTTCCGACAAAATGGTAACAGACGTCAGTTGCCATTTCCCGCCAATTTGTACGGATACCCATTGTCCTTTCCTGCCAGTATCCAACGGATGCCCGTTAAAATTTTTTAAATCCTGCTCTTTTTCTCGTCTGGATGGCAACGAACATCCGTTAAAACTTTGTAACGGGCATCTATTACAATATTTTAACAGTTGTCCATTGTAATTGTGTAACGGGCATCCGTCACAAGTTGCTTCAATGGGGTCCGTTACAAAATGCCGATGGCGTCATCCGTTGGCCGTCCGTTACAAATTTGCAACGGATAATATCCGTTACAACACCATTAGGAATCGTAACGAATCCCGATTTGTAACGAGCGATTCCCAACGGTCGCGGATCCGTTGTCGTCCGTAGGGAAATGCGTTTTCCAACGAAGTTATGGCGTTTTCCAATGAATGTGTCCGTTGGAAAAGCGATAAATAAATATCTATCATCACATTAAAGATATACAATTAAATCTACCCAACCTGGCTATGTATCTGAAGTCTAAGACTAGTACCACACTCGATCATGACTGATAGAGTCCCATGACTCTAGCTCGGGCATACGCTCGCAAAGTCCAAAGGATTCCAGCATCTTGAAGATCTCGACGCTGGCGGACCCACTGACTGGATTAACTATAATACTCTGTCGCTCGAAAGGTTACCACAAACCTAGCACGGTATGATGTCGACTCTGATCCAAGAGTCATAATACTAACGTCGTCGACTTGATACTCCTCACGCGACAACTCTCACCGACTCACTTGCATATGTCTACTTCCCAAGGTTCGAGTTTGAAATCACTCGTTCGAGCTTTAATACCGAACTCAAAATACTGACGTTCTCCAACCCCAACATTTGGTCGAGTGTCAATTCTCTAGATCATTTCTAATCACTTAAACAACTCATATACATGTCATCAATCCTCACATGGAAATTCTAAGGTTTAATACAATCTTCACTTGTAACGTCTAAAGTTTCTCATTATGATCCTAGAAATCCTATTGTGATCATTCCTCGTTTTAAATGTAGAAACTTATCCACAAATCAACTACAAAACAAAAATTGGGGCAGGGAAAAGATCATCATCTTAACTTCTTTGATGACTTTACTATCCATGATGATATTGCTAATTATGAAATGAATCGATTTTCACCTAGTATATATTCGATCGAATAATCAATATCCATTATATAGATATTCAAATTGAGCGAATAATGATAAGGAAAATTTCTGAGCACGACGAAAAATCTAGCGAATCTTCCTTCTCCTACTTTTTTGTATTCTCTCTTTTTCTTTTCTTTTCCATTTTTCTGGTTTTGACTGTACGTATATGCTCCTCTTTTCGATTGTACATATATAATTAGGAAAAGGGGCTTTAGCGGGCTTATGTTCGCATCTAAAAAATTTAAGTGTTTCAATCACTTTGTTAAATCGAAGATTTCAACTTCGAGAAGCTTTCTTAAGTCCATAAATGGATCTTTGCAGCCTACATACCATGCTATCCATGTACTGGGTCATGAAACCTAAATTTTGAGTCATATAAACCTTTTTCTAGAGCTCTCCATTTAGTAAAGTTGTTTTCTCGTCCATTTGTCATATATCCTAGTCATGATAGACTACAATCACAAGTAAAAACTGAATAGACTTGAGAAATGCTATAAGGGAGAATTGTTTTTCATAGTCAATGCCTTCACGTTAACTATACCCCTGAGCAACAAGACTAGCTTTATATGTCTCCATCTTCCCGTCTGCTCCAATATTTTTCTTGTGAAGCCATTTACAATCGATTGGTCTAGAGTTTGGTGAAGGTTCAACTAAATTCAAAACTTTGTTTACCCTCATCGATTCCATCTCGGGTTCCACAATTTCAACAACTCATATGGCTCGGAATCCAATTTTAAATATTATATTTAGCAATAAAACTGGGTAAGGTGTTGGCGAGTGAATGTACGATTACATCATGTGCTCACCTCTTGCCAAACATGGATCCGAACTTTCAAACAATTCCACAAGTTCTATCACATTGGGAACGTGTGTGGGTCCAAACAATGTGTTGGGAGCCATCTTGGACTAAAATAGAGCCTTGATGATGAATTCATTGACACCGAGATGAGAAATCCAATGCAAGTAATGATAGGAGTTGACGCATGCCACAAGATAGAGTAGATCAACGAAATTGCCTACAATCGTTGATTGCCTAGTTGTTACGATTTGAGGATGAATCACTCACAATGGGAAGGGAATTATGAGGTCATTGATAGTGCCACCGCACCAAAGAAGGGTCACACTGACGAGGTGATAAACTAAGGAACTAGAAGGATAAAACTTCTCCAAAGCCTACTTGTATCTGGCCAAATTAGAAGCTTGTGGAATAAGCCGTGAAGGCTAGAATTAGAAATAAATGACTCCACCCCATTTGTAATAAGGAGACATAATTTGGGGAAAGTAATAAACTTTTTGTTTTCATAATAATTGTCAAGAACATGGTGTCTTCAACTTGTTCTGGAAACAATTGAAGTAATATCCAAATGTATTAAGAGGCTTCCACACCTCGTGTAGTGGCCAAATTTCCACTTTAAACACCTCATCAACCACCATCAATAGACGAAACTTGAAGAGTGTCCTTAGGCTAGTCAAGATATCCTCCACATCATCCACCGTCAACGGCCGAATTCGTGAAGAGTGCCCCTAGGCCAGTCTAGAGATCATCTTTGATCTGACAAATTCTACTCAAGTGATTGAATTAATGGATTCTCCATACGCATCCCAAGATCCAACACCGAGGCGTGTATCACTTGGACAGTTGAAAACTAGCCTTCCTACTCTGAGCCCCATACAATTCTTAAGATTCTTGATGATGCCCATTGGATCCATGTCGTGATACTAATGATGAGTTCAGGACTCACGGATGCTAAAATGATGTATTTGGTGGTGATCATATTATCTTCCTACTTCACATAGGCAACCATCCATTCAGCATTGTCAGCGACGGGTACTATCATGATTTGCTTATCGATCATATGAATAAATTTTCGTGTCTGAGAACTAGTTGTAAGTTACAAACCAATTATCAAAGTTGATCCCCACAATCCTATGGAATCCCAGTATAGAAGATATTTTTCCTCAGTCGTTGAGAATATTTGTAAAATAAACAAAAAATGCAATATGTACAAACATTTCTCATAATGCATACTATTCAGATATAAACTTCATCTAAATAATGTCAACACCTAATCAATGTTACTATATCATTAGAAATATTGTTTCCCATAAGTAGTTTCTAAACCCTTTTAATATGAATGAGACCATTGGTAATCCGGTCGCATCTCAAACACATTAATTCGATTAAATCACATTCTCATAGTGACTAAACATGACATAGTCCACTTGTAGTCAGGTCGGACCTATGGACGCAGTTGAGTGCACCCATCATCATTTTTTGTTGTAAAAAATTAAGATATGTACCCTCCCTAGTAGTTTAGGTGCTTGTACGATCTAATCGAAGGCTTCCATTGTGCATCATATGCAACACATTACACACGTTGGATTTCAACTTATGTGCCTCATGATAGTTAGATTATACCATATAAAAGAGATCTCAACAAATGTATCCACTTATGAAGAGAAAGTCACTTGGTAAAAACAAATTGACCTATAGAAATCAATTAAAAAGTAATGGCTTACTACTCTGATAGATTACTTGCTCGAGCAGTCAGACTTCTCAGCTGCTTTCTTAATACCAGAGGAACGACTTGGCTCGACAGTATATGCTCGGTCTGAGCAACCATTATCTAAAAAATTGTTCGATTCAAGTAACTCTTTTCTTGATCCGATCACAATTTTTCAATTTTTTTTCGCTCGAACGAATAACACCTTTGCTAAATCAAGTATACCATCCAGTAAAATTTCTTGGTCGATCATACCATCCTATGAAAATACTTAGTTGAGCATGCCATCCGGTGAAATTGTTCGGCCTGATTTACCATTACGCGATTTACCCCCAAGATTTTGCTCGGCTCGAGCGGTCATACTGTTCGGTCGAGTGGTTCCTCACGCAAACCGCTCAACTTGAGCAACTCATTGCTCACTCAACAAATTTTTGCACCCCTAAATTTTTGCTCACTCCAAGCGACTGTTTTCTCAGTCGGTACACATGAGAAAAGGCCAATCAATCCAACTTTAACGAAATTTTCAGTCGAGAATAGTTCCACCAAAATCAACATTTCATCTAGAGAATTCGATCGACCCGAACTCTAATTTTGTTTTGAGGAGTCATACTGCTCGGCCGAGCGTCGCACCTTGCAATTGCGACTTTCAAATTTTTGAACGAATTTCATCTGAAAAATTCAAAATTCATATCTATGGACAACCTGTCACTCTGATACCACTATGAGGTTGTACAATTGGGCAGCAAAAGCATTTTATTAAAACCCAAGTATGAGATCTAGTTCGATTATAAATTTCGTTCTTTGGGTTGATTTTTTTAGAAAAACAATAGAACCAATTGGGTTCAATTACTAACCTTTAGTAATTAAGAGCATAGGATGAAACACCGATTATGCAGAGCCTCCACGAGTTGTCCACCCCGAGATGGGGTCCATCGTTCAACCTTTGACATGGGGAAATAAAGAAAAATTGCTTTCTATTTTTAGTTTTTGTCTCTTTATAATTTTTAACATATTTGTGATTATGACTAATCTTGTAATTGATGGATTGTTAAGACATATCTTAACTTAAATGACCAACTTGTAATTTACATTTTAATTAATCACCTTTAGAGCTTTGTATTAACCGTTAATTACATTTATGGATATTGATATGATTCTAGATTGACGTTCTATAGTTAAGAGGATGGATTTGGAATGAAACCCCACTAGCAACCTGATAGTTAACCTAGATCTTGTCTTTCCTAAGAAAGGACATCTTAAACCAAGACTACAACCCGACTAGAGAGCCTCAAACGCTCTAGTGTTGATAAGTCGAAGAATAACCTAGAATGTCTCAAAAAATAAGAAAGCTAAATCTCTAGGATTATCAAGGAAAAAAAGATAACTTTATTGATAAAAACTTAGGTAATAATGTCACACAAAGGGTCATCTATTTATAAGACCAAACAAAAAATGTAAACTTAATAAAATAAGTCAACTTAACTAAATTTCATCAAAATACTCGGTCGAGCACTGTAGCTGCTCGGTCGAGCTCTGAAACTGCTCGGTCGAGTATCGTTTAAGTTTTAACCCTAAATCTGCAAAGACTAAAGTATGTTTGACCGAGCAAAAGTAATGTTTGGTCGAGCTTTTTAACGTTCGGTCAAATTTCTTAGTGCTGGGGCCGAGTGATCAATCTTTTTGCATGCTCCATTGGTTCAGATGATCACTACAAAAAAACATAGAATTTTCAATAGCCCAATCCATTGGAAATGGTTATTTTTGTTTGGAAATGATCATTTTTCAACGGATTTCAATGGATTTTAGACCGTTGAAAATCGAGCAAAACCCCATCCAAGCGCCTTTAGCTCATTCAGCTTCTTGCTCTTCTCGATCTTTTTTCTTGTAGAAAGACTTTGTAGTTTTGGCTCAACTCATCTTGACGTCTTCATCCTCCCACGGGTTGTTCTTCCATGTCCATTAGAGTATACACATCCCTCGACTCCTTCGCTCGCATCCTCATGTTCTTTCTGTGCATGACCAATGGTTGAGCTACGACTAGGTTTTCATCGCATATACTCCAAATGGTGCTCTTACGTTCATTTTTAGTTTTCATTAAAATTTTAAAATTATTTAAATAAAATTAATTTTTATAATTTACATAAAAATTTATATAACATACTAATTTTGATTAATTTTTTCATTAAAATATTATTTAAATAAAATTAATTTTTATAATTTACATAAAAATTTATATAACATACTAATTTTGATTAATTTTTGTTATTTTAATATTATCATCTTAAATTTTTCATTAGGTGGTCCATTTGGATGGGTTTAGGTGATCGTCTAGATGATCTAGGTGTTCGTTTAGACTATCTAAATATTTCAAAGCATTCATCTGGACTAAATATGTTCTTTCAATAGATGAATTAAATCTTGTACAAGAAAAATATAGAGCTCGATTATAATTTATATTATTTTTATGAAAAATAATATAATATTATTAATTATTTTGAGTAATAAAATTATAATCATTTAAAGATAATAATATTTACTAATATTTATATTTATATGTTGTTCTTTATTTATATATATATTACACAATCAAATTCTGATAAATAATTTAGTGATTGTTTGATCTATTATATTGAAAATTATTCACAATAAAGAATTGCAAATAATGTTTTCATAGATATATTCTAAAATATGAACAGACATAAAAATTATATTTCTAAAATATTTAATATTTTAGTATATATTAAATTTTAATTATTTTTATGTTAGTTATATAATGCTCTAATAAAAAAAATCTACATGTGACAACAATCACATCTAAAGAATACCTGACATCAATGCTATAAATTAGTCTTCATCAAATTATCAAAGTTCGGTTTATCAAGATTCTCAAACTTGTCACAACTAATATTATAAACTGTCTAATTATAGCTAGAAACTATATTATAAAATATCAATGAAAAATTGAATTAAAAGACGATTTTCGATGAAAACATGTTGTTTATCTTTATTATAACTATTAATAACTTCCGTTATGTTTCAACTAATAATAAAAAAGGAGATTCAAAAAATTTTACCAGCATCTTCTTTATTCGAATTAGTTTAAATGTAAAAATAAGATTTTAATTCTGTTTCACTAATATATTAGAGATGTATCTAGATATAAAGATACCAAGGAATAAAATTCTATTACTTACCTCTAGAGAATTTATGTTGTTATTCCGATTTTCCATGAGTTTGATTTTCGTTTAATTGTTTCTTAATTTAACTTTAATCTTAATTTGTTTAAGAATTTACAGTTTCATCCAATCTATCTCTATTTTATTTCCAAACACTGTAAATAGAGAAAATCTCAAAAGTAATTTTTTTAAAATATTTTATTTTAAAATCGTTAAATTTAAATATTATTCAACAAATATAATCTTTTTAAACAACGTACAAAAATTAATTTATTAAATAACAAAAAAATTTAAAATACTTTTTTATTTATTTGTAATTATGTTTAACAAGATTTATTATGCATTAGTTTAATTTAATTTTTATTATTATGAAATGTTTAAGATTAGAAATTTAAAATCATTTTATTTTATTTTAAATATTCTTGAAATTAGTATTAGATCTTTTTACTCCTTAATTATTAATTAATTTAACTTCCACTAAGACAATAACTTCCCACTTTATATTTCAATTATTAATTTTTAGTTAGTTTAAAACCTAACAATGAATTTATATTTCAATTATTAATTTAGTGTAACTTCTATGTAACTTCCCATTTTAGTTTAAAAAATTAATAACTTCCCATTTAGTTTAAAAAACTAAAAAGCACTATAACTTCTATTTTCGTTTAAATATCTTCATACTTTCATAATTTTACTTCAACAACAAAAAACAAATTCACGGTATTATCTTGGTGTATTCTGCAGATTTGAAGTAAGTATTATTCAATTTATTTCTTTCATTGATAGTTTTTAACTAATTGTTTTTCTATTTTAGAACTCAAACAACGATTCTTCAAATATTTCCTATCAAAGATATTGGATTACAATGAAAAAATAGTAGAATCAAAGTTAGGATTTTAAGAAGTTTTAAAATCAATATGACAATAGCTAATAATCAATTATTACGTTTCAAATATTTATTTTAAAAATATATATTATTTATTACATATAAATTTGATACTATATATAATAAATAATTAAAATATTAATTTAAAATTTTTATATAAAAATTATATGCCCACTTAACCGATTTAAGTGGATAGAAATATAATTTTTCGATATACTTTTTAAAAATGTATATCAAATAATAACTCTTTTATAATAAATATTACTAATATTTAACCTAAATTCAATTTTGTTTTTTTTTTGTGTTTTTTTAATCTAAGTAATGATAAATAAACAATTAAACCGAATTATATGAATAACAACCTATTTTTAAAATTATTTATAAGGATTTTCAAAATTATCATTACTATTAATATATAAAAAAAATTTTTTGTTTAGATTATTTTATTATTATATTTTATAAATACTCACGAATTATTACTAATTGAAAATTTTAGTTTATATATTATAACTTAAAAATATTTAAAATCCATTGTATATTTTTTTAAATATTATCTAATTTTATTAAATAAAATTTAATATTAATAAAATTACAATAAATTTCAGAAAAAATTGAAAAACTTTTAAATTGCATATTTATAGAAAATTTTAGTTATTTATATGTTAAATAAATTATTATAAATATAATAACACTTTATTCTCATTGATTCAGATAATTTTTTATTATAATTTTTGAATTTTAATTTATTAAATTTATTAATGTTAGAGATTAAAAAAATTCAAGTTTTTAAAATAAATATTATATATATAATTATTATAATTTTTAGTTAATATTTATTCCGAAATACTATAATAATTTAGTGACGTTAAACCTAAGAAAATATATGTATATATATATATAATTATTTCATATATATATTAATTTATTTATATTTATTATTCTAAACAGTTTTAAACTATTTTATTGTAAAAATATAGAATCGAATTTTGTAATAAATAATTTGAATATATATTAATTATTTTTATTTATTTTATATTGCACATTTTAGAAAAAACGATTTTTTCATTATTAATAAATCTCAAAATCAATGATACATCTATTTTATTAATCTATTCATTTTTTGTTTTTAATTTATTATAATTAATTTTATTTTAATATATATATATACATATTAATTATTTCTATATATAAAAATGATTTTTTAATTATTATAAAATCTAAAGATCAATGATACATCTATTTTATTAATCTTTTTAATTTATTATAATTCAATTACATATATCTTCTTTATATATTTTATTATAATTTTTTACCTTTTTTGGTAATTTTAAATTATAAGATTATTAAAAAATTAATTTCCATATTTTTTGCAGAATTCATATTTTGTTATAATTGTTTTAAATTTTTTCGTATATCTTAATTTTTAAAATATTGGTATATAGTGTAAAATAAATTACTAATCTTTAATTGTGAATTCTAGTATAAAATCTAATAAATTATGTAAAAAATTCATTTTATTATTCTTAAAAGTTTAAAAATATTTTATTGTGAATATATTTTGAAAATTATAATATATTTAAAATTATTAGTTATTTTTATTTATTTTACATTACACATTTTATAAAAATAATTTTTAAATTATTATAATTTTATTAATTATTATTATAATTAATATATGTATATATTAATTATTTCTATTTATTTTAGATTACACATTTTATAAAAAAATGATTTAAATTATTATAGTTAAATAATAATTTTACACAAAAATTTATTGTAAATTATTATTTTTATAGTTGAAGACATAAATTGTAATGTTATATTTTTCAATTTTTTGAAATTAATATAAATTTGTCTAATTATTTAATAATATTAATCATAGTTAATTATATCTTTCATTATCCCATTATTTTTCTCTCTCACTATCCCTTTGTGCCATATCATCAATTTTTTATTTTTCTATCAATTTTATTTCTTTTTCTTTTTTAAAAGAAAATATGTTAAAATCAATATGTGTTAATGCCGATGAAATAAAAAAGATTTATATAATAAATTAAAAGATCTAAAAATTCTCAATTTATATTTTATCATTAAAATAGTTATACTATTACTTTAAATTTACTAAAAATAATTATTAATATTAAGAATTTATTAATTTTTTGTTTTATGCAATTAAAATTTTCATACATAATTTTATTTATTAAGAAAAACAAAATAAATTTAACTTTACAAAGGGAAATAAGTTTAACCTCTTAAGAAAATGAAGAAGAAGATGATTTAGATTATATGGATCATGCGTTTTGTGTGGACTATATTACAATTAATATTGTAGATTTTTTAGAGGATCTTTATTTTATTTCTATAGAAATAAATTGAAATTTATAAATAAAAAAATATAACATTTTCAACACCATGCAAATATAACTCACGTATGTTATATCATTATATTATAAAATTTATCATTGATAAGTGGTTAAATGACTAATTTACCCATAATGTTAAGTAATAGGTAAAGCTTTTAGAATATAATCTGAAAATTTTGTACCCTTTGAAAGTGATTATAGTTTTTTTAAAGATTATATATTCATGTTGTTAATTTTCTTAATCTAAAATTTTGAACTATTATATTAATAAATATTAAAACTTTTGTTTTTAATTGTTCACATTACTGATTTTTTTATCTCCGTTCAATTTTTCATCTCATATAACATATATATTGAAATGAAACCTTTAAAATTTAAATATTTGATAATAGAAAAATAATATATTTATATAAATCAATATGTACATTGTGCGGACTCCAAACCCATTTCAATATTTATTGATGTGTTCTTGTGATGTTAATATGATAATTTAAATGGTTATGGTCAAGCTTTTGAAAGCGATTAGATAAAACAAAAATGAAAAAACAATCATTGAAAAGTTGTTTATCGATATCTACCATGTTCATACGAAGAATATTGACAAATAAATAGAATGGTTTGAAGTAAATATCATGCTCAAAATTATCGTGTTGAATTAGATTCCATAATATATATTATCTAAATATTGATTTATTTTCTAATAGTAAAGAATATTATATCTTATGATTGATATAAGTATTAAATTAATTAATTTAAATCTAAAAAAAGTTATATATTAACATTGTTATTTTTAATTTATTAATCAATAACTCTTAAAATTATTAATTTATTTTATTTTTTATTAAATTTTCACATCAATATTTTTAACTCTATTAATTTTTAATACGACATGATATATATATTAAAAAATAAACAATAAAAACAATTATATAAATCACCATAAGTATAACAGGGGTTATAACACGGGTTATAATCCTGTGAAATTCAAAAAGAAAATAGGAGTAAAGAAGAGAATATGAATGCCTTGGGAACACGTGAAGCACGTTGAGCAAAATATCAAATATATCACACTTGTTGGAATTTTAGTTGATGACTGTTAGAGAAAAATTAGTTCTGATTTCATTTTCTTGGCCGAAAATTTTGTCCAGAGCAGCAAATGTATAAAACTGGCCCGAAAGTGAGACCTAAAATTTAATAACGAAAACGATGTAAAGATTTGCATATCCATGGCCTTTCTTCTGTTTATATGTTTTAAAAAATTTAGTACATACTATGCAATAATATTATATATTATATATATGTATATATTCTAACCTTTTCATGATAAAGTCACCAATGATGTTACTTATGATATGATATAGATAATCGTACCAGAGGTCTTGTTTAGATCAAATAATTTTTCTTTCTTAAAAAATTAAATATTAATGGAATATACATTTCTATATATATTATAAAATATAAAACATATATTATATATAATATAATTATATATAATATAATTATTATATATTTAATAATATTTAGTAACTTATGTATAATATATATAAAATATATAAAAGGGATGATTATATATATATATAAGTAATATATATCTAGTAGTTCTTTATAGTATAATATAATATATATATATATAAATTTACCGTGTAAATAAAAACAGGAAGAGAGGATGGAAGAGAGAAAGAGAGTGGAGAAAGAAAGAGTGGAGAGAGAGGAAGAGAGGAAAGATGAGAGAAAGATGATTTTTTAATATTTTTTTATAGTTTTATCAGTGTTGTAGAAGTCGTTAGGCGTTAGTCGGATGGTCCTTTAACGATTAGCGACTAGTCGAATTAATCGGCGATTAGTCGGTGACTAAGTTTTTATTTTTTTTTTATTTCTATAAATTAAATTGTTAAAGTTATGAAAAAAATCTAAAATAAACAAAATATAATTTATTATTACGTGGAAAATAAATAAAATGAGCAAAATATAATTTATAAATTATATAAGAAAAATATAATTTATAAAAAACATTGAAGAAGAAAGAATAATAACATCGGAAGACTCATCAGAGCTTGCTTCACATCTATCTTTTAGTTTTTTCAATCTAAAACCTTCCTATTCCAGAAGTCTATCCGACTACAAACCGACATCAGATATAGAAGAACATACCCCACATTTCACGTTCACGAGCAATGCGGTAAAAAAATTAGGAAAAAAATAGACCCATTTAATTATCACATCCACAGGCGTATTGAACACCCATGCCTATTTGTGCTTCATCAGCTTCCCTAAGATCTGGACCCATGTGTCCATCATACATGCGGACATCTTCTCCGACTCTGGATCCACCGCGGCAGCCGACCGCTTAAGGTTGGGTAGCTCCGCTGCAAACGGGTTACTTTGTTTTTTACCCGGTCCATTTTTCTTTTTTTTTCTTCTTCGGTCCAACATCATTTGTCTCCAGCAAAGCTCTGCACCGGGGATAATCGGACGACCGAGACCTCCGATGCGTTGTAAACGGGCCGAGTCTCGAATGCCACCGACTCGATTTGTTCCCGCAGGATTCGACCTGCTCGAGCTCCAACGTCAGACGCTTCTTCAACTCCCTGAGTTGAATCGCTATACAGTCGGCGAGATTAAATTTAGGAAAAAAATATACCCATTTAACTATCAATTTCTATCATTATCAACCCTAGTTGCCAATTTTCCCCAAAATCCTTCTCGCTTCAGACAAACAGATTGCTGCTACATGAAGCTTATTCGAAGGACGCGTCGTCCGCCTCGTCCTACAGTCAATGGTGCGGCGTCAAGTGCGCTCAAGGACGCGTTGTCCGCCTCGTCCTTACTGACGTTGGCCTCCGTGGCTCTTTCTCTCTGTCCACTCTCAGTCGAGAACGACAAGATTCAGGCAGAACAACGAGAAGAGAACGCGACAGGAGAAGCTGCGCAGGAAGAATTTGAGGAGAAGACGACGAGAGCAAATGATTTTTTTTTTATAAAAAACCGTCTGGGCCGCGATTTTCCTTTAGTCGGCCGCCCAGGCGTCGACTCCACGCTGACTAATCCACAACCGCCTAATACAGGCGATTTTCGGTTTTTTGAGGCGGTGTCTTGCCGCCGAGCGCCTAGGCGGCCGCCCAGGTCGATTTTTACATCACTGGGTTTTACAAATTGAGGCTGTCTATTTATAGGCAAACACTTCTTATTTAATAATAAATAAAGCATATGGGTTGTGGCCTATGAAGACATTTATAGTTTAACACTCCTCCTCGAATGTATATTGATTGTCTCGTTAAAAAATCTTATTATGGAAAAACCTTTAGGGATAAAAAACCATGATGATGGAAAAAGACTGCAGTCATAAAAAAACTCCTCATCAATTTTTCAACCCTTTGTTTCTTCATAAACTTCGAAGGTGACGCATCCTGATATTTCGAATGTGTTTTCTCAATGTTGAAATAGGGAGCGCTTTGTGAATAAATCGACTACATTTTCGTATGATCGGATGTATTGAGCATCAACTTCTTTCTTCTTCTCGAGCTCTTGTGTATACGTGAAAAATTTTGGAGGTATATGCTTTTTTCTATCAATTTTGATATATCCTTCCTTTATTTGAGCAACGCAAGCGGTATTATCTTCATATAGTATTGTTGGGTTGATATTAGTTGATAATCCGCATGTATCTTGTATGTGTCGAGTTAAAGCTCTGAGCCACACACATTCTCTACTCGCTTCATGAAGTGCTATGACTTCAGCATGATTTGAAGATGTTGCAACTAGTGTTTGTTTCTGTGAACGCCATGATATCGTTATCCTCCAATTGTGAAACATATCCTGTTTGTGATCTAGCTTTATGAGGATCTGATAAGTAACCTGCATCTGCAAAACTGATCAACTCACGTTTGGAATCTCTAGGATAAAATAATCCTAAATCAATCGTTCCTTGTAAATATCGAAAGATATGTTTAATCTCTGTCCAATGACGACGTGTTGGTGATGAGCTATATCATGACAAGAGATTAGTAGCAAATGCTATATCAGGACGAGTGCAATTTACTAGATACAAGAGAACCCCTATTGCACTCATATATTGTACTTCTGGTCCAAGTATATCTTCATTTACTTCACAAGGACGAAATGGATCTTTTTAACATTTAAAGATCTACATACCATTGGAGTGCTTAATGGATTTGTTTTATCCATGTTAAAGTGTTTTAATACTCTCTTTGTATAATTCGATTGATGTACAAATATACCAGTCTTTAGATGCTCTATCTGCAAACCAAGATAAAACTTTGTTTGTCCAAGGTCTTTCATTTCAAATTCCTTTTTCAGATAATTTCGAGCATTTTCAATCTCTTTTGAGGTCCCAATTATATTCAGATCATCAATGTAAACAGCTATAATCACAAATCCACTTGTTGTTTTCTGAATAAATACACAAGGATAAATAGGGTTATTCAGAAATCCACTTTTTAATAGATATTCACTTAGACGATTATACCACATACGTCCAGATTGTTTCAATTCGTATAAAGATCGTTGCAATTTGATTGTACACATTTCTTTAGGTTTTGAGTTTGATGTTTTCGGCATTCTTAATCCTTCAGGGATTTTCATGTATATATCATTATCCAAAGATCCATATAGATATGCCGCAACCACATCCATAAGGTACATATCTAAGTTGTTGGATGTTGTTAAACTCATCAAATATCTAAATGTGATTGCATCCATAACAGGGGAATATGTTTCCTCATAATCAATTCCAGATCTCTAGGAAAACCCTTGTGCGGCAAGGCGTGCCTTATATCTCACGACCTCATTATTTTCATTTCTTTTTCGTACAAAAATCCATTTGCATCCAACCGGTTTGACACCATTTGTAGTTTGAACGATGGGTCCAAATAATTTTCTTTTATTTAATGAGTCTAATTCTATTTGCATAGCTTCTTTCCATTTGATCCGATGATGTCTCTTTCGACATTCTAACACTGACATTGGTTCTAGGTCTTCACTATCATTTTCAAATTCTTTGGACAGAGAAAGAGAATATTCCATCATTGTCATTTATTTCATCTCTTCTTATAATCTTTTCATCATAGATATAGTTGATGGAAATTTCATTGTTCTCTGTATGTTCATGATTATTTTCATGATTTTCATTTTGAAGATTATCTTTCTCATCTGTTTCTTTTTGAATGTTCTCTATGATTTGAGAATCATCATTATTATCAAACTTCTATCTCTTTCAAGGATTTTTATCTTTAGAACCAATCGGTCGTCTGCGCTTTAAGCGTGTTGTAGACTCATTTGAAATTCTTTCATCCGTATGCCCTTTTGGTATTTCTATACGAGCATGTGCATTTGCAGCCGGTATATATGATTTTTTAACCCGAGTTGTATCACTGAACCCATCTGGAAGTCTGTTTGTAGTATTTTACAAATGTATTATCTTTTATACTTCCATATTACATTGTTTTGTAGGAGGATCAAGATATAACAATGATTGTGTTTTCAATGTTAACTCTCGTGAGGCTTGTTTTATTCCTCCTCCTAATGGTGGGAATTCATTCTCATTAAAATGACAATCAGCAAAACGAGCTGTAAATACATCACCCATTTCTGGTTCAAGATATCTAATGATAGATGGTGAATTATATCCAACATAAATTCTCAATCTGCGTTGTGGGCCCATTTTTGTTCGTTGCGGTGGAGAAATTGGAACATATACCTAGATATCTAAGATAGATGGTGAATTATATCCAACATAAATTCTCAATCTGCGTTGTGGGCCCATTTTTGTTCTTGCAGTGGAGCAATTGGAATATATACAGCACAACCAAATACTCGAAGATGAGATATATTTGGTTCTTGGCCATTTGATAATTGTAATGGAGAATATTTATGGTAAACACTTGGCCTTATTTGAATTAGTGCAGCAACATGTAAAATGGTGTGCGCCTAAGCAGAAACTGGAAGTTTCGTTTTCATTAGCAATGGTCGAGTAATAAGTTGGAGACGTTTAATCAATGGCTCTGCCATAACATTTTGTGTATGAACATGTGGTACGGGATGTTCAATCTCAATACCAATCGATGCACAATAGTCATTGAAATCTTGAGAAGTGAATTCACCAGTGTTATCAAGCCTCACCTTCTTAATAGGATGATCACGGAATTGAGCTCGTAATTTTTTTATTTGAGCAATAAACCTCATAAATGCAACATTGTGGGTTGATAATAAGCAAACGTGTGACCATCTACTAGAAGCATCGATCAATACCATATATCCCCATGTAATCGTTCTAAAACGATGGTGATTCATGTCCAACTTTGATAGATGATGGGCTTATTATCAATTTTCCTTGAGAACAAGCACTACATGCGATTTCAGAAGATTGAAATATCTTCTCATGTTTTAATGGATGACCATTGGAATTTTGAATAACTTTTCGCATCATTATTGAACCAAGGTGACCCAATCGATCATGCCAAATCTTAAACGTGTCTTCATATCTTGGGTTGAATATGGCATATGCTTCCACTATTATTATCTTTGTGAAATATAGTCCAGAGGATAAAGCTGGTAAAATTTTCACAATATGTTTCTTTTTAGAAACCATTGTCGTGATATAAAGATATTCACGATTTTCATCATTCATGGTCTCAACATGGTAGTCATTTTGGCGAGTATCTTTGAAACTTAATAAGTTTCTTTGGGATTGTGGAGAGAAGAATGCATCTTGTATGATAAATTTTGTCCCTCCGGTCATTATAAAATGTGCTTCTCCATATATCTTAATTATTTTTGCATTTCCAGATATTGTATTGACACTTGATTCATGTATTATTAATTTGGAGAAATACTTTTTATCTTTCAATATTGTATGTGTCGTAGCACAATCGGCTAGACATATGTCTCCATCATTGATGTTTGATCGTGACATATTTTGTATTACTTTGATCCGATAAAGATATAGATGAACCTGAAAAATATGAAGCAAGCTTTGTATATAATATATAACAATATAACAAAATATTACAACAAAAGATAATCTAATAAAACTTTAAAAACTAAATAGCGAAAGAAAAAAACATTCGAAAATAACAATCTAAGTCTTAAAAATGAGATAATGATAACAAAGAAATTCATGTCGAAATCTCATTTTCTTTTCTCATCTTCATTATCAGGTTGATACATAAAGTCCACAATGTCAAGGTGCATTCCAACCTTGTCGTTATCCTGGAGATCATCGAGATCATCTGAGACAAAATTCGTTTGAACATTTTTTCCTTTATCCGTTAGTGACTTCTGGTATAAATTAACAAAATGTCTTGGTATTCGACACACTTGAGACCAATGTCCATTCATACTACATCGATGACATATTGTATCTTTTCGCCTTTTAGTCACGTTTTCATTTTCATTCACTCAATTACCTTTCCTTTTATTTTCTCCATGGCAGAAATTATTTGGTGGATTACTCCGACCACTTCCTCTACCATATCCATTTCCATGAGCGCGACCACGTCCACGACCTCGACCACGACCACGTATATATCCATGTCCATGGCCATGCTAGTGGTTATAATTTGATGAAGTCGCATTTGTTTCATAAAATGGTGCAGAACCAGAGAGACGAGCATGATGATTTTTCATTAATAGTTCATTCTGTTGTTCTCCAACGAGGAGAAGCTGTAACAATTCGCGATAGGTCTTAAAATCCTTCGCGTGATATTGTTGTTGTAAAATTACATTATTAGCATGGAATGTCGATAATGTTTTTTCCAGCTTATCATAATCACTAATCTTTTCTCCACATAATTCCATCCTAGAGATTATTTTGAACATTGCAGAATGATATTCATCCACGAATTTATAATCCTGGAATCTTAGATTCAACCAATCATTCTTTGCCTTTGGGAGAATCACATATTTTTGGTGAACAAATCAATCTTTAAGAGATTCTCACAAATCTGCGGGATCTTCTTTTGTTCGATACTCATTTTTTAATCCATCGGCGATATGATGACGTAAAAATATAATGGCTTTTGCATTTTCCTCTTCTTAGGAATTATTATCTTTATCGATCGTGGCAATAAGCTTTTTGCCTTTTAGATGCATTTTAGCATCAAATGCCTATGTCATATAGTTTTTTCGAGAGGCATCTAGTGCTGTGATTTTGAGATTCACCAAGTTCGACAATAAGATCTGTTATCATTGAAGAAAAAATATAAACAAATATAAGTAATGACATTGAAAACAAAATTAAATAAATTATTATATAATAATTCATGTGTTAGATCCGTTTATATTTATAAATAATTCATTTTTAGATTTATTTAACCAATTAAAAATTAAATAATGAAAAATATATTTTAAATAAATAATGGGGTGAAATTTTTTTCATCCTTCACATAAATAAAATAATTAAAAAAATAAAATATAACCAAAAATTGGTGGCTCAGTCATCCGTATAACAACAATAAGTTAAATAAATTATGGGGTGAATTTTTTTCATCTTCCACATAAATATAATAATTAGCAAAATAAAATATGACGTAAAAAAATGGTGACGTAGCCATTATAACAAGAATAAATAATAGATAAATATTAATAAAATCTTAATATTATTGATTAGTGGCTCAGCCCACAGAATCATATAGTATAATATATTATGTGTGGAACTTAATCCACGATATCTTTTATAATATGATATATATTAATATTATGACCGAGATATATATTCCACGAGGTATATATATAATTTTTTTACTTGAAAATCGAAACTAAAATCGATTGGAAATCGATATCGTAAAAAATTGAAATTAAAAATAATATATGTAACGTATTGTATATATATATTTTCTTAACTAATTAGAATGTTCGTGCGGATAACGTGTTAAAAAAATTAATTATTAATAGAGATATATACATGTATATATGTTACAAATTAAAAAATATTATAATATAAATATAATTATAATATAATATAATTATTATATATTTAATAATATTTAGTAACTTATGTATAATATATATTGAAGGTACGATCATATATATAAATAATATATATGTACATATAAAATATAATATATAATAACTCTTTATAGTATAATATATATATATATATATATATAAATTTACGGTATAAGTAAAAGAGGAAGAGAGGAGCGAAGAGAGAAAGAGAATGGAGAAAGAAAGAGTGGAGAGAGAGGAAAGATGAGAAAAAGAGAATTTTGTGATTTTTTTATGGTTTTATAAATTGAAGGTGTGTATTTACAGGTTGTGGCCCATAAAAACATTTATAGTTTAACACCTTTAACTCTCTATGTTATATATAAAGTATTGTAGTGTGGAAGATCTTACATGGGTGAATCTATCTTTGAATTATATATATATATATATATATATATAACCATGATCATTAATAATAAAAGGTGTTGTTATAATTAAAATCAAAATATTACAAGGTAGCTGCTGTTTCCACGTTGCGTTGTCCAATCGAGTCCTTTTTAACATCAATTATTAAACTAATCAAACATTGTACGGTCAAAATTTCAGATCTTTAAAATTTAATTAAATGGTGACATCCAACAAAAATCTCTATATATATATATATATTATTGTGAGGTATTTTAATTTGACGATTAGATGATCACATCCAATTCCATAAATTGTATATTTGTTTTCTTTGATTTGTCACCTTGCCCATATTTTCAAATAAAGACAACGAATGGTGTGAACTTATTTATTTATTTGTCAAACGTATAAATATATATGAGCAAACTTTATTAATTATATAAACATAATTGAGTCTCGAGAAAATGAAAGATTCCCAATTATACGATGGATCTTTTATTTTATATGTAAATAAAATATCAAATGTCAAAACTGAAAGTAAAATATAATAATGGGTTAGGTTTGGACTATATATAACATGTCTTTCGTTGAGATTTTCCAAATATCATCATTGATATCACTAAGATTTGAGAAAATAGATGAATTGATCTGCTGATTTAATCAACAATCATAGCAAATTTTGATTCAAAACATATATATACTTAAATATAATAACTTTTTATTATGTTATTTCGTACATAATTAATTTATATAAAACATCAATTTATAGTGCATCGAAGAATAAAATGGTGGAATAAGTTCATGCATATCCAAAATGTGGTTAAGAAACTTGATTATGCCATAAATCTCGAAAGCAACGTGTACAAACGCAAAAGTTGATAAATAAACCAAACGTTTTGGTATTTCATGTAAGCATGGTTCAATTTTGATTTTATTACAGAATTACCATATACGTATATAGATAAAGATAATTTATTCATGAACTTATTTTTAATTTTATACAAATATATATATATTAGTATATAATGAGCTGTTATCACTTTATTGAAGTAGATGAATGATAGATAAACTCTTTAATGTTGGCCAGAAAATGTATCATGTGGTGTGCCCTTCCTTTTAATGTCAGAAAATGTATTTTTATAAATGTTTTAGAGAAATTTATAGATTTTGTAGATTTCTGTAAGTCATTCTAATTTGGATCTCAATCAATGTAAACAGTTACTAATTAAAGATTTAAATATAAACATAGTAATATATTATAAGTGATCTATTCAACATTCAAACTAATCCATCTTAAATCTTTTATTTGTTTTTAGTTTTGGTTTTATTTTGTTCAATTTTTAGTCGTTATTTTTAGTAATGCTATAATTTATTTTGTTACATTTATTTATAAGTTTTGGTCAAATAAACATATATCATAACTCATCTACATATTTATTTTTTATTTATATAAAATATCACAATTCATAAAATTCAAACTATTTAATTTAGTTTTTTACAGTTTTAATGTACAGGAATTAAATAGAATCTGACGTCTCCTACAAGATAGAGAAATTCTTTTATATTGGAGGAAACACGCAAAGTAAAATTTTACATAAAATATAGCAATATATCAGAATTAATTGTCATGATTAAAACGATTTAATTACAATATGACGGGAATGTTACTGCAATGTTTGGTGGAAATGAGAGTTGTCATCGCGCTCTGTTTTACCCTTTAAAGATTCTTATCTCCCTATATTAAAGTAAATTTTTCCTTTCTTCCTATCCTTGTTTTTTCCAAATATCTATGTTTTTTTAGATAAAATTTGTTGGTTTCAGTTGAACATTTTGGTTCTGGTTCTCGAACGATGATATTTACATTTTAAAACCGAGTTTCGATGTTATATTATGGTGTACTACAAAATTATGAATTTTTTTTATAAATTATATTAGACAACTTTTTATAATTAAATTTTGTTTGAACTAGACTTAAACTCAAATTTAATATAATATCATAGTACTATTCGTTTCAATTTGAATATTTCAAAGATGAACATTCAATTACGATGTGCATGTTCCAAGATCGAGACTAGATAAAAAAATTATTTTATTTGTCGCACATCGATAATTATATAAATAATAAGATGATATACTCTTTAACTAGTTTTAAATTATTTTTACAAAAAGAAGAGTTCAAGAAAGATTTTTTATTTGAATGAATATCTTCTCGATAGAATCTCGTGATCCATCCAGAAGATATTCATCTTCCATAATACGGTATAACCATACAAATATAAGAATAATATCCTACAAATAAGAAAACCCAATGATATTATATATATTGATATCCAATATAATATTTTATATAATATTCTCGGAATAATTATTGATATCATATATGATACTAAATACCATATATGATACTAAATACATTGATATCATATTTAATATTCTACATAATATTCGTTTAATATTTTCTTTTAAGATGTGAATCAGTAGAGATACCAATCTTGACTTGAAAATTATCAAGTCAAGATTATGCTAGAGGCTTTGTAAGATTGTCGATAAGCTGATCAACCCATGAACATGTGCAATTTGAAGAAGATTGATGGTCACAAGACTTCGAATAAAGTGATAGTCAGTGGCTATATGTTTCATTCTCGAGTGAAATACAGGATTGGCACAGAGGTACATAGCTCAATATTGTCACAATAGATCACCAACATAGCGGAGGAAGAGATTCCAAGAGAGATGTGAGCCACAAAACCTCTTATGTTGTAAAGGAAACGAACTTGTACTCCGTTTTAGTAGACAATTTAGCTAGACATTATTGATTCCTGGAGGACCATGAGATATGATTGCAGCCAATAAATACAATATGAGCCCAACGGATCTGTAGTCATCACGGTCACCTCCCTATTACGCATTTGAGAAGGCATGAAGTGAGTAAGGATTTTTTAGAGATAAAATCAAACACTAGGAGAATAGGTACCTCCAACGCGTCACATGAACGTAAGTCTAAGCGTACCTAGTTCAGACTTATATCAACCGGAACTCATGATCCATGCAATCCTACCAATAACCTAAGTCTATTTCATACCCCTAGACAACATCCAAGCAATCTCCATACCAATTCTCTTAAGCTTGTGCGAGATATCATTAGACTCGTATTCTCGTTCTTATTCTCTTTTCTTTCTCTTTTTTTATTGATCTATGCTTGGTTTCTAGGACGTCGAAGTCGAAGAGGATGGCTTTCTAGTTAGACCCAGGCTGTCGATGGCACACTCATAAGGTGTAACCTTAGCAAAGTGAAGAGGTGCATCATTGAAATTTTTTAGATCGAATACTACGCATCAACTCTAACCCTTAGGACGTAGAATAACGCCTCATCCCACCATTTAGACCCAAACCATCGATCTCGATGAACTCATGTCAATGTAAACCTAAAATAGTTAGAGACTTATTCCTATTGATAGCGGAGTATAAGCGCGTGAAATCTAATAATCCATGAACGGTAAAATATATCCAACAAAGCAAGGAGGGAATGATATACACGGAGATATGTATATTTGGTACTGAAACCTAGGAGATAAAATGCAACTATAGATCATGGTTTCAAGAACAAATACTAGACTAATCGCTATCCAAAAGGCTTTCTTAGCAAACCTAGACTATTGTTCACGATTCGACAAAGTTACACAATAATGACTAAAGCTCAAAAATTCGTACTAGGTATCCATCTGTTTATTTCTAAAAAACAAAAAATCAATATCTAATCCTAATCACATGCATGTTACTCGACCCCCAGACTTGAATGAAACACCGTCTCGGTGTTCAAGACCTAAGAGAAAAATCTCGCACACCAAAACATGGGAAAAATAAGGGTTAGAACGTGTGCAACTTGTGTATCTTGTTGTCTCGTGTTGGCGATGCGGCTGGAAGTTGTACGCGTCTCCTTCTTAAGGGATGATGTCGACGTCGGAAAACCTGTGAAAAAGAATCACACAATCCCAAAAGAGAAAACACAACGTAATAGCTCACCGAGTACATCAATGTAAAAAGAATAAGAATAGGTCCATAAAGTAAAAAGAAAGTGTGAAAGTCGGGTTGCCTCCCGATAAACGCTTGTTTAAGGTCACGAGCTTGACCAAATGCTCTCCTCATCACCATCGAGGTGGACTTCCTCGTCTTCGTGTGCGACGTCTCTTGCGTCATGTCCATCACTCGGGTATGGCGCTCGGATTGGTCATCCGCCTTGCGAGATCAGCCAACTCTCTTATGCTCTTCTCATGCCCGGTCATGTTGTAGTCCCATATGAGCGTCTGGTTGGGCATTTCATGTTGAGAGGTTGCGCGTATGTTGCTGGTTTTGGCCAAGAAGGTTGCACGGATCGGGCTTAATATATGCCCGGTCGTGCTTGGCTTGCTGGTGCGTGCCCGGTCGGGAGGACGTTTCGGATCGGTCGTGCACTTCATGGAGTCAATTGTCGTTCATGTACTCTCTTGCCTTGCGTTTCCTCCAAAGCTCTCGAAGCTTGTCTGTGTCCGTGGTCATCGTCTTGATCCGTATCTCTAGCTGTGGGATCCAATGGGTCACTCATTAAACCAATGGAGAATATGGGCTCTACCCTAGGTACATTCTTGAGGTGCTTATTCAACCCGAACTCCACCGTTGCTTCCCCTATCTTCATTGTCAATTTCCCCTCTCTCACGTCGATTAAGGCGCCAGGGGTATTGAGGAATGGTCTCCCCAAGATAATGGGTATTCTTTCATCTTCTTTCATGTCCAAAACCACAAAATCAACGGGGAGGTAGTAGTCGCCTACCTTAAATGGTACATCCTCCACAATACTGATTGGGAATTTCGATGATCGATCAGCCATTTGCAATACCATCTTCGTGGATTTAATCTCTCCCAAATCAAGTTTCTCGCACAATGACAGGGGCATGATACTCACACTAGCCCCTAAGTCACATAAGGCGTGTGTGGATGGTAACTATTCTGAGCTTGCAGGGGATGACGAAGGTACCTGGATCGGGTAATTTCTATGGTACCCCATGATGGATAACAGCGTGGGTCGCGGCGGTGATCATCATTGTCTCCTCTTCCACTCTACGCTTCTTGGTGAGTATATCCTTGAGGAACTTAGCGTAGGAAGGGATTTGCATGATTGCCTTCGTGGAAAGGCATAGAAATCTCCATCTTTTTGAACCTCGCTGCGAACTTGGCAAATTGTGAATCATCAGCTCGTTTCATTTGGCGACCGAGAAATGGAAGTGGAGGAAGTCTTGGTGGTGATGCCACATAAACCGGTTCTTCTTCCTCCTCATCTCGTGTTTCCTCATGACGTTCATGATCGCTAGGTTTCATCATTGAAGACTTTGAGCATTCTCCTCTCTCGCAATTTCGGGGAGTGACGTCCACAAGTTCTATCCCACTTCTCAACATGACAGCATTCCAATGCTCACGAGGATTCGGCTCAGGTTTCGCCAATAGAATTCCTTGCTGGTTAGAAGCGCTCACTGCAAGCTGTGCGACTTGGGTGTCTAGAATCTTCAAATGTGTATAAATTTCCCCAATCTGCTTCTTCACGTCTTCTTGATCCCGTCTTATACTTTTCAGCCCAAAGTGTTGATCTTTCTGTCCTTGTAAAAGCTGAGAAAACATAGACGTGATCTTGTTGTTCCCCTCTTGTTGTGGAAGTGGCGTTGGTACTCCTCTCGGCTGGTACCCTTGATAACCTTGCGCTCTAGGCTAAAAATTCTGGTTCTGCGGTTGGCTTTGAAACGGTTTTGGCTGGTAGCTTCCTTGGTACGGATTCAAAATATTTTCGGTTTTCTTGTAGGACAGATTCGGATGATTCTTTCGCCCGGATTATAGGTGTTGGAATATGGATTGTTGGCGACGTAATTCACATCTGCAACATCCTGGAATCCATGAGAATCGGGAGACGCTTGGTGCATTGATACCATTTGTAACTTCATTTCAGCAATCTCAGCACGCAATGCAAGCACCTCGATGTCCGCTCCCTTGGCTGGTGTCCTTCGATTATATTCTCCCGACATAATGTTTCTTCCCTCGGCCATCTTCTCAATCTTGGCCTCAATAGCTATAAATGGGAGGTCATGGAGTGAACCTCCACAAGCGGCATTCAACCAGCCACGTACTTCATCGCGAAGTCCCTCAATGAAAGTGGCGATGAGATATCTTTTATCCATCCCGTGGTATGGGCATTTGCGTTGGTATCCTTTGAATCGCAGCCTCGCTTCCGGAAGACTCTCTTTATCCTCTTACGTAAATGAATTGATCTTGTTCTTCCATAGCTACGTCTTGTTAGGTGAGAAGAATCGCATCATGAAGCGTTCTTCGAGCTGGCTCCACGTATGAATAGAATTTGGAGGTAGCGTTTAGAGCCACTCGAGTGCATGCTTTCTAACTAAAAACGGGAAAGCAAGCAACATAATCTCTTCATCGTCTATTCCAGGGTATGCTTTCATATTCGAATATGGCATCTTGAACTGCGTAAGATGATGGTTTGGGTCCTCCGTAGGTCGTCCCCTGAATGGTGATTGACTCTACATCTGAATGAAGGGCGGCTGTAACTTATATCTATTCCGGTCTATCTCGGGCCTTCGAATACAGGAGAGAAGATGCGTGTGTTTAGACACTGTGTACGCCCTGGTGCTTCCTCCTGAGCCATCTCTCCTTCACTAGATAAATATGTTTCTCGCTAACTTGTCGTTTCCTCAATATTCTCTGAACCACTACGTCTTGCTTTTTGCTGTTTCTTTAACGCTTGCGTAGTCTTGTCAATATCGGGGACAAAGAGGAGTTATTTGCCTCTCGAACTCCTAGACATATACCGAGTGATCTGCACGTAAGAAAGCAACAAACGATAGCTTAGCTCGAAAGAGATGCAATCGAAAAATAAAAGAAAAATGTAGAAAACAAAAACAAATAAAAGACACTAAAAGGACTGGATCTCGACTTAAGGAAATCCTAATTCTAATACTGTAACTAGTCTCCGGCAACGGCGCCAAAAACTTGATTTGCAGAAATCAGGTTTTAAATTTCTTAGACCATTCTACTGCAAGTATACGGTACGTGTAGTACCAGGGTCAAACTCTAGGGTCTAAATGCAGCGTTAGAATCAAGAAATCACGAGAAGAAGATTGATCAATAGGTGGATATCTAACTGGAAAATAAATGATAAAGCAATGACGGGACTAGACTCAACAAGATAGAGTACCACGGGTTTCAAGAATACCAAAAATGCAATGGATATTTCTATAGAACATGAAATCGGTTCATATCATCGATGGGGAACTAAAATCCAAGTCCACTACCTAGGTAATCGACGACACTCATCTCTCGATACAGCACGGAACGTCTAGATGCATGAAGATCGAGTGGGGAGTTCTACCTCAACTATCGAAAATAACTCTCTCGATGCATAAATCCTCTACCTAGGGAATCAACGTCATTCATCTCTCTATGCAGCGCGGAACGTCTAGATGCATGAAGAACAATGGGAACTCGACCTCTATTGACGGAAGTGACTCTCTCGATACCTAAATCCACTATCTAGGATCTGCACGTACTCACCTCTCGATGTAGTAAACCTATATCCTAAACGCATGACGAACAATGGGAGCTCTACCGTTCCTAAATAGATTAACCGATCGCTAGATTCTCATTAATCTTATTTATTCGAAGGTTAATTCCGAGACTCAAGCCTGACTCTCTCAATGCTTAGATGAATCTCTAATTTCATTCAAACATGTCTAATCTCACCGAATGGATCTAGTCTCATTCAAACATGAAATCAACAATTTATGAACACATTACGCACACTAAAAACCTATTGAACCATACGATTGAACAAAACCAAAATCAAGCATTAAGAATCAACAATCCATTACAATGGCATCCCTAACTCATGATAAGAGAACTACTCAGAATACATAGGGAAACAAACACAAATGAAGTTGATGTTCATCTTCCCTATCATCCCGAGCGTGGCCTCGGATGAATCCTTCGGGGTGGCCGAAGTCTTCTTCCGTGTTCTCTCATTTGTCTCCTGTGTATTCTAGTCTCTTTTTCTGGTATGTCTGCTCAACATGATAACCATTTTGGCGAATCAAACCTAAACAGATTTTTCCTAGAAAGGGGACCCGCGCGACTAAGGCTCAATCCACGCGGGCTAAGTTCTTCTCAACCAGCCCGAGCGTGCTGATGAGTTCCCCGACTCGTGCTACTTCCGTTGGAACGGAAGCCCGCGCGGGCTAACTAACCACCCCGCGTGGGGTCCTCAATGGCATCCAATCCGAGCGTGCTCCTTAGCTCCCCGAGTTGTGCAAACTTTGCTGGAAGTGCAGTCCGCGCGGGGCCTCTTCCAAGACTGAGCGGGCTGAGTTATTTTCTTGTTTTCACTCCTTGGCTCGATGCTCGGGTGTTCCGTTTGGTTCTGTGGCCTGAAGTTGCTCTGAATGGCTTGTAGCTCCCATTAGACGCGGCTGAATCCAAGCATAGACATTCTAAAGCTCGAAAAGGCCTTGTCGCCTTAAAACCTGAAAATCAACAAAAAGGAGTACATAAAAAATGTTCGTGTCGGTTTTGCAATTCGCGCTATGAAATCTATGCGAAAACGATGTAAATGCTTAGTCTGAAACTAACACACATTATGTGTTATCAATGATCTTTTCCATTGAAATTTGGTTTTTATTGTGGTTCGTTGAGGATTTATTGAGAAGTTTTTGCGTTCAAAATGAGGTACAAAAATACTAGAATTCTAAAAAAATATAATTGGAAAATTGAGACGTTAAAAGTGAATATTAAAATTTCAAAACAATTGTAGGATGGTTGATCGTATATGTATGAGTTGGTTTTTGTGAACTTGAATGCTCAGAGAAAGCCTAAAGATTAGACGTTCGACCTAGTGTTGGAATCGAGGAGTGCCAATATTTTTGTTCGGCGTTGGAACAGAGTGAAGCTTTTATGTATGTGCACGATCAAATAATTCTACACTTGAACCTTCAAAAAAAGGTATATACGGGCGTATCGGTGAGAGCTTTCACGTGAGGAGTACAGGGTCCACAATGTTAATATTGTGATACTTAGATCAGAGGGCAGTATCATACCATGTTGTGATCTTATTGGACCTATAGAGCGACAGAGCACTATAGTGAGTCAGGTCGGTGGACCTGTCGTTGATCATGTCGTGTTGAGGTCCTATTTGACCTTTTGAAGAGTGAAGTACTATGGTCAGTTAACTTAGTGGACCTGCCAAAGTCATACCGTGTTAGGATTCTATTGGACCTTTCGAGTGAGGCAACGATGTGCTGATTCAGTTTAGTGGAATTGCAAGCATCATACCGTGTTGGAATCTTGTTGGAACTATCAAGCGATGAAACATTAGGGTGAACTAGTTTAGTGGACCTATTAACTTCATATCGTATTGAGGTGTTGTTGGACCTTTCAAGTGACGAAGCGATGTACTGAGTCAAGCCAGTGGTTCTTCCAGCATCATACTGTGGTGGGGTCTTGTTGGATTTTTTGAGCGACATAGAGTTGTATTGTTTTGATGTTTCGGGGTACTATGTCCTTCTAAGAGCTACAATGTATTGGAATCCTTAGACTTTGCGAGTGTATGTATGAGCTAGAGTCTTGTGGACTTGGTGAGTTATAATCCAGTATAATACTAGTCTTTGACCTAAGATTCTCAATTAAGACGGATAGAGTTGTATCTTTAGTATGATAGTGAATATTTATTTTATGTTACTTAATTAGAAGTAGGAGAATACACGGCACAAAGTGCATACACGTTTTGGTCTCACAGATTATGTATTTTGTACTCACCTTTTTTTATGGGATGTTGTGGATGGATAGGCGATGGCAAAGAAAAAGATCAATGTGATTGAAGAGCAACTGCAGGGCTCACAACAGACTAATAGCATAAGCATGCAACAAGTTTCGATAAACTTTATCAATGATTTTGTATTTATCTATTGTTTATCGTGTGTTATTTGAAACAAAGAGATGAGGTTGGAAGATGGTTGATAAGATATCAGTCGTAGGGAATTAAAATTTCAAATATTCAAAAGAAATAGATGCGCGAGACAAGAGAGCAAGACCCATTTCGATAATGTTTTTGTGTTTGTGTTCGAATATCACATTGTGTTCGAGTGTGCGTGGAGGCGTGATGAAATGAGAAATACTAGATATGGCTAAGAATAATTTTTAAAATGATGAATTTCCAAACATTTTTGGGATAAAATGTCGTGATATGTGAGGAAAAATTATTCTCGACAAGCTCCTTGTATCACGAAAATATTTCAAAAACTTGAGACTTTCTTTCCATCGGATAAAATCATATATGATGTGTATAGTGATTGACGGATATAGCATATTCTTTAAATCCGTTAATAGAAGTTACAGGAGATGTCTAAACATCAATATAAATATTTTAAAAGGACGAGAAAATACTATGCTTTAAATAGGAAACATAAGAAGTTCATGACATATAGTGCTTAAACATGCATCACATAGATAAATAACATTGGCTCGTGACAATGGTAAGGAGAAAGATAAGATAATTTTATTCAAAACTTTAAAAGACGGATGATCTAATCTAGAGTACCACTCAAATAAAATGGAATTAATGCTCGTAAAGAGTCGAACCGGAGAGGAAACAAAAGAAGAATGTGACTCCGACGGAACCAACTATTCGTACACACCATTAAGTAGTCCTTGCTTGAATGGTGTCCATGTTGAGATCCTGATAATAATGAGAAAAGAATTTCATTGAAAGATTGTTACAAAAACATATTAGATGAACTTGTATAAGATTTTTATGCATAAAGAAATATATGTGTAGAAAAAACGAACGGGTGTGATAACAAGCCCAAAACCGTCTTCAAACATTAGATCATCGTTGCTCATATAAAAAGAGTGAACAATAAAATTGGCCAGATAATATGTGATATGGTGAGATACCCCCAAATCGAACAGTTATATCGGCGAAATATCGATAAAAAATGGTTAAAACTCTTATACCATATAGGAAAAAGAGTTGCGATAACATTTCTTATTTGATTGAAAATGATGGCACGTCCATAAAAATAAAAGAGGAATATTAATAAATATATTGATATTTCACATGATATTACAAAAATAGTTTTAATATAATATTTTGCGTACTCTGGTAACGTGATACTATATAAATTGATATGCAATATAACACTTTAAATAATATTTTCAAAGTTTAAATTTAAATTTATAGTTAATAAATTTAAATTACTACATATGTCTTTCTCTAACACGAACTGTATTTAATAAAAACTAAAATTTAAGTAGAAAATAAGAAGTTAGATAGACACGCAATATGATGTGTTTATTACCACGTCCACGTCCACGTCGGGGGCTACCGGTTGCTCAGGAAAATCGGCTGCTTGGGCCTTTGGTGGGCCCATTTCCATTATATTTTTTCTTTTTTCTTTTTATTTTGTTTTAGTTAGTTCTTCTTTATGTTCATGCTTTTCATTTCTCTAATAGTTTCATTTCTTTATAGTTTGACTCCTAATTCTATTCCTTCTTATCTTATTCTTCGATAAATTTTATATATAATATCCGTGCATTTTAAAATATCATATTAAAAGCTATAAAATATCTAATATAATTTATAAAAATATAAATTAATTAATTATTATCAAATGGTTTTAAGTTGAAAATTTATAAATCTCATCATAATTAATTAAATTGAATATATTACTAATATTAAAATAAGTCTTGATTCGAAAAAAATGATAAAATAATGTATTCCAATGGTCGTGAAAACTTTAGTGATGGTCGGGAGGCCACCCATCGCAACGAAATTATATTGGCACGAGGCAATATTAAAACAATAGTTAAAATTATTAGTATGATGATTATGATGGGTGAATATTTTGGGACCAAGGAATGATAAGACTATTTATGGATGCAGTTCCGACCAGTCTTACGTATCGGAGAAACAGGTATGGAGTGACTCTATCTAATTATGATTATCACAACTTACGTGGTCCAATTATCAGAATCAATCGTACAGTCTCCCATAACAACCAACATATTTTTATATATCCCATCTATTTTAGTTGGCGGAATATCAGAAATATTTTTATAGGATTAAACCACTTCAAAAATACCCTTCCTCAAAATAATTATTAAATTCGAAAAAAAACCTGAAGAAAAGACAAATTTGTCCTTAATGTTCGAACGTGGAAAAATGGAAGTTCGGCAGTTTTTCGACGTGAAAAACTGCCGAAAACGAGAAAGCCGAACAGTTTTTCGCCGTAAAACATGTTTAAAAGTTGATAGCAAGAAAGAAATAAGTGATGTCGAACTTGAAAGAGATCGATTTGAAGTTGGCGAGAAGGAAAATGACTAGAATCAGCAGCATCACTGGCGAAGAGAGCACGAGTCAATCTTCAATGGCGTCAATAAGTGTAAGTAGTTCGATTTCTAGGGTTTTGCAAGCTTTCGAGTCACAAAATGGTTTATTGATTTGAAATGGGTGACTGTCAGTGTCAGTGAGTCGGTTAGGTCACAAGGGTCGCAGGAGTTGCATGAACATCTTCGACTCC
>CM071871.1:9086750-9110707 GCA_036759665.1 Gynandropsis gynandra
CGATTTATCAAATATGATGCGGCTAAAATACACTCACCCAAAAAAGTTGTAGGCAAATGAGCGTGAAACATAATGGTGCTGGCAACATTAAGAATGTGGCGATGTTTGCGCTCAACCCGACCATTCTGTTGAGGAGTGTATACGCACGAAGTCTGGTGAAGTATCCCATGCGTTTGGAAGTACAGTCGAAGACCAATGGATTCGGTCCCATTGTCTGTCCGTACAACCTTAACACAACTATCAAATTGACGTTGCACCATTTCACAGAAATTAGGAATAAGATCCTTGACTTCGGATTTAGAACTCATCAAATAAACCCAAACAGCTCGAGAATGATCATCCACTAATTTAAGAAAATAAACAGCACCAGTTGTAGCATGCACATTATACGGTCCCCAAATATCAGAATGAATCAAATCAAAACAATGTGTAGCATTGGACTCACTAGAAGAAAAAACAGCACGAGTTTGTTTGGCTCGAAAACAAATATCGCAAGGAGCCTTATTCTTAGTCTGTTTAGAAATGCCAAAAACTGTAGGCAAAAAATCTAAAACCTTATCAGACGGATGTCCAAGCCGATGATGCCACAAATCTCGAGAAGCCACTGAACTAGCATGAAATGCTGTAGGTCCAACTGTTCCCCGAAGCTTGTAAACCCCATCGCATTCTTCACCCGCTCCAATCAGGGTCCTCGCGATACGGTCCTGAATCACACAAAAGCGATTAGTAAACGTCACAATGCAATCATTACTTTGTAACAAACGCGATATGGAGATCAAGTTGCATGTAAGTGAAGGCACATAAAGCACATGGTGAAGATAAAACGAGCTGCCAAGCAATAAATCACCCGTATGCGTAGCCATAGTGCAATCACCATTAGGCAAACCAATAGGACACGGAGTAATCGGCGAAACATTGACTAAGGAATGTAAATTTCCCGTCAAATGATGAGAAGCTCCTGAATCCAAAATATATTCAGTGTAATCTGTCTTACCAGATTGAGTATCATCAGACCCATGTGGTTTCAGCTTGAGCAATGACAACAAGGTAGACCACTGCTCGTCATTGAAACCTGGCATAGCACCGCGATCAAGATCGTGATTAGACTTCGAATCTGGGGTTGTGTCCACAACACGAGCTGCATTCGCACGGACAGGAGGAGGACGTCCACCACGGTGAGTACGCTCGGGCTGCCGGGACCGAGCATTCCTCCTAGAGCGATCTGGAAATCCGATGATGAGATAGCAAGTGGAGACATCATGACCAGGTTTGCGACAATGAGAGCAAACCAAGGTCTTGTCACGCACTGCAACTGAAGGAGCAGGAGAGGGAACCGGTAAAGGGGACATAGCAGAGAACCCTACAACCGATCCACGATCATCGCGACCGCGGGTAATCAAGCAATGACGTTCTTCATGCACAACTTTGTAATGAACTTGATTGGGGCTCGGAAGTGGATCAGATCCTATAACTTGAGACCTAACCGTTCCGAAGACACCATCATCAAGTCCCATGAGAAACTGATGAATCTTCTCCTCTTCACGATCACGCAGGAGCTCGGCATTAAGAACAGCAGCATGTGTCGTACCACATCCACAAGTACGAATAGGCTGGTATGTGTCCAATTCTTCCCACAGTTTCTTCAATTTACCAAAGAAAACTTGAACACTCTGATTCTGCTGCGAGCAACGAGCAAGCTCCGCACGAATCTGATGTACTCGTGCGGCATTTCCTGCGGAAAATTGTTGTCGAAGATCTGCCCAGAGTGTCCGCACATCATCAACAATGGAAATATTGGTCCGCAATTGCGGATCAATAGTATTGAACAACCACTCGATCAACATCGAGTTGACAAGGTCCCATTCTTCACGATCAGGAGAATCGGGCAACGGCGCAACAATTGTACCATCGAGAAAACCTAGTTTCCTTTTCGTGCGAAGGGCGTGTCTGATGTGTTTGGCCCATTCCTCGTAGTTAGAGTCACCACGAAGTTGAACCGATGTGATCACAGTACCCGGCCCCTTGGACGGATGCAAATAATATGGAGATCCGAAAGTACTAGTCGCACGGACCGTCGGCGGCTGTGCGACAGTCGGCTGAACAGCGGCAGCACCGGACATCTGAGCATCGGCTACACCTGGCTGGAAAGCCATGTGACCAGCGATGAATCCTCGGATCGAGACAGTATACGCGCGCGGATCAAGAATTTATTCACTGATTTTTTTTATATATAATATATATATATATATTAAATGAATTATTAATTAGATAAATAATTCACCGTCTTCTTTGCGCAATTAACGAAGACGGTGAATCCGAAAACGATGGCGCTAACGACGGCGCGGCGAGCGGGGCAGACGCGGGGGTACGGAGCTTACGACGGCGCGGCGAGCGGAGCAGACGCGGTGGTGGGTGACGGAGCTAACGACGGAGCTTACGACGGCGCGGCGAGCGGAGCAGACGCGGTGGTGGGTGACTGGGCGCGACGGTAGAAGACTGGCGAGAAATCAGCTCGATGACCCAGACTCGGCGAATCTGCAGGCGAAGTCTGGTGACGGTAACCGGCGAACGCAGAGGAACGTCGACGGCGAACGCAGGCGACGGCGAACGCAGGTGACGGCGAACGCAGTGAGTAATTCGACTGATTTCCGGCGGAATCTGGGCGCGGAGTTTGGGTGCAAGAGATGCGGTAGATGAGGGATGAGGGATGCGGTAGTGGATGAGGGATGACGACGGCTCTGAAATGCCGGAAGCACGCGCGAGTCTGGGAAGCACGCGCGGTTCTGGGAAGCAGTCGCGACGACGCTGAAGAACACACGCAACGGACGACGGTGGGCAACAGACCACTGTGGGCAGCGGATGACGCGGTAGGCAGCGGATGCGCAGGAACAGGAACGGAGACAGGCAGCAGACGCGCGCAGAAGACTGGCGACGCGTGAGAGACAGGCGCAGGCGGAGTACGCGGCGAGCAGATGCGGCGGCGACAACAGATGTGGCGGCGGCAACAGCGGCGGCGGCGGCGGCAGGGAGGCGAATTATCGCGGCGGCAGTCAGAAAAATTAAACTTTCGACGGGCTACGGCTCTGATACCATGCCAAATAGAATGAATTCGTGTGTGTATTATTAGGTCTAAGCCTCGTTTAAATAGAATTACAAACCCTAATACGACTATGCGTATACCCTTATACATAATTAACCCTAATAGTACATCATTAAATAAAAGTTGCACTGGTTAAGATGTAGATCAGTTCGAAATTGATATATCAAATATATTTTTAAATTAATTATTCTTGAATTCGCTGTTAATTTAATTTTGTGTTTACATTTCAAAGAATTTAGACAAAGAAAAATCAAACTGAAGTCGTACTTATATAAATCGGGTTAGTGTTGTTTTTTCCATTTAAGAAAAATGTTTAACATTTCAAGAATTCACGTAGGAATATGAAAATGTATTTTTTTATTATGTGTTAAAAAATAATGTCGGAATTTCAAGAACTTTCTTATTCGTTGAAAAAAATACTAGTAATAATTTTGTTGTGGTCAGAAAAGTAGTGATAATTAGGTGAAATGAAAAGGAAGTGATCATTCGATTTCGTTAGAGCCAACATTTGTATGTAATAATAATACAATTCGACGCACGTAGACGCCGACGTACATAAATAATAAAATAATAAAAAAAATAATAATAATAATAATAATAATAATAATAATAATAATAATAATAATAAAATAATATATACGTAGATATATTACGGGCATGCATACACATTTGTATGTGTGCACTGTCCGTTTGAGATCCACGCGTCTCTCTCTATATATATCCAAACGTTTCTATTTCCCTCCCCATTAAGAAACTCATTCAATACTTATTTCTTTTACCCTGTTTTGAAAAAAATTTATCTGTGAAATTATTCCTCTTCTTCCTTCTCTCTGGGTTCTTCTCTCTGTTCTTCATCATCTCCCTTGGAATTCCCATTTGAACATAGTTAGAAACAGGTAAATCAAATATTCATGCTGCGTACACTTATCCGACGATACACACACATGTGTGTATATGTGTATATATATACACACACAAAGATAAAATTCGAGAGCGAAACAAGAGAAAGAAAGAAGATTTTAAACAAAGGGTTTGTTCAATCTTTTACAGGGAAGAAGGAGAAGAAGAATGAGAAACGGAGACATGGAGGAGAGACTGTTAGAAAGATGGGACAATAATGAGGAAAGAGAAGAGAAGATGAGGAAGAAGGTATGGAGAGAAGTGAGGAAGATGTGGAGCATTGCATTGCCTTCTACCATGTTCAAAGTGACGTCGTTTGGAAGCATAGTCGTGGCTCAGTCATTCATCGGCCATACCAGTGACCTTGGCCTCGCCGCCTATGCCCTCCTTCAAAGCACCTTCATTCGCTTCCTCTACGGTCTTCTCGTAAGTCTTTTCTTTTTTCTTTTCTATTATTACGAATTTCACTTTAAAATTAACCTTATACACCATATATAATTTACCAACTTCTTTATCAATTGATTTTGATGCTAAATTTTATATATTCTAATGGGATTTTGAAGTTATCTAAGATAAGCTATAATATAATAGCTTAGTTAATTATATAACAATTAAGATTATTTAATTTTCGTGTAGATATAAAATCTAATATTGTAATTTGATGTTTAACATTTTACTTTATGGGGTGACATATGTTCTGTCGGACCAGACTTAGACTCTGACCATATTCTCGTGCATTTCTTCGCTTTATTTTACTTCCAAGATTTTTTCCTCAAATTTAATAATTTTAACAGAGCAATGTAATCATTGCATACGTCGGTCGAAACTTATTTATCCTTAGATTAAGTGTATTATAGAAAAATATTTAAGTGATGGAAAACAATCCTCGTAAAAAAAGATTACGGAATCTATACACAAGTCTTGCTCTTCTTACGTATATGTGTATGTATACATACTCACGTATATATTACATGGAATTTATGATTGTTAATATAGAAATTTTCAACTAAGCAAAGGTTTATTTGTATATATGATAAGGTTAGGCATTTCAGTAGTTGGTAGCAGACTACTTCAATATCTCTATGATCTTTTTTTATAAGAATAAAGAAAGAATACTTTTAGTGGAATATTCGATCACACATTATTATAATAATAAATGTTTAGGTATCTAATTAACCAAGAATTCTGAGACTGTTAATCTTGTCGTTTTCGTTGCAACACGTGTAGTTCAATGTTTAATCATTTTCCAACCTTACCTTAATCATATTTTCCTTTACGTACGTGATCTTATTTTGGTTAATGTTAGAATGGAGGTAAACAGTACTTGCTTCATTCGCAATCGCGCTAGAATTGCTAGAAATGAAATATTAGATTTTTCACATGATCTTTTTTTTTTTTAATTCAGTAAGTAATGGAACTAAAATTTTTAAAATTGTTAAAAGGCAAAAAGAAAAGATATTTTGAGGTATGGTTAGTTCAAACCTATAAATAATGCCCTTTTACTGGAAATGACTTGTTTTAGTGTTCTTTTTAGTAAATGGCAAATGCCATATGGTCCATTTTTTAAATATAATGGATATATATGTTGATTAAATAATAAGTTGGGAATTGTGGGGTGAGAAATAAAGACAAGGGAACGAAGAAAAACCTTGAAATCTACTTGCTAACCATTAATTATTCCACAGGAAAAAAAAGGTCGGTCCATTTTGAATGTGCCACGACTACATTGCTTGAATATCCAGACTTTAACATAAGTTATCCAACTCAATGATATATATTATAAAAACAAATAATTTATAATCTCGATATCAATTAGAATACAAAATATATGTTTATATATTTAATTTTGATAGTTTTAATTTCATTAATTGATTTTTCAATTTAATTAATCATCTACGAATTTATTATTGTAGGGAGGGATGTCAAGCGCAACGGAAACATTGTGTGGGCAAGCGTACGGGGCGGAGCAATACCACATGATGGGAATATATCTTCAACGTTCATGGATAGTGGATGCGGCCATAACGACCCTTTTTCTCCCGTTCATCATCCTCTCGGCCCCAATTCTCCGCCTACTCGGCCAAGACGTAGAGATCACTAACGTGGTCGATGAAATCTACCCTTGGGTCATACCTTACGTCTACAGCCTCATCTTCTCAATGACAATGCAAATGTACCTCCAAGCGCAAATGAGGAACGCCATTATAGGCGTTCTCTCTACGCTCTCTCTCGTTCTCGATATCGCTCTCACGTGGTGGTTTGTGAATAAATTAGGAATGGGAATCGCCGGAGCTTTGCTTGGTTTAAACATAAGCTCTTGGGCGATGGTGATGGGTGAGTTTGTGTATGTGTTTGGTGGTTGGTGTCCTTTCACTTGGACCGGCTTTAGCATGGCTTCTTTGGTTGACCTTATGCCCATGCTTAAGCTCTCTATATCATCCGGTTTTATGATATGGTAATATATGTAACCTATTCCAGTGATGATTTTGATTGTGTTAAATTTTGTTTTAATTATTAATGATTAATGTCTTTGAATCTTGGTTGGAACAGTTTGGAGTATTGGTATTTCAGCATTCTAGTGTTGATCTCAGGATATACAAAGGATGCGAAGATTGCCATATCTGCTTTCTCCATTTGGTAAGTTGAACCAAAATCTAATTTAATCTTTTTTTTTTCATATTGTAAACATTATTAATTTTCAACGTTATAAATGAATGTGTTGTTGAGATTTTTGTAGCCAATATATCTACACATGGGAGTTCAACATATGCCTTGGCTTCATGGGTGCAGCATGGTCCGTATATAACATTCTCTCATTACGTCCAAATATTAAATTTTCACATGTTGGTTATTTAACACTTCTTATATATACATATATAAAAAAACAGTGTTCGGGTGGCGAATGAGCTTGGAAAGGGAGACGCAAACGCAGTGAGGTTCTCTATAAAAGTGATATTGGTGGTGTCGATATTAGTAGGATTGATATGCTCCGTCTTGTGTTTGGAGTTTTGCGGCCAAATCTCCTACTTATTTTCCGACAGCGACGACGTTTCAGCCGCTGTTTCGGACCTCTCTGCAATCCTCGCAACCTCCATATTGTTAAATAGTGTCCAGCCCGTTCTTTCAGGTATTGTCATATTATTAGTTCACATAATGTCGTTGTTATATTTTTTTAGTTATGTCTAAGTTAGAAAATAAATTATAACAATTTTCAAATTTCATTTGATATGGTGTCAAATTCGTCCCCATTTAAAAGTGATAATGTTGAGCCTCGGATTATAATCTGGATGCCCAAATCTATATGTAAAGATACTATTATTTTGCGTTATCATCTTCAGTATCCGTGAAGATGATAAATATATATATATATATATATATATATGAATTTGATACTTCTAAACTATATTAAACATTGAATTTGATCAAAAAATCATATTTGACATTAAGAGTGACAATATTATTATATTTCATGTAATTGTAATCTAAGTATATGTTGATAAAAATGTATATATGAATGTCTTACTTATGTTCCATCTTGGGGTTAAGGTAATTTATTTCAATCCCATTTTTTTTTCATAATTAGAGAATATATATATATATATATGATTAAATGTTTTTTATTTTAAAATTTTTGTTGTAGGGTCTTTGGGCTGGAATGTTGGGAGGAGTGGCAGTCCAAACGATCATATTGTGTTATGTCATTTACAAAACGGATTGGGAATTGGAGGTAATTTCTTTTTTCCCTATTAAATTTTGCAAAATGCGCATTCGTTTAATGTTGTACAAAAACATTTCAAATTTGATTTACTAAATGAGATTTACACGTGCTAAATTTTAAAATTTGTTATCAATTAAAAACATCAACTTTTTAAATTTTATCCAAAATACAAAAATATATGTTATTTTATAATAAATCTTACGTCGTATAAAATAAAATTTTATTTTATTTTATAACAAATTTTAGTTTCAAAATTTATCGGAAACTCCTTTCATAACGTCAATATAACACAGAACATTTACTCTTTCATCCTTTTTATGTGATATATGAAAATATTTGGACAAAATTTTAAATTAATATTTTTAATTGGTAATAAATTATAATCTGTACATTATATAATTTTTAAAAGGATTTTATAATAGAAACAAGTCACTAAAAATAAATATTTTTTCGCAACTAATAATTTCGTTATATAGTAAAAAAGTGAATATATTTTATATTCATAAACTATATTTTGACAGGTTAAGAAGACAAGCGAGCGTCTCAAAACGTGGGTTCTGAAGCCATCATCAACTGAAGATTCGATGACAAATTCAGAGGGAAAATGACAAATGGTTGATAATATTTGTTTTTCTTTCTTTTCATTTTTTTTTGGTTGTGTTTTTTATATTAATTTCCCTATCCGAATTCGCAACAATTATATACGTTGAGATTGCATTATTAGGTTAATGCAACTCTCATATAAAAAATAAGTTTTATTAATAATATTATCTTTTTGTGAGGATTTTTTTTAAAAAAATTACATCTTTTGGTGTGATTGAAAAATCAAATAAATGAAATGTGAAATGAGAAATGATATAATATATCCTTTGGAAAATGTTATCAGCAATTTGTAACGAGTAAAACCACAGTGTACATGTGGAACTTGTCCCTTTGTACAAATTATTGGACTCAGTCAAATGTCCAACAAAAAGAAAAGTCATTTCCTCATATCTTACGATATAAATGCAGAATCTTATGTAGGTCAACTTCGTTCTTTTAATAATATATTAATAACTCTTTAGCTTTGAAAGCTTATAATATTTTTTTATTATAATGTGTATAATCATAATACTCATCACATCCATATGATAATTACATATTCATATCTCTAATATAACGACAGTCACTTATTTCATTATTATATACTTTGTGTATGATAATATAGAATTGTTTATGTTTATTTTTCAGAACAAATTTTGATAATAACACATTCGAATATTTTTATTTGCACAATATTTCTTTTATAAAAATTCATTTTCCTAGAAATAATGCACTAAATATTATGATTCTGAAATTATTAAGAAGTAAATTAAAGAATAAAGTAAAAACAAAGTATATAAAATGAAGAACACAAGACTCTCAAGACTGCAATAACCTAAACTGTACTTTTAAATTTGATATATCCATTGACGGTGACTTAAACAAACTCGAAAAAAAAATTAATACATGGTGAGAATGTGAACACAATAAACCAATAGTAGAATTTTAATATATGATTGATAATAAACATTAAGATTAATTTCTAATGCTCAAGTGGTATTAGTTATTTGATTGGTCGTTTTACCTACCAACATACTCAAATTTAGATAAGCATTATTTGAATCATTTTTATCACCCCCAATATATTCGATTTAAATAAGACAAAATATTTATATTGTGGAGGGATTATATATATATATGTATATATAATTTAAGATGAATGAATTTAATTGATAAATAGAAGAAATAAAATAGATTTATTCTAGTTTGAATATTTCTTTACGTGAAATGCGTATTTAAAAGATACGTAATAATACGAAATTTATCTAAAGTTATTATATATATATATATTGTTTATTAAAACAAGTTGCGTTGTGGAGAACCACTACCCTAAAAACGTATTTCGGCATGATCGTGGTGCAATCGACGATCAAATATTTTCCAAAATTCACAGAGTAACCTTCTCCTATTCATGTGCACTCGTGAAGAGAAAAATGAAATAGTAGAAAATGTAACACTCGAGGGTAGAACTTTAGGGTAGAAGATAGACAGAAAAGATCTACACGGTGGTTCTTCTCGGTAGCCTCATACACTTTCATATGTGGCCGAACCGCCCTAGTTCAAAACGTCCTTTGAAGTAGACATCGTCCCTTGAAGATAACCACGTTTCACAAATGGAGTTGAATGGTACCGGTTGAAAAAGTCTATGCTTGTTACATGTTAATCCAAAAAAATATATGCGAGTTCGTAAAACATGGTCCAGCACAGCACGGCCCGAGAAGGCGGCGGCGCCCGCGGACGGACGCGCGCGTGTGGTAATTTTTAGTAAACCAACATATTCTCAAAATCCCTACAATGATTCCTTTTGATAACATTAATAATCATAACCACTTATATATTATAATCAACAATTTTTCCCAAGCAATGTGAGACTCTTGAGTTTCTACAAAAGGACAAAAAAGAAAAAAATGATGAGTAATTTTTCAACAATCCCTCATAAATGACTACCTCAACTTTTAAAATGAGTGAAAACGAATAAATATAAGAATTGAATTACTTAAACATCATCTTTAGATTGAATTGATGCGTAGTGATGTGAGGGAATAACTTAAGCTAGTGGAATAAATTGCTTCTTGAACTTTCAAAAACTTAAATTGAAACCCCCACAACACGTATCAATTCCTTGGTATTTGCTATTCTGAGATATGGTTACAATGCTTTTAAAGATCATGCATTTTTACCTTGGTTCCATGAGTGCTCTAGAAAGAAACTCAATTTTCTTTCGTAGAAGGCGGCCCACCTTCACATTCATTTCAGCAATAACTTCATCAAGTCTCACAAATTACAAACCACTCAATAATAGAGCCATGAAGTTATTAAGTCCATTAGACTTCCATATCATCATCCATCAAGTCTTTCAAAAGACCGCTAATACGTCTTTACGACTTTTATCTCAATATCCATCAAGTCCTTTATAGGATCACTCAACAATTAGAGTTATGGATTTACATAAAAAAATATAGAAATGGACTAATGTCTTGGTCCCAATTCAAGCCAGAGGTTTAAGCCCCATTCCTTTATAAGATTCTTCTTGATAATCTTTTTGTTAAAGGATCTACCAAATTCCTTTCGGATCTCACAAACTTTAAAGAGATTACTCCATCTTTCAAGAGATGTTTAATTGTGCAAATGTGTCTTTTTATACTGTTATACACATAATTATTTGCAATTCCAATGACAGCTAGTGAGTCACAATGCAAGGAGACAGGAACAGTAGACCTCCACAATGGAATATCCCCTAATAGGGTGTTCAACCATTCATCTTCTTAACCAGCTAATTCAAGAGCGATGAACTCTGGTTCCATGGTAGACCGAACAATACATGTTTGTTTCGATGATTTCCACAAAATAGCTCCTCCACCTAATGTAAATACATATCCATTGGTGGAACTCACTTCATCATTATTTGTCACCCAATTCACATCTTAATAACCTTCTAATACTGCAGGAAACTTGTTAAAATATACGCATAAATTCATAGTCCCCCTTAAGATATTCAATAATCGACGAAGAACATTCCAGTGTTCATTGTTTGGATTATGAGTGTATCTACTTAATCTACTTATAACATAATCAATGTTTGGTCTTGTTCAGTTCATGAGATGCATAACACTTCCTATAATCTTAGCATATTCAATTTGTGAAACACTATCACCATTGTTTCTTTTAAGATTTATGCTTAGATCATAAGGAGTTCTTACAAGCAGTTCATTAAAGCAATCAAACTTCTTGAGAATCTTCTCAACGTAATGTGATTGTCACATAGGAACACCATTTTTTCGTTTATGTATTTTAACACCAAGGATGACATTAGTTTCTCCTAAGTCTTTCATATCAAAATGAGATGATAGAACCATCTTGGTATCAACGATCACTTCTATGTTTGTACCAAATATTAACATGTCATCAATATAGGTATATGATCACACAATCAGACCCAAACAATTTTGTGTAAACACATGAATCTGATACACTCACTACATAGCCGTGGTTTACTGATTACGATCAAATTTTCATACCATTGTTTAAGTGAATGTTAGAGACCGTAGAAGGATTTTCTGAGTTTACATACTTTGTTTTCTTGCCCAGCTATGATGAAACCCTTTGGTTGTTCCATGTGAACTTCTTCCTAGTCTCCATTGAGAAATGTCATTTTCACATCCATCTGATGTATTATGAATCCTCAAATAGCTGAAAGTGCAATCAAAGATCTAATGGTAGGTATCAAATTAATCGATACATTTCTTTTAAGTATATCCTACTACCACTAATCTAGCTTTAAACTTTTCATTTGACCCGCCTGGTCTAGTTTTCCTCTTGAAGATCCATTTACACTTAATGGGTTTACTACCATTAGGCAAATTAACCAAATCCCAAGTGTGATTCATTATTATTGAATCTAATTTACTTTTAATTGTTTCTTTCCAAAAACTAGAGTCTATAAACTTTAGAGTCTATTCGTAGGTTTTAAGATCTTCATCAATTAAGAACGTCGACATAAATTGTTCATCAATTTTGTCTGAATTATCAACTAGAAACGGAGTGACAAAATCATAACCAAAGTTTTTCTCAACCCTTTTCCTTTTACTCCTTCTAGGTTCGTTCTCATGCATAACCGTAGATGATTTTTTAACCAGACCACAAATTGAAGAAGTAATTGTATCATCATTTTTAAGAGGAAAAATATGTTCAAAAAATTCAGTATTTCTAGATTCACATATTGAGTTATCATTCAAATACATGAATCTATATGCACTACAATTTTGAGCATATCCATTGAATGCACAATCAAAAGTCTTAGGTCATATATTTGATTTTCTGAATTCAGGAAATACAACTTTAAAAAGACAACCCCATACTCTCAAGTAATTCAGATTTGCTTTAAAACCTTTCCATGATTTGTAGGGAGTTTTATCTGGCTTTTTATGAAGAATTTTGTTAAGAATATAACTTACAGAAAACGTTGCTTCCCCCATATATTGTCACACATACGAGAACTCAATAACATAGAATTTATCATTTCTTTCAGTGTTATGTTTTTCCATTTGGCTATGCCATTTTGCTGAGGTGTATATGGTGTCGTAGTTACATTAATGATACCGTTTTCACTACAAAATTCTTCAAGAAATTCCGTGCAATACTCACCACCTCTATCAGACCTAATCTTTTTATCTAATTGATTTTCTACTTCATTATATTTTAAAAACATTTGAGCAGTCTCATCTTTAGACCCTATAAGATAAATTTTCGTATATCTAGAAATCATAAATAAATGAAATGTAATATTTTTTACCACCTTTTCTCAACGTGTTTCTAAAATCAGCTAAGTCAGAATCAATCAATTCCAGTATTTCGTGCTTCTAGAATTAACTTTTTGAAAGGCTTATTAGCATATTTTGCTTCAATACAAATAACACATTTTGAACATTTATTTTTGTTTGATGTTTCTATGAGTTGCATATTTTTCAGCCTTTTAAAAGAACCATAATTCATATGTCCTAGCATACCATGCCACAAGTTAACAGATTCAACGATGTAATCAGAACTAGAGTTACTTCCATTTGCAAAAGTAGAAACAGTGTTCAGGACAAACAACCCTCAGACAAATAACCTTTTCCCACAAAATCTTTATTCTTGTCTAATATCACTTTATCACCCTTACAGACAAGTTTCAAACCAGATCTATTCAGTAAACTACCAAAGATTAGGTTCTGCGCAGCGATGGAACATACAACACATCATTCATGATAATGTTTTTTCAGATGTAAGTTTGAGGAGAATTTTTCCTTCACCAAAACTCCAGCGGTCGCAGAAATACCCATGAAGACGTGTTCACCACCTGCGACTTCTTGGAATTCTTAGAAAAGATCCTTGTTGGAATAGAATTATCTGGTTACTCATGTGTCTAGCAACTAGTCCACTTTATTTTCCAACAAGTTCGTCTCAACCACCACTGCCACGATGATCTTATCCTGCTCAACAACATTAACCTGCAGGTCATAATTTGTGTTAGATTTGTTATCAGGTTTTTTATCCTTTCGATTCCAGCATTGATATGATTTTGTAGCTTGGTTTTCAATATTCATAGCACTGTAGAACTTTGTCCTTAGCATTTTTTCTGCCATTGCCTTTAAAGCACTTCTGGTTTAATCCCTTTTGGAATTTCTTTCCTTTTGGTTTAAATCTGTTTTTCTCTGCAAGAGAAGATTCGATCAAGTTAACTTTAAGCGAATGTGAAGAGACAAAGTTAAGCTTATCTTTATCTCGATTAGTCTCCTCGGTTTTAATATGACTTATAAGCTCCTGGAATGGCACATCCTTCCTTTTGTGTTTGAGATGACAATGATACTCAGACCATGAGGGATAAAACTTTTCCAGAAGAACGTTTGCTTGCAAAATTTTGAACATATTCATTCCTTCATTGACCATATCCGTGACAAGGTTTTCTTACTCATGATTTGATCCATGATCGGTTTTCATCGATCATTCGGAACTGGATCCATTTTTTGACAACATACTTCTTCCGTCCGGCATCATCAGCATAATATCTTGTTTCAATATGTCCTAGATCTCTTTAGCATGCTTGTACTTGATGAAGATGTCGAACATGGCGTTGGACATATGGTTCAGGAGATGTTCGCGCACTATTTTGTTATCCTTTTCAAACTTTTTCTTCATATCATCCACTACAAAAACAGACAATTTCCAATAGATAAATCCATTGGAAATCGTCAATATTCCATGGAAAAAGACGATTTCCAATGGATTGCAACGGATCAGGAGTCGTTCGGAATTACTCGTTGCAAATCCGCATTCGTTGCGATTTGTAACGGGCGTACAACGGATAATATCTATTGAAACATTGTCAACAAAATTGCAATGGACCAATCCGTTGGAAGGAGCAACGGATGCCCTTTACAAATTCAGCAACAGATGCTCGCTATGAGAATTGCAACGGATAACCGTTGCAATTTTGTAACGGGTATCTGTTACACGTTCTTTGACAAAAAATGACGGGAAATAATTCGTGCCAACGGATGCCCATTGGCAGTATGGCGGGAATTGGCAATAGATTTCCATTGCAACAATGGCGGGAATTTTCTTTTCAATGGATGCCCATTGAAATTTTTAAAAAATATCAACACGCATCCGTTGAAATATCTATTGAAAAAAATTAAAAAAATAAAACTAATAAAACTAATAAAATAAAATTTTAAAAAATTAATTAATATTAAAGTTTTTAACAAATTAAAAACGTAATTAATTTTACATATCGTCTAATTAGTTGCACCGTCGTCATCCCGTGATCACCAGCACCTCGCGGAGGTGTTGCATCAGAGTCGATTACCGGGTCTTGTCGCGGTGTTGTTTCCCCCGTCGTTGTTGGTGGTCGATACGCGACCGGTTAGCAATTCGATGATGCTCTCCATGTGATGCATATTTTCTCAAGTTTCTAAAGCTCCGATATCCTTTTGAAGCGCACCGAGACTGTATAAACGCCTTTTATATGGTCTAATAGACTACAAAATCAAATACATTAAAGTTAGCATCGTTAAAAAATATTTAATAGAATATTTAATTATAAACAATGTTCTTATTATTTACCTCCAAATAAAATTTGTCATTTGGTAGAGGACTGAGATCGTCGAGAGTTAAACCGCAGGCTATTGATTGATGTTTGATCTTTTCTGTCACAACTTTCATGGTTCGTTCTACCCGAAGGTCGACGATTTCAGATTCTTCGCTCTCTTCCTTGCCGACGGGCTTCTTCTTGGTATGAGTTTCAACAACCAGCTCAAGAAGAGTCGGTTCTCGTTCGATTTTCTGCATCTGTAACATTATAGTTATATAATTAGATAACAATTTTATATAATAATAAAATTTAAATAATGCAGTAAAATAAATTTTACCAATTTTTTTTTGTTTCGGGAATAATTTCGATCCCGGAGTATGCCGATGCGGTCTATCTTCGGGAACCTTCTCGCCATACCAACATTTTTTGGACTTCTTGCTATTGGCCTTGAATTCCTCGGAATCCCAATGTTAGATGAGTTAGTTGAACACCTTGTCTAATGCCCAGGTCGATTTGGTATTCTTGTTGTAATAATTGTGCTTGGCATTGTTCATCAGCAATCGGGCTTGCATGTCGCACATCCAAGTAGTGCAGATGCACCACGTATCCTTCTTCCGTCATCTATATGCGCGCTGCAAAATTAAATTAAAATAAATTAGTTACTAGATAAAATTATATATCAATTTAAAATTTAAATTGTATATTAAACTTTTACTTACGATGAATGTACACCACCATCGGCGGCGTATGACTTCTCGCGTCACTTGTAACGAATAGTACAATCGATCTTTTAACAAGGAGATGATGTTGTTGTTCGTATGTTTAAGAACATCATCCACATCAAATATGGACGTGAATATCACATTATTAGATAATATTATAAATAAATACAATCTAAATTATATAATTACTGTCTTATCATAACGTCTCGTCAGGAAGTTCGCGATCAATAATCGGGACGGTAAGACGCTCGACGAAAAACGATCAAAGCATCTATGTCCACCATATTATCTTCTTCATCAAATATCGGTGGTGCCGATATAGGTGAAGGAGGAAAATATGGGGCCAGTGGTGGCGGGGGCTGGGCTCCTGCCAAACCCGCTAACATACCACCGTAACCGATAAATCGTCTCGCTCTCATTTGGTATTATTTATAAGTGTTTAAGTGTTTGGGAGGTTTTTTATTTGAGAGGATTTTGGTTTTGAAATTGTTTTGAAGAATGAACAGTTCAACAAATGATATAATGAAACTTCAAAAAGGGCATCCGTTGGAAATGCCAACGGATGCCCGTTGAAAAATACATTAACTCAATGAACGTAATTAATTGATGCGACTGTTGGGTTCTCAACGGACATCTTTTGGCATTTCCAACGGATACCCGTTGGAAATTGCATTCCTGAGGCAACGGACGCCGAAATCACAACTCCGTCTTCTTTTGTAATGGGCATCCGCTGTAATTTCCAACGGATGCCCGTTGAGAACAATAACTGATGTTGCTGGTGTAGCGTAGCCATGATGACACCCATCAACGAGCATCCATTAGAAGTGCCAACAGATGCCCGTTAACAACCTCCCAACGAGTATCTGTTTCCAATCAGGAACGGGTATCCATTGGCACTGTTTAATGGTCATCTGTTAGTGGTCTGAACATTTGTAACGGGCATCTGTTGGCAGCCTGAAGTGTCACAACGAGTATCCGTTGTTAGTTTCCAATGGATGCCCGTTGAGATAGTATAACTCTTGAAAGTTTTCTAAGTGTTGATCAGAATTTAACTTTCAACGGGTTTCGATTGCAATTGGAAACGAATGCCCGTTAAAATATGAATATATTTAGTTAAAAAATAATAAGTTAGAAACATTTATACATTACAACTACATAATTCTCATTCATCTTCGGTAGATTCTTCGATTGGTGAATCTTCCTTCATTTGTTCATTGAATTCATTGCCATTTTCATTTTCTCCATCTTCCTCTTCAACGTCTTTGTAATTGCATATATATTCTCTATCTATGTCCGTTATTACGAGAATATCCTCCCGATTATCTGTATCAATCAATTGTATCGGCTTCGGATGATCGGTTTGCAACAGATCTTCTTATATGTGCTTATAACTACTCGTGATTTGATCTTTACAACGGCCCACCACTCCTCTGTTTGACGTTTCAATGTTGTTGGATATTGCATGTAACATACTTGATCTGCTTAACCTATTGTGATGAATGGATCATACTTACAAATTGTAGTGTCAGATTGATATCAATTCCTCCCCATCGATTTTTTCGTGTACCACGTCCTATGGTTGGGTCAAACCACTTACATTTAAAATGCATTACCTTAAATCCAACGAGACTGAGATATTCCACCTGTAGGATTTGGTGCAAAATATCGTAGAAATTATTACACTCTATTTCACTATTAACACAAATATCGTAATTGTATGTGCTTCTATGTTTTCTGTGTTCGTACGTGTGGAATGTGAATCCACGAGTAAACAAATTTAGCCAACATATAACATTTCGTTCAGGACCATTAGCCAAGTCTTTCAACCATATAGGGTGTCTCTCATCAGAAGATTTGACCTATATAATAAAAAAACAAATAAATACTTTATAACATAATAACATTATATATATATATATAACTTACAAAAATACATTTACACCCACAATGTTGAAGTTTCATTTCCGTGAGTTCATCTGCATTTAAATGAGAATATGTACCCATAACTTCTTCATCAAATATCCTGTAATTAAATAACGTTATATATATTTATAAATATATATATTTGTGTTTATAAGATCGATTTTCATTGTTTTGTATCTTTCGAAAGATAATAGCTCTTAGTTGCAGTCTATCTTGACTTCTCTCTTTTTTTGAAAATTTAGTAATATATATGTGTGGATGTGATTATACTTCTCCGGTGTTAGCCAATATTCTTCGGATTTACCTCTTGTACGTCTAATCGGTGTAAATATCTCAGGAATCATGCCAAATTGTGAATTATATTGATATAGATAATTTGTGTGATCATCCCTTGAGCGTCTTTATTTCGATGGAATATGCGATTTGAAATAAAATATGCTGAAATATCTGATTTCTTCCAACAAGTATAGTTTAACAATAGATCCTTCAACCGCTGCTTTGTTTTTTGTTTTTTTCTTCAGATGAAGGAAAAACCTTTCGAAAAGATACATCCATCTGAATTGAACTGGCCCACCGAGTATTGCCTCATCTGGTAAATGTATTGACAAATGTTCTATGACATCGAAGAAGAAAGGCGAAAAATCTTTTTCCAATGAGCATAATACTTCAGAAATATTGTTTTTCATTAATTCCAAGTCATCCCTTTTTAAATTTATGGAACATATATCTTTGAAAAATATGCTAATTTCAGATAGCACATCGTGAACGTTTTGTTGTAAGAGCTCGACAAATGCAATTCAAATGAGTTGCTGCATGAAAATGTCACAATCGTGACTTTTCAACCCGATCAGTCTCGAACCAATAATATTAACACATCGAGCAATGTTCGATGCATATCCATCTGAAAACTTAACGTCTTCTCTTAACCACCTTAATAATGCGATTTTCGCTAACATAGACAATCTCAATAATGGGATATGTGCCCTTTCATCTCTTAACTCCAACTCAGGTCTTCGTCATAATGTCTTCAAGTCTTTTCTTTATTGTATATTATCCTTAGTTTTCCCTGTCACATTAAAAACAGTGTTGATGATGTTATCAAAACTTTTCTTCAGATGTTCTGGTCCTGGAATCAACAACGTAAAAAACATTCCTTATCTTTTCAAACACATATGGATACAAAATCACCGCCACAAAGAATATTGACTTCCAGATTGTCCATATGGACTCAAACAATCGGTGCATAGGTAAAGATAACATTTCTCGTCACATACGCAAACTCAGGAAATATCTCATTGAAATCTTTCCAAGCCTTACCATCCGATGGATGTTGCATTATTCCTTCGTCCATCGAGTGTTCTGCGTGCCAACTCATTACCGTAGTGGTTTTTTTCGATTCAAATAATAATCTGTTTGTTATAAGCATATAACACATTTTTTGTACGATACATATTTACATGAAGATTGTTTTTTTGGACGAAATCTGCTTGCACCACCAAATTTGCATTCCAACAAGTCTTTATCATTTCTCTAAAATAACATGCAACTGTTTCTACAACCATCAATTTTTTCATATGGCAGTCCCAAATCTTTTAAAACATTCTTTGTTTCGTAGTATGTCTCGGGGGTCTGATTTTTTCCGGTAAATATTCACGCATGGTTTTGCAAAATGAATCCATGCAATTTTCACCAACATTATAGTCTGTTATTATACTTTATCATCTCGTTTTCATACGTATTTCTTGCACAATTTAGGAGACGTTTTTTATGTATATGTGTTGTTTTACGTATGATTCCGTTTCCGTTTTACTTGTTTTCGTGTTTCATGTTCTTACAGGCTTTTACGCGTATTTGGATCATTTTGGAGCTAAAAGGACATGCACGGAGCTAAGGAACAACTTCGGGGATCATCACGGGACAAACGGGACGAGATCTAGCAAGAAGAGCCTCCACCCGGTTGGGCACAACTCATGCACGATCGGGCAATTGCTTTTACCTTACTTTCAGGCTGTAGGAAGAAGCTCTTGGTGGAGTCCCCCGAATAGCACTACTTAGTGACTCTCTATTTTGATTTTTGGGGAGCAGAGAAAGAAAAGAAGAAAGCTAATAATGACCACTATAAATAAAATTCTCCTCGCTCTATCGAACCTTCTGCTAGTTATATACGTCACCGGTGTACTTACTTCAACACAAGAAGCGTGGGCCTCCTCGATTTCTTTGTCTTGGTCCCAATTCAACTGCACCCGCTATAGCATTTCAAATAAGTGGTTATTGAGTTCACGGAACACAAACAGAATCTTCAAGTTCAGATAGCAAGACAGTGAACAGTTATCAGTGTGACCATGAAGCTGGGTGAGAGTGTGTAGCGAGGGATATTGCGATTGGCCGAAGACTCAAGCGAAGAGTGAATGAGAAGATCCTAAAGAGTGACTCAGGACCGGACGTTAGAGTTGTGGTGTGAGAAAGCGGAAGCAGATATGCCAATGGCTGGAAGGTGGCTACACGCCTCAAAAAAGAGATTGACTGGGCAAGGAAGTCGAATCTCGGAGTTAGTTTCAAGCTTTCAGAGCGGTAGCAAGAAAGACAAGAGCAAGGTAAGATGCCGTGGTGATCTAAGCCGTCAACGAGCAATTCGTCTCAGTTGAATCCAAAGAAAGAGGGCTAGGCCCGAGAGAAAATAAATATGAAAGGGAAGGAGATATTCAGGTAGGTCGAATCCACAAGGTCATGATCGAGTTAAGCTTGCGCTTACGTTTTACAGCATTGAGAACTTCGAATCATCCTCCACAACCCTAACCTCACAACCCAATCTTTTCAAATTCTCTTTTTAGCTGTGATTTGAATGTCTAAAGTTTGTCTTCAACCTCCCTGGTTTCGACATGGGTTCAAAACTCCCATTCGGTCGGTTAAGAAAAAAAGTAGAAGCGAATTCGTCTATCACAGGTAGTCGCTCACCCGCGGGTCTTTCTCATATCTAAGCTAAGCCAGGACACGGGAATATGAATTGGAGTCTCAAGTAGGGGGCTGCTAAGCACCAGTAATGAAGTGAAAATCCAGTGATCGGGAAGAACAAAAAGTACAATTTGATCGTTCCCTTCCGCCGCTTCCCTCGTCGTACGTAGTCCTCTTAGGTATATTCTTCGAGGCCCGTCAGTCCAACATCCAAAGGATCATCCGAAGCCATGCGAGCATCCAAATCCACATCTGAATCCGTCGCATCAAAAGCAGCAGTAGCTATGGATATATCAGATACTAGAAATTGCCAATTAAAGTACTCTACCAGTGAGCCTTCCAGTTCATCCGGAAGAGGCGGAGGATCCATATCCAAAGTGAGTCATATCCAGTATAGGCTGGCCAACATTTATGTACCTAAAAAGGGAAAGGTCTTATCTCTCGAAAGCAGCATAAGGAGTTGCTTATCGTGAATCGGGAAATTAAATTGAAGCAGATTTTGCTCAGCCCTCCTTGTTAGCTATGATTTAGAAATAGTATATATAAGAGTCAGAGTCAATTCTACGCTCCCTGGTTCAGGTCTTTCCTCTTCCTCAGTTTCCGGCCGGGATGAAGAGGTTTATACTTCCGTACTCAATGTACTTTCCCATTGGAGCTTGGCCCCCTTTTTGAAAGGACTCAATTCCAATCGATTAAAGACGAGGAATGGTATTTAAAATAAATGGAATGTTGATCCAGTAAAGTAGTGCCCCCTCTGCCGTAAGGTTGAGCCCGCTTTCGCTTACTGTGCCTGGGACATATTGATTCAAATCCAATGAAAGGGGTTTAGCAACCTTTTAGTCTTCTGTATGCCCTGCCCTAGCTGGGATGTCGCCCTATAGGAGAAGACTAAGTAAACTTTTGTCTTCTCGTCTGCGTCTGCTAGTCGAATGTAGGCTAGAATCTATCTCCTTCTTTTAGTTTGTAGCTTCTTTTCCTTAATGCACTGGGAGTTGAGTAAGGACTCACAGCTTCTTGTTTGAGAGCTAGTATCTAAATGTCTGGTTTAGGTAAGTATTAAATATTCCCTCATGGCTTCTCTTAAGCCTTTCAACGATCGTTTAACTATCCGAATTAGGGATAGATAGTTACACCTGTCTGTCTGAACATAAATATATATAGTCCTAAGATAGTCTGTATTTTCTTTTATCAAAAAGTTCAGATTTGGTTATTTTGAGCTATCCTAAATCAGACTATTTTGTGTCAATAGTAGTTCCCAAGATTGTCAGTAGATTTGGAAATTGCGTAAGTAGAGAGAAAGGTCCACAGAAGGTTGGGAGATATCAAAGGGGAACCTCGCCTAAAGATAAATGCAAGAAACAGGCCCCAAAGCAGAGATCTGATTAGCGACTAGTTGGTTCGGCCAGATGCAAGAGACTTACCTTCGCCTGGAGTATAGGCATCGGTTTTTGCTATCGTGGAATGGAACTCAGGAGGATGCCCATAGAAAGCCTTAACGTTCTTCCCGGCCTTGAAACAACAGATGGCACTCTAAAAGAAAAAAGCCTTGAATCACAATATGGATTGGTGTTCCGATTCGAATCTCACTGTTTAGGCCTCGGCAATACAAACTTAGCTGTCTAAGCGAGTGGTTTTTTCTACAAGAAGGCCATCTTTCCTCTTTCTGTTTGTTAGAGGACAAAGGCGCTTTCTACTAAGAGTAGGTCCTGCGCTTCCATTAGTAAGGCAGAATTCGAAGTCAGGAAGGCAGCAGCTGTCTGGATAACGAAAATTCTGTCCCTTCCTTCGCTTCGGACAAGCCTTCTATCCCGATCTTTCTTTGGCCGTATGGTCCGCAAACAACGTTCAATTTTTTCGAAATCTTCTTTCCAAACATCTAATCTATAGGTATTAAACGTTAACTTCAATAGGTATTAAAATCAACAGGTATTAAACGAGTAGTTACAGGTATTCCCCCGGAAGAAGATATTGTTTTAGTAGTTATCTGTCTAACGGTTTGTTCTATTCCGATTAGTAGGGGAACTTAAATATCGTACGTAATCTGAAGTCAAAGAAAAAGACAAACTGAAATATACCCGCAAATTGCATAAAATAAGCATAAAGTCTCTTTCACTGGATTATGAAGGAATTGGATTGAGAAGCTCCGCCCAGTAGTGCTCTTTGAGCTTGATTGCTCCGAGCCGGTCACCGGTAGTCAAAGATCTTCCTGTCATAATTCATCTTTCTCTATACCGTCACGAGCAATCGAATGAGTTTTGGGAAATGTGAAAGAAAAGAAGATAGATGCCCGGTGTCTCATTCAAGCTTTAGGCTTGTTCGGAAAGTCCTATCTTTCGCCTAGGTGGAGAGGAGGCCTATTCGCAGCCTTTTATCCGATACAATACGCACCTTACCTGAAGATCAAATTCCCCCTATTCATATTAGATTCACCGGCTGGATTCAGGAAGCGTGAAAGCGGTCAGATGGAAGTTGTTCTTACTTTCGAACGGAGAAGCACCAACTCCAACTATTCATGCCATCTTCATTGGGCTGACAAGAAAAGGCAGCTTCCAAGTCATATCCCCCTTCCCTCGTCCAGTCCATGGCCCGGTCTTTCTTTTTCAACTCTTGCCAGAGCCTTTTCTCCTCATAAGCGTCAGTCCATGAACTAAAGACGGTGTGTTAACCCGGAATATTCTTTATATGTCACTGCCCTCCTGCCCTCTCTGCTGGGAAATCCCTCTGCCTTGGTCAATAAGAGATTCCCGCTCTTTCATCTCCAACCCCAACTTAAAAGAGGTAGTGAAAAAAGAAATATTGAAACTCTTGGATGCATGTATCATATATCCTATCTCGGACAGCGAATGGGTGAGCCCCGTGCATGTCGTGCCCAAGAAAGGAGGAATAATGGTAGTGCGCAACGAAAACAACGAGTTGATTCCAACCAGGACCGTCACGGGATGGAGGATGTGCATAGACTACCGCAAGCTCAACAAAGCAACGAGGAAA
>CM071871.1:9114739-9139872 GCA_036759665.1 Gynandropsis gynandra
TATTGCTGGTGGTGGCAACATTCACCCCATGCAAACGAGATCTAAAGCAAAATTGTTGCAGGCCACTAGCCCGACCGGGCACCAGGTACACCGTCTGATCGTGCATCATGCCCGAGCGGGTGACCTTTCCACCCGAGTCGTGCAAAGTTACGGGGATGATTTTACAACATCTACCCGATCGGCCCTTCCTCAGCACCCGATCGGGCGCATCATGCCCGAGCAGATGCCCTTACCACCCGAGTCGTGCAAAGTTACGGGGATGATTTCACAACATTTACCCGATCGGGCTCTTCCTCAGCACCCGATTGGGCACACCCTCCAGACATCGAACCTACAACTGTCTCTCAAGCCCTAAAAGATCCGCGTTGGAGGAAGGCAATGAGTGAGGAATTTGAGGCACTTGTTCGTAATGGAACATGGGATCTTGTACCGGCTCAACACGCATCAAATGTGGTTGGATGCAAGTGGATTTATCGTATCAAACGATTACCTGATGGTTCGGTGGATCGCTACAAGGGCAGACTTGTGGCGAAAGGTTTTACACAACGACCGGGAGTGGACTTCTTTGAGACATTCAGTCCAGTAGTTAAACCCGCTACCATTCGATTGATTTTGAGTATTGCAATTGCAAATGGCTGGAGTCTTCGTCAACTAGATGTCAACAATGCATTTCTTCAAGGACAACTCACGGAAGAGGTATACATGACACAACCTCCAGGTTTTGTTGATCATGATCATCCTCACCACATATGCAAACTCAACAAGGCAATTTATGGTCTCAAACAAGCTCCTCGGGCTTGGTATTCGGAACTTCGGGATTTTCTCCTCGGCCAAGGCTTTGTCAACTCCCTGGCCGACACATCCTTGTTCATTCTTCACAATTCCGAGATAACTATATATGTTCTTGTCTATGTGGATGACATTGTGGTCACAGGAAGCAACTCGGGAGCAGTCCAACGCTTCATAATAACGCTTGGAAACCGCTTTTCCATCAAAGACTTGGGAAAGCTATCTTACTTCCTTGGCATTGAAGTAACACGCACAGCCTCTGGATTACTTCTCACTCAACGCAAATATGTCACGGATATCCTCAACAAAGCTCACTTCTCCGAAGCAAAATCAGTCACCACTCCTATGGCCCCTAGCGCACGTCTTACCTTGTCCTCAGGTGACAAGTTAGATGACCCAACCAATTATCGGACTATTGTTGGAAGTCTACAGTATCTCACACTTACGAGACCCGATATCAGCTTCATTGTCAACAAATTATCTCAGTATATGCATGCCCCGACAACGGAACATCTACAAGCTCTCAAACGGGTTCTACGGTATTTGGTTGGAACACGAGATCGTGGTATCTTCTTCTCCGCCGGTAATACTCTCTCTCTCTACACGCCTTTAGTGATGCAGATTCGGCGGGGGATCGTGATGAGTATATTTCTACGGGGGCATATATTGTCTACCTTGGTATCCATCCCATTTCTTGGTCTTCCAACAAACAGAAATTCACCGCTAGATCATCTACCGAAGCGGAATATCGTGCTATCGTAGACACAACAGCAGAACTCCGATGGATCACGTCTCTCTTAACGGAACTCGGTATTTCTACATCACAACCTCCAGTCATTTATTGTGACAACATTGGTGCAACGTATTTGAGCGCAAATCCCGTCTTTCATTCTCGCATGAAGCATCTAGCTTTGGATTATTTCTTTGTTCGTCAACAAGTGCAAGGCGGTATCCTCCGAGTTTCTCACGTCAACTCCAAGCATCACCCATCATTCAGCCGCCCGATTGGAGCCTTCCATTCGAGATTATGTGTGACGCTAGCGACTACGCTGTAGGCGCTGTCCTAGGGCAGCGAAGGGACACGGTCTCTCACGTCATATCCTACGCTAGCAAGACACTAGATGACGCCCAAATCAACTATGCCACAACCGAGAAGGAGCTCCTTGCCGTCGTCTTCGCCTTTGACAAGTTCAAATCCTATCTTGTCGGGTCAAAGGTAATCGTTTATACTGACCATGCAGCACTTAAGTATCTTCTAGGGAAGAAGGACGCGAAACCACGCCTCATCCGATGGATCCTTCTCCTACAAGAGTTCGATCTCGAAATCAAAGATAGGAAGGGGTCGGAGAACGTCGTTGCAGATCACCTCTCTTGCATTGTTGTAGAGGATGCGAGACCTATCGACGAATCCTTGAAAGACGACAGCATATGCACAATAGACTCAGGTAAACTCGCTCCTTGGTATGTTGATTTTGTCAATTTTCTTGTGAGCGGTATACTACACCCCGATCTTTCTTTTCATGCGCGCAGGAAGTTCTTTGCGGACATCAAACACTACTATTGGGACGACCCAATTCTGTACAAGAGATGTGGGGACGGAGTCATTAGGAGATGCATCCCCGAGGAAGAGGTAGAGAGCATCCTATTCCATTGTCATGGCTCGGATTATGGAGGCCACTTCAGCAAGTCCAAAACCGCATCAAAGGTGCTTCAAGCAGGTTTTTATTGGCCAAAACTCTTCAAAGACACCCATAGATACGTTTCCTCTTGTGATAGATGTCAAAGAACGAGAAATATAGGTAGGAGGAACGAGATGCCACAGAATTATATCCTAGAGGTAGAATTGTTCGATGTTTGGGGTGTAAATTTCATGGGACCTTTCCCATCGTCATGTGGCAACCAATACATATTGGTAGGTGTAGATTATGTGTCTAAGTGGGTAGAAGCCATAGCAACGCCGACTAACGACGCTAGGGTAGTGATGAAGTTCTTTAAGAAGATCATATTCCCTCGTTTTGGAGTTCCTAGGTTAGTCATTAGTGACGGAGGTTCACACTTCATTGCACGACAATTTGAGTCCCTCCTTAAGCATTATGGCGTGAGACATAGGATAGCTACACCGTACCACCCACAAACCAGCGGACAGGTAGAGGTTTCGAATCGAGAGATTAAGAGCATACTAGAGAAAACCGTGTCTAGGTCCCGTCGAGATTGGTCAATGAAGTTAGATGATGCATTATGGGCCTATAGGACAGCATTCAAAACTCCTGGCGCATTCTGGACAGCGGCTTAAGCTCTACCAAGCCGCTCAACCGATCGAAAATGGAAACTCCATTTCCCTTTCCGATCCACCCGTCGTGCACGCATGAGGAATGGAGACGTCAAAGCTTTATGACGTTAAATAAGCGCTTTCTGGGAGGCAACCCAGCTGTTTGCTTAGTTTTTAGGTTAAAGACTCGGTTATTTATTTTTCAAAAAAAAAAAGAAAAAAAGAAAAACACAAAAAAAATAACACCACAAACGTGCTTCACTTCCTTCATCCTCCATCGGAGCTTCACGTCGAGGACGCCGTTCAATTCAAGTCTGGGGGAGCAGCTCACGTTTGTCAGGTGATTTCGTTTCATTTTATTTTGACTTTTTAGTTTTTAGGTTATTTTGCGATTTTTAGTTTATTTTTTATTTTCATGAGTCAGAGTCGTCCTAAGGCACTTGTCCGGTGCCACGTTTTGAGATGAACCCCGAACCTAGGATGCTTAAGAAGTTAACCTTTTCCGTGAGACTTTGCATAATTGAGCTAGGTTTTCCTATGCGTTAGAGCTTATTAGTCGGCTGAAAAAACAATAGGTCGTAGTTCTTCCTTTTCCGTGAGATTTTGAATGATTGAGCTAGGTTTTCCTAAGCGTTAGAGCTTATTAGTCGACTGAAAAAACAATAGGTCGTAGTTCTTGGGAATCCTAGTGTTGCTTGTGGGGATGTTTAGACGAGGTTGCTAGGCTGGTCTGTCGTTTATTTTCTCTGCCCAGATGGTCATACTTCGTGTAGACGACGCTTTACTTTGGTTACATGGAGGATCATTGGATCATATAAAATCGAGCTTATTTTTCAGATTAAAAAGCGCACACTAACACTCCGATGTCGATAGAAATAGTGCCTAATAAGCACGATCAAAAATCGATATGAGTGCATCGAACTTGTTAATCCTTCGGTGGCTCGGGTCTAAGTGGTGGTTTGGCGATCATCTTTCTATGTCCTAAGGGCATGGCACAAAAAGCCGCCTACTCCGCTGCGCTCTTACACGAGATGCATGAGTATACCGTTATCGGTAGTCTGGGTCTAAGTAGAGGCTGGATCCCTTCAAATCCGATGTCCTAGAAGCCTAGTGTGTATGCAAAGAAAAAGAAGAAAAGAAAAGAAAAAAAGAAAAGAAAAATAAAAAGGAAACAAAAGAAAAAAAAGAAGAAGTCATAAAAAGAAAATAAAAAAAAAGAAAGAAAGAAGCTCGGAAAGAAAGAAACAATTATCCTCGGTTGACCTAGGTTTGGCATAGTTTGAAGTCTTGTCTGGTGGAGGGAGTTACGTAGCGTGTCTAGTTTCCTTTGATTTACTTTCTCATGGGTAACCGTGGTGGATCTAGGATTAAGACTGAAAACTCGATTAGGCCAAATTTGCTCTCGACATGCTAGTTGATCGGTTAGGTTCGGTTTAGCGGTATTTCTAGGAGAAGGGGGGTAGATTTGTAGAGTGTCTTAAGAAGCTTGACATCAACATCCCATACGTAGAATCCCTCCAAAAGATGCCTAATCATGCCAAATTCATCAGAGAGGTACTGTCCAAAGAAAAGCATATCGAAGAGGACGAGACGGTAGCACTCACCGAGGAATGCAGTGCAATTCTTCAGAACCTGCCACCAAAGTTAAAGGACCCCGGAAGCTTCTCCATTACATGCACAATAGGTAATCTCGATATTGAAAATGCCTTGTGTGATTTAGGGGCAAGCGTGAGTATCATGCCACACTCATTATACGATATTTAGCACGAGTTTGCAACAATGCAGGATTTGCGGACGAAGGAGCTGAGGTGTATACGAAATTCATGAGTGCCATTGCAGCACTAGGAGACGTCCCATGTGAGGAGATACCATGTGATATGCATGCTGGTTTCACAGCGGAGAAAGCCTTCGAACTTGAGCCCGACCCTCCGCCGCCTTCTCCTCGGTATAAGTATGTTGAATGTGATAAGATATATCATGTTGTTTTGAATGCTAACATAAGCGCAGATGAGATGAGAAAACAACCCACACACGTTAAGAAACGTAGAAGAGTCAGCTCTTCAGTATGGATGCTCGAAACTTATACGGGAGACAGCCACGAACCTTCCATCGAAACTCAAAAGAGGCTGCACCCGCACTTGCACGAGGTAATGGAAAAAGATGTCATAAAACTTTTCGATGCAGATACCATTTATCCAACCTCGGGCAGCAAGATAGGTGACACATTCAAAGCCAATGGACAGCGACTAAAGTTCTACCAAGCCGCTCAACCGATCGAAAGTGGAAACTCCATTCCCCTTTCCGATCCACCCGTCGCACACGCATGAGGAATGGAGACGTCAAAGCTTAAAGACGTTAAATAAGCGCTTTCTGGGAGGCAACTCAGCTGTTTGCTTTTAGTTTTTAGGTTAAGACTCGGTTATTTATTTTCGATAAAAAAACACAAAAACACCACCACAAACGTGCTTTACTTCCCTTATCCTCCATCGGAGCTTCACGTCGAGGACGCCGTTCAATTCAAGTCTGGGGGAGCAGCTCATGTTTGTCAGGTGATTTCGTTTCATTTTTCCCTTCTACTTTGTAGTTTCTAGGTTATTTTGTGGTTTTTAGTTTGTTTTTATTTTCGTGAGTCAGAGTTGTCCCAAGGCACTTGTCCGGTGCCACGTTTTGAGATGAACCCTGAACCTAGGATGCTAAAGAAGTTGACCTTTTCCATGAGATTTTGCATGATTGAGCTAGGTTTTCCTAAGCGTTAGAGCTTATTAGTCGGCTGAAAAACAATAGGTCGTAGTTCTTGGGAATCCTAGTGTTGCTTGTGGGGAGGTTTAGACGAGGTTGCTAGGCTAGTTTATCGTTTATTCTTTCTACCCAGATGGTTATACTTCGTGTAGACGACGCTTTACTTTTGTTATATTGAGGATTATTGGATTATATAAAATCGAGCTTATTTTGCAGACTAAAAGCGCACACTAACACTCCGCTGTCGATAGAAATAATGCCTAAAAAGTATGATCAAAAATCGATATGAGTGCATCGACCTTGTTACTCCTTCGGTGGCTCGGGTATAAGTGGTGGGTTGGCGATCATCTTTCTACGTCCTAAGGGCATGGCACAAAAATCCGCCTACTCCGCTGCACTCTTACACGAGATGCATGAGTATACCGTCATCGGTAGTCTGGGTCTATGTAGAGGCTGGATCCCTTCAAATCCGACGTCCTAGAAGCCTAGTGTGTATGAAAAGAAAAAAAAAAGAAAAGAAAAAAAAGAAACAAAAAGAAAAAGAAGAAGTCATAAAAAGAAAATAAAAAGAAAAAGAAAAGAAAAAGAAAAAAAGAAGCTTGGAAAGAAAGAAGCAAGTATCCTCGGTCGATCTAGGTTTAGCATTGTCTGAAGTCTTATTTGGTGGAAGGAGTTACGGTAGCGTGTCTAGTTTCCATTGATTTACTTTCTCATGGGTAACCGTGGTGGACCTAGGATTAAGATTGAAAACTCGATTAGGCCGAATTTGCTCTCGACATGTTAGTTGATCGGTTAGGTTCGCTTTAGCGGTGTTTCTAGGAGAAGGGGGAATTCTCGTGTTTTTATACCCCATGTATTCCACGTTTGCGTTTGCTTAGGGACAAGCAAACATTCAAGTCTGGGGGATTTTGATCATCTCGTTTTCATACGTAGTTCTTGCATGGTTTAGAAGACGTTTTCGGTATATATATGATGTTTTACGTATGATTCCGTATCCGGTTTTCATGTTTTCATGTTCTTACAGGTTTTTACGCATATTTGGATCACTTTGATTTTGGAAGGACATTCACGGAGCTAAGGAACAACTTCGGGGATCATCACGGGACAAACGGGACGAGATCTAGCAAGAAGAGCCTCCACCCGGTCGGGCACAAGTCATGCATGATCGGGCAAAAGCTACGGCTAATCTTATGCACAATTGTCACACGACTCGGGCATGAATATGCCCGACCATATGCCTTGCACCCGACCGGGCACACACCATGCCCGATCGGGCATCACGCATGATCCATGCATTTGCGCGACTTGCCCTAGCCGCACCCGAGCGGGCACAATGACCGCCCGAGCGGGTCACGGCCTGTAACTGCCTATTGAGTTAACTAAAATTAACTTAAAACAAAGGGAAGTCGGTGAGGCAATTTAGGAAACATCTAGACCAGCTTAAAGTGCATAAAAGGAGGCAGAAGAAAACGATTGGACCGACTTAGGAGGCATAAAAGAGGCTAGAAGATGTCATTAGAAGGAAGCTGACATTAGAGAATACATTCAGTTCGTGATTTGGAGAAGACTCTTGCGAGGAGGCAAGCTAGGAGCATTGGAGATCAACCCGACACTTCGGTTTCGCTTGGTTTTCACGTTCCTTAGACTTTCTACTTTGTTTATGTTTGTTTACAGACGCATGAGCGAGTAGTTTGTTTGTTCTAGGAGAAGGGATTAGCCCTTGGCTATCCCGGAACCACTTTTAATCTATTTTGAATGCATCTTCCCGTTTTAGTTTATCTATTCTCTATCTGAGTGCTTGAATTTACTTGTGTTTGCGATGGCCACGTAGATGCATGTGTTAGGGATTAGGAGAAGGACCGAAAGGAGAATTCTAGTCCTAGAAGATCAGGTTTAGAACAACCGAGGTTAGGCCAAGAAAGTAGGGTAGCAACGGTTGAGGGTGAAACGGATGAATCATAGAGCCTATGGGTTTAGTTCAAGGTGTCAGCCACGAAAGTAGGGGGCAACTTGTCTAGATCACGTGTCTATGCCTCGAGAGAGGGTAGATATCATATTAGGATCGTCCGCCTTAGATAGCTTTAATTGGGATTGCATGATAGATAGATTGATCGTTGGTTTTGGTAGTCTTGTGGTGAAACTGGATTCTTAGGACGTTTGTCTTATCGTTAGAACCCAAGTCGTTTATTTACTTTCAGTATTTCATTCTTCCACCATATTTGTTCGTTAGCAAGTTTGATTCCTAGTTCGAGTTTAGATAGTGTTGCGTAGTCTCTGTGGGATCGACACCTAAAATACTACACACGTGACGTGCACTTGCGGGTAGTTTAGGTTATTTTATTTAACTCTAAGAACGCATCAATACTCATCAATCTTGATGACAAAGATAAAGGAGACTGACCTTCACGACAACCTTCATATATAGGTTGTTTTGTCGAATCCAATAGTTGAAAAATCGGTGTGCCTCGATGTTCGATGATAACACGTAATCCGTAGTAGTTTTTATGTCATTCTTAGGTATAGTTTTTATTAGATTTATTAGATTTCATTCATTTATCGAGCTTATTCGAGGATTTCATCTACATTTCGTGTTTTGTGTAGGAAATGAAGATATGAGGAGAAACACGAGAGATATTGGCAATCTAACCCCGAAAATGAAGTTGTGTAACAAGGTTCGACTTGTGCAAGGCCACGGATGGAAGTGAGCACTCAAACACCGAGCGAAAGGAGCGGAATCGACATTTCAAGACATGCCCGCTCGGGTGGATAGGGAGTGCCCGGTCGGGCTAATTCATGCCAAGCAATCCCAAAAGTCTACACGACTCGGGTGCTCAATGGACATGCTCGGGCATAGGTGCCCGCTCGGGTGTATTTGCATTGCCCGCTCGGGCCAATTCATGCCAAGAAGCACCGTGAGTTTTACCCGCTCGGGCTCAATACACACATGGTCGGGCAAAGGTGCCCGCTCGGGCGAAAATGGATGCACACGGTCGGGTACATAGCTTGCACGATCGGGTACAAGATGTGCCCATCGGGTCCCTAGATCTCAACAACTTTCCTAAGTTTTGGAACGGCCAAATCAAGGGAAATTAGATCTATTTAAAGAGGATTCGAGCTAGAACAGAAGGGGGGACGATTCAGAGGCATTAGAGCACGAATTGGAGACATCACGGAGGACGGAACGAGGGATCCGAGGCATGGAGGATCTATTGAAGACATAGGGAGTCATCTCTTTCTCTTTCTATGTTGAATATAGATTTGTTTTGTGTTTCGTTTTCTGAGTTCATGTTCATATAGATCTATTGCCATAGGATAGAGAGTATTGCCAAGATGTAATGGAGTTTCGTACTTAATGAATGGTGGAACTTAATGCTTTCATTACCTGTACGCCACTTGAATGAATGAAATCGGTATTTTATCATGTTTTCAGATCTCATGGTTGTTCTTAATGCTTTCTTTACCTGTACGCCACTTGATTGAATGATGATAGAAGCCTAATAAACCAACGCCAGGGCATTAGACTTCGGAACTTAGCCATGATTTAGGGTTTGCCGGTTTAGAATCTACGCCAGGTCAATCGGTTAAATCTAGGGATTAGGATAGCGGTCGTAATGCGTCTATCCATGTAAGATACGCAATGGATACATTGGTATATGCATGGTAGATAGTGGACAAGTCTACGCCAGTCAGTTCCTATAGGAGAGCTTGAATTCCCTGAACTCATGATAGTACCTTAGACCAATTATCTCGTTAGAACTCCGTTACATTGTCATGCAACTCTCGATACCTATGGTGATTAGTCTTAGAGTCATTCCTACCTATCTTAGGTTTAGTTTGCATTTAGGTTAGTTTGCATTCCACCACTATTTGATCCATCACGTCTTATTCATTAGTCTAATAGCTTATAAGTCGCATCAATTCCTTGTGTTCGACCCTAGTTGCTACACGATCCGTATTCTTGCGGAAGCGTTAGTCTAGGTAATTTATTACTTGAGCCTACGCACATCAAGTTTTTGGCGCCGTTGCCGGGGAATTGATTACGATTTTAGGGTTATTATTACTTTTGATTAAGACATAGTCCTTTCCGGAGTCTTCATTTATTTTTCGTTTTGTTTTGTTTAGAGTCATAAAAAAAAAAAAAAAAAAAGAGAATTATTACCTCTCAAAGCTTAATTGAATTTTATTCTTTATTTTGCGAGGTAATATGAACAACAACAACTTTTGGAGTGCCGATATAGCTGAAACGAACTATCAATTTTCAGAACCTCGTCATATGCTATACAACTCATACCGTCCATCGAAACAATCATGGGAACAAGACGTTTGGGGAAACACCGATGGTGTGCTGAATAGTCAATATGGATTTGGGAATTTTCAGCCATGGATGCAACCCCAAATTCAGAATTATCCATCATATACACCCCCATGTCCGCAACAAGAGGCCAACACCGATATCAGGTCTATGCTTGCTCAAATCTTACAAGTACAAAAAGATCAATCCAATGAGATTAGAGTGTTGAGAACGCAACAAGAAGAGATGCGAGCAAGTTGTAGAGACATGAATAATGAGTTTAAAGAAATGATAATGCACGTAAAGATCTTGGACAATCAAGTTGCACAACTCGCTGCAAATTCCTTTGAACCACAGGAGGTTTTAATGGAAAGTTTAGAAACGGATCTTTGTGAGCATGTCGACGAAATTTTCCTAAGGGATTATTTGACGATGTATCAGCCCATTGCAATATTTGAAAGGGATGACACATCTATCACAGTAGCGGAATTAGATGTCGATAAGCTTAAGGAAAAGCTTGAGGAAGAGGAGGAACCCAAATATGTAAAACCGGAACCTAGACCACCTCCCTTGCCGTTCCCACAACGTCAACGCATAAAGACGGTAGATAAGCCAAATCCCTCGATAATTGACAAAAGAGATGAACCTAGCATAGGAGTGGATAAGGCTATGGATATTGATGAGGCTATGACGAAAACCGAGATGGAAGAAGAGTTCAGCTTGGTGAACACACATGAGCAACCATGCGTTATCGATTTTGTGTTCCCCGACGGCATCTTTGAGAGTTTAGCCGTGGAAGTTTGTGACGAATTTGAGAACACGGATTCCCTAGATATGAATCTCTTAGCAGCTGGAGAAGATTCATACAAGGTACAAAATGAGCTATTTGATAATGAGAAGAAAAGGGAATCCACAGAACGAGACTTCCACGCGACACTAGCCAAACGCGGCTCAAATCAGTACACGAACGATCCCGTAATGCCGCGAAGCTACATCCAACGTCCAGCACACAATTGGGACGTTGACAAGAAACCCAAGGTGAAGATGAAGCCTTCACCACAAAGGAGCTCCACTAATCCGCGTGCCGCGCCCTATCGAACATACTATGCACGCAAGAAGCTACGAACGCGACGACGTCAAGGACGTCCATCTAATGGGTAGCATTTGGTCAGGCTCGAGACCTTAAACAAGCGCTTATCGGGAGGCAACCCGACTTTTCCACTTTTGCATTTTTCATTTCATTTTTCTTTTGGACTATTTCTTTTTCTTTTCATATTGATGTACTTGGTGGAATCGTATTCCTTCCTCTGGATTGTGTGATTCTTTTCACAGGCTTTTCAACGTTGATATCATCCTTGAGGAGGAGACGCATACAACGTCCGGACACAAACACGGGATTGCAAGATACACAAGGTGCACACGTTCTAACCCTTATTCTTCCCGTTGTTTGGTATGCGAGTTTCTTCTAGGTTTTGAACACCGGGACGGTGTCTCATTTAAGTCTGGGGGGAGTACTCGTCGAGTATTGTCATGTGATTAGGATTGGATTATTAAGGTTAGATTTTGAGTTTTGTTTTTAGGAATATACGGATGGATACCTAGCATGAATTGTCGAGCTTTAGTCATTATTGTGCGACTTTGTCGAATCATGAACTAAAAAGTCTAGGTGTGTTTAGAAGTCTTCTTGATTTCCGATTAGTTGAAGTAATTGTGCTTGAAACCATGACTTATAGTTACATTCACCTCCTAGGTTTCAGTACCAAGTATCATATCTCCGTGTATACCGATTATTTATTGCTTGTTTGATAGATTTTTATCGTTCATTAGATTCCACACGCTTATACTCCGCTGTCAATTTTCGCCTTGGATAAGTCTTGACTATTTTAGGTTTTCATTGACATGAGTACATCGAGATCGATGGTTCGGGTCTAAGTGGTGGGTTGAGGCGCTATTCTACGTCCTAAGGGTTAGAGTTATGCGTATTCTTCATAAAAAAATAAAAAATCAGAAAATAAGTTTCAATGACGCATCTCTTCACTCCTCTAAGGCCGCGCGACCTTATGAGTGTGCCATAGGCAGCCTGGGTCTAAGTAGAAAGCCACCCTCTTCGACTTCGACGTCCTAGGAACAAAGCGTGGATCTATAAAAAAAAAGATCGAGGACGAGCAAAAGGTTAAGTCTGGGGGAGTTTGATAACACGTAATCCGTAGTAGTTTTTATGTCATTCTTAGGTATAGTTTTTATTAGATTTATTAGATTTCATTCATTTATCGAGCTTATTCGAGGATTTCATCTACATTTCGTGTTTTGTGTAGGAAATGAAGATATGAGGAGAAACACGAGAGATATTGGCAATCTAACCCCGAAAATGAAGTTGTGTAACAAGGTTCGACTTGTGCAAGGCCACGGATGGAAGTGAGCACTCAAACACCGAGCGAAAGGAGCGGAATCGACATTTCAAGACATGCCCGCTCGGGTGGATAGGGAGTGCCCGGTCGGGCTAATTCATGCCAAGCAATCCCGTAAGTCTACACGACTCGGGTGCTCAATGGACATGCTCGGGCATAGGTGCCCGCTCGGGTGTATTTGCATTGCCCGCTCGGGCCAATTCATGCCAAGAAGCACCGTGAGTTTTACCCGCTCGGGCTCAATACACACATGGTCGGGCACGAGTGCCCGCTCGGGTGAAAATGGATGAACACGCTCGGGCACAAGGCTTGCACGAGCGGGTACAAGGTGTGCCCGCTCGGGTCCCTAGATCTCAACAACTTTCCTAAGTTTTGGAACGGCCAAATCAAGGGAAATTAGATCTATTTAAAGAGGATTCGAGCTAGAACAGAAGGGGGGACGATTCAGAGGCATTAGAGCACGAATTGGAGACATCACGGAGGACGGAACGAGGGATCCGAGGCATGGAGGATCTATTGAAGACATAGGGAGTCATCTCTTTCTCTTTCTATGTTGAATATAGATTTGTTTTGTGTTTCGTTTTCTGAGTTCATGTTCATATAGATCTATTGCCATAGGATAGAGAGTATTGCCAAGATGTAATGGAGTTTCGTACTTAATGAATGGTGGAACTTAATGCTTTCATTACCTGTACGCCACTTGAATGAATGAAATCGGTATTTTATCATGTTTTCAGATCTCATGGTTGTTCTTAATGCTTTCTTTACCTGTACGCCACTTGATTGAATGATGATAGAAGCCTAATAAACCAACGCCAGGGCATTAGACTTCGGAACTTAGCCATGATTTAGGGTTTGCCGGTTTAGAATCTACGCCAGGTCAATCGATTGAATCTGGGGATTAGGATAGCGGTCGTAATGCGTCTATCCATGTAAGATACGCAATGGATACATTGGTATATGCATGGTAGATAGTGGACAAGTCTACGCCAGTCAGTTCCTATAGGAGAGCTTGAATTCCCTGAACTCATGATAGTACTTTAGACCAATTATCTCGTTAGAACTCCGTTACATTGTCATGCAACTCTCGATACCTATGGTGATTAGTCTTAGAGTCATTCCTACCTATCTTTAGTTTAGTTTGCATTTAGGTTAGTTTGCATTCCACTACTATTTGATTCGTCACGTCTTATTCATTAGTTTAATAACTTGTAAGTCGCATCAATTCCTTGTGTTCGACCCTAGTTGCTACACGATCCGTATTCTTGCGGAAGCGTTAGTCTAGGTAATTTATTACTCGATATAACGCATATCATTCGACATCTCTTCGTGTAGTTGTTCATCATGAACAAATCTAGGAAAAACATCTGACACCATTTCCACATATAGATTGTCGTCGATACTTCATAAACAACTTTGTCATTTCTTTCTATTTCGTCTGCTTCTTTCACAATATCTCTAACGTCGCAATTTTGACCGTGAAATAACCAAATTTCATAATTCTTTATGAAACCCACCTTGTAAAGATGTTTGCAAATAATTTCTTGACTTTGATACTTTATATTTTTGCATCTCTTGCAGGGACATAACATTGTCCCGCGTTCTTGACACAAAGGTTGACCCGATGCAAAACTCATGAACTGCTCCGGTCCGTGTAAGAATTCTTGAGTAATTTCCTTGCTTATGGGATCTTTTCTTCTATACATCCACTCTCTTGATCTATATATATCTCTATTTGAAGAAGATGACATTTTCTTAAAATTATATTTGTTTGTTGGTAGCTTGGTGGTAGAAGTCGTGTTTTGGGTTATTGAATAGTATTTTTTTCAATGGACATCCATTAAGAATTTGAACGGATGACCGTTGAAAATTGTAACGGATGTCCGTTGGAAAATCATGTTGAAATATCCCAACAGCAACCTCAAAAGTCACAATTCCAACAATCATATGTTGCGACTGTCAACGGACATCCATTGCACAGTGCAATGTGCTTCTGTTGGTCAGTTTTTGGGGTTTCCAAAGGCGGTTCAACAGATATTTGCAACGGATATAGTCTGTTTCCAATCGTAATGGATTGTAATGGATATTAGCCCGTTGATTGTTTTAGGGTATCCGTTGGTGTCCATTGAAAATTGTCATCAACGGATGGATCCGTTGATCCGTCCGTTGAAAACCGTGTGTTTTTTTTGTAGTGATCATCCGTCTTCTTTGATTTTTCGGTTTGAGGCGTGACCAGAGGATGAGAGGTGTAGTTTGGTGGGGCGTGTCTTCTGGGATGTCCGCGTGAAAGACGTAGTCGACATCCAACTGCGACAGTAGTTCATACCATCGAGCGGCTCGAGTTTGGAGAGGTCTGGCAGTGATCTTGGTACAACAGTCATGGTTAAGAGGACAAATACGTTTCATAATGTTAGAAAAAATACATCTTAAACCAAGCTACATCGTGGAGAACCACTGCCCTGAAAAACGTATTTCGGCACGATCGTAGTGCAACCGATGACTTAATGTTTCCCAAGGTTCACACAGCAACCTTCTCCCGTTCACATGCACTTGTGAAGAAAAGGGTGGAACAACAGAAAATATTAACACTCGAGGGTAAAACTTTAGGGTAAAAGAGAGATAGAAAAGATCTACACGGTGGTTCCTCTTGGTAGCCTCATACCCTCTCATATATGGCCAAACCACCTAATTCAAAACGTCTTTTGAAATAGAAACCATCCCTTGAAGATAGCCACGTTTCACAAATGGATTTGAATGGTTCTGGTTGAACAAGTCTATACATGTTAATCCGAAAAAATATATGCGAGTTTGTAAAATATGGACCAGCCCTGTCTGGATGAGCGGACAAAGGGATGACGGCGTCGCGCGCGTAATAGTTTTAGTAAAACTAATATATTCTCAAAATCCTTCAATGACTCCTTTTGATAACATTAATAATCATAATTATATATATATATATACTATAATCAACAATTCCCAAAACAATATAAATTTTTTGAGTTTCTACAAAAAGAAAAAAAGAGGACGAGGAGTCATTATTCAACATATATATCGTAATTTCTAAAATATAAAAAAGAAACAACAATAACATATTTATGTAGAGACACATGTTTTCCACAAATTTTATCTATTTCTGTTTAAAGATTTAATAAATATTAATGATTTATCTAAATGTATTAGTTTATATATTAAAGTTTATATATACATATTTAAAAACTATAATATCATATATATTTATAATTTTTATTTAGATTCAAAATTTATTATTAAAAATACATTGAATTTAAAGTAGTTATTTCATACTAAAAAATATTTAAACAAAATTTCAACACTTTATAAAATCAAGTTATATAACAAAATTGTTTTTATAATAAAATAAATATTAAGATTATATTTTAATGTATATTTTAATTATATAATATTCTGTTCGCAAGACATATGTTAATCTAATTTATATATATATATATGATTACAAGACCTCACTTTTTTGTTTTCCTTACAAAGCTTCTTTTTGCGATTGCTTCTGGCAGTTTCGACGTGTTCAATCATAATCTCTCTCTCTCTCTCTCTCTCTCTCTCTCTCTCTCTCTCTCTCTCTCTCGCCTCTTCTATTCCACTGATCATCATCAACTACAGCCACACAGGTACAGATTCGTATACATTAATCTTTTGTTTGCTTGATCATCAATCTTTTTCATATGATAATCTACGGGTTTAGAAAATCATGTCAGATCATTAAACTGTTGTAAGTCAAATCCAATCTCGTTCTTGTGATATACTTAATTACTCAATGTCATACATGTATATCATATCATATATTGTATAATATCATGTCTTATATAGAGAAATGGAAGAGAGACTACTAAAGGGTTCGGAGAGTATGGGTTTGAGAAAGAAGGTATGGGAAGAGATAAAGATGATATGGAGAATTGCTTTGCCTTCGACCATGTTTAGAGTCACATCCTTCGGGACAATAGTCGTGGCTCAGTCATTCGTCGGACAATCGGGAGATCTTGCCCTTGCTGCTTATGCTCTTCTTCATAGCATCTTCGTCCGTTTCTTGAATGGTTTATTGGTAACATCTTCTTCTTAAAACCTTATTTCTCTTATATTAATCAACTCTAATACATTGGATTAGGGCATTTATTAGGTAATCACACATAATTAGTATATGGGTTACCTTTCACTTTGGAACAACTTTGCTTTTTATAACAATTAACCCTTAGTAATATAAAATAAATGTCAGAATTATGTTTTGTCCTTTCCTAAATAAAATATTCCGAGTAGGCGGAAAATTTAGGTTATCACGTGATGTAAGTCGTCTTTTAAATCTATTAAACGAGGGTACTATTTGTCCACCCTAATAATACAACCAATATCCAAATATTTTATATATTCTAATGCATATGCACTTATCACGTGTGATTGATTGTATACACACACACATTTGCTCTTACTTTTCTTTGACAAGTTACATTTCCATGTCCAACATGCATCTTGTTATTAGTTACTCGAAGATTAATAAATTTTACTAAAAAAGGAGCTATTGTTGTATGCTTATTATTTTCTAGAGAATTTAGTTCTATTATATTTTTTCATTTGAGGCTGAGATTCATCCCATTAATTCCTCTAAATATGATACTAACTTTATTATCCCTCAAAATTTTCAATTGATTCGATTCATATCCATAAAGTTTTTATTAAAATTTCCGTTAAATCTCATATATTCCAAATAAATTTTTATTGCTTGAACATTTAGTGATAATAGGCGTTTGTGCCAAAAATTGTTCTGTCAATCATATTGTCGGTCTTTTTACGCCCCATAATTATATAAATCCAACTTATTGTGGACTATGTCAATGAATAGTAACGACATATATATATTGACGAAATGTAATAACGACAAATACACATCTATGCACTAAAAGAAGTCTACTTTTAAATCATCAACAGATTGTCCCCTAGGCACGGATGTCACAATATAATATATAAAATTTAGATAAACTTTAGATTATATGGAGATAATGTGTGGTTGGTCACTAACATAATTCTATAATACCATACTATTGTCCTTGTTATTATTTTTTAATTGTTATTATACACCTACTTGTTCTTCGGTCTTTCCTACACCGTCTAATTGTTAGGTATTATCCAAAATCTAATTTGACCTCGTCGCACATTTTCACATTTTCAAGATTTGGACCGGTGATCCTAATTATAATGAGTACAACGATTAACTATTGACAAATCAATATCAAAATGAACAATTAAATGAGTTTGAGTTGAATTCAAAGTTTTAAAATAAATTAATATTGTGAATACGAATATATAATACAAGCATTAACCTACGTGATATAACAAAATACAACATAAATATTATACATTTATAGTTACAACATAAAGGAATATGTAATGTATCTAACATTTACATGTATATATATATATATAAATGTGTATTTATGTAGGCGGGTATGTCGAGTGCGACGGAGACGTTATGTGGACAAGCATACGGAGCGGGACAATACGAGATGATGGGAATATACTTGCAAAGGTCATGGATAATAGACGCCGCCATAACGACAATCTTTCTTCCCTTCATCCTCCTCTCAGGGCCCATTCTCCGATGCCTCGGCCTCGACCCCGACATCACTTCCACCGTTCACGCTCTTTCTCCTTGGGTCGTCCCTTTCGTCTACAGTCTCGTCTTCTCCATGACCATCCAGATGTACTTACAGGTATTCTAACTACACCTTGAATTCAAAATCTAGTTTAAGAGTTTGAGATTGTCCAATGTATACATACGAATATATGATTTAATGAATATATGTGGGTGGATGTGCAGGCGCAGATGAAGAACACTATGGTGGGAGTGGTGTCTGCTTTGGCGTTTGGGGCAGACGTGGTGGTGTCGTGGGTACTTGTGAGCAAGATGGGATTGGGCATGGTTGGAGCCATGGTTGGCCTCAACATAAGTGGATGGGCCATTGTGGTCGCTGAGTTTGTCTACGTGGCAGGTGGTTGGTGTCCTTCCACTTGGCATGGCTTCAGCTCTGCTGCTTTCCTTGATCTCTGGCCCATGTTCAAGCTCTCCCTCTCCTCCGGTTTAATGATCTGGTCTTATATATCTTTATATACATTTCCTCCTCTTAATTTTACATTCATTTATAATTCCACTCACATGCGCACACACACACACACACATATATATATATATATATATTCATTCGCATAAATGTTGTTTTTGTTTTATTTTTCTTTCCTTATTACAGCTTGGAACTGTGGTACTTCGGGATCCTTGTTCTGATCGCAGGCTACACAAAAGATGCAAAAGTTGCCATTTCTGCTTTCTCCATTTGGTATGTATAGCGTGACCTACCCAAATATATATAAGCATTGATGAAATGTAATGTTATGTTTTCTAAAAGCAGTTCAATTTTGGGTGTGCAGCCAATATATATATGCATGGGAATTCAACATATGTCTTGGGTTAATGGGAGCAGCATGGTACGTACCATCTGAATACATATACCATCTTAATATTAATATTATTATCATTAATCTCTTTAAAACCACTGTGGAATCAAAGTGTTCGTGTGGCAAACGAGCTAGGACGAGGGAACGCAGAGGGAGTGAAATTTTCGATAAAAACGATATTAAGCATATCAATAATGATGGGAGTCATCTTCTGGACTTTATGTCTCCTCTTCCGTCGTCAAATATCGTATCTATTCTCAAACAACGAAGAGGTCGCAGAGGCAGTAACAGATCTCTCCATCCTTCTCGCTTTCTCCATTTTGTTCAACACTATACAACCCATTCTCCCAGGTCCATTCTCTTTACTTTATATATTTTATGATGCCATAATTATTAATTTAATTTTGATATAATATATGAATTTATCCTATTATTAATTTAATATTGATATAATTTATATGAATTTATTTTATGATGGGAACAGGTGTGGCAGTTGGGGCAGGGATGCAGAGTTTGGTTGCCGTTGTCAACTTAGGATCTTATTATGCTGTTGGCATTCCCTTGGGTCTTCTCCTTACTTATGTCTTCCACCTTGGTGTTAAGGTCATTTTCATTTCCTTCAATTTATTATTATCAATAATTATGGCATAAATTAACTGAGGATTTTTGTATATGCAGGGACTTTGGACTGGAATGTTAGGTGGCGTGGCACTCCAAACCCTTGTTCTTTCCTATATTATTTACAGAACAGACTGGGATATTGAGGTAATTATTTACTTTTTACATAAATTTAGTAAGTAAAACATAAATATTTAAATTAATTGTCTTCTAATACAAAATTAATGGGTATATGAAATTGTAAGAAATGAAAACCTTTTTAATAAACTACATTTCTGTTTTGGATTTGGTAAGGTGGAGAAGACGAGACAGCGTCTAAAGACGTGGCGTTTGGAACACTCATCCGAAGAGAAGTGATGAAGAACACATGTTCTTCACAAAACTCTATCGTTCAGATCCATAAGAACAAAGATGAGTTTTTCTTTGCTTGTTTGTGGATCATATTTTCTAAGACCTACTGACTATGCTGGTCCGATTTTCATTTTCATTATAATTGTTTGTCTTGCCTTGTTATCCAGATGATTTAATATTAAAAAAAATATAAAACTATTTATTTATAAATGAATTTGCCATATGAGCTTATCTCCTCAATAAATTGAAGGCAGGCAAGTCTCTAATGGTCGAGATGTCCTCAAGTCCCAATTCACGTTCTAACTGAGATCTCGTCGACTTCAGGACGTCCTGCAATACCATACCGACTCACATTCATATTCATATTCCCGGTTATCATAAACACAAACCGGAATTCAAAACCAAAACCAAACCATACTAGTATTGGATAAGAAAAGGTCTTTACATTGAATTCCATGTAGGAAGCTCGTTTAGCAAGCCATTGAGCGTCCATCATTTGGAAAGCTACACAGTAAAGGTTGTCGAAAGCCATTTCGTCTTCCTCTAGAAACTCCAGGAACCGTATTCCGGCTGCAGACGATGGTTTCCCTGCCGAGAATCAACGCTTAGAGCGAGAGATAACATCGAGCAAAGTCGGGCTCGACTGGTTTCTAAAGATTTCGCCTTTTACCTGATTGAAGGTCCAACATCTGCGCCAGCATGAAAGAGATATTGATGCCAGCCACTGCGAAAGGATATTCCCATTCCGCTCTTGTTCCGTCCTGTTTATGCAGCAATCTCTGAAATGATTCCTGTCATCATAAATGACACACCTTGTTAATACCACTGGAGTGTCATAAGAAAATTCATATGCGGATGTGAAATAAGGATGAACGACAGACCGGGTAAGTCCTGGCAAAGAAGATTAAGTTCTCCAATGATATAAATCCTCCTCCCCTGTGGTAATTTAATCAAACCAGTCATCAAAATAATGCAAGTCAAACCTAGGAAGAACTTCAATAAGTGAAGCTAAGTTGTCATACCGAAAATCCGTTGAAGGGTCTGTTCCTTGCCAACCCATTTCTTTCCAGAGTTCAGATTTGAGAGGTGGGAGTTCTCTATGTGGATAAGCCAGCCTCCATAATTGTCTAAGCGCATCCTGTGAAATATATGTGATGTCAAACATCATAGACACACAGATCCTCCACAATAAACCGTGTTTGATCAGAGAGGGCTAAAGGAATGGGGGGATTTCTATTCACATGCACCATTGAGAGGATCCAAATATCGTAAGAAGTTTAATCAAGAAACGGAGAGATGTGTCAGTGAAGGTAACTTTCTATACAATAGTATGGAAAATGAGATACATTAAAGACCTACCTGATGCTCAGTTCGAGATCCATCAAATGGGACTTCTAGCCTTTGCTGAAGATTCTTCAATCTTTCTTCCTAATCAGAGGTATAAATACAGAACGATACACATTACATGGTAGCGACAGTCTCATATTGACCACACTAAACTGGAAACAAGGGAATCTTAAATTTTGACGAAAGCTAAGACAATTAGAAACATAGACATAATATCATGAAGCGATTACTCCATTATGTATGCTCACAAGTCAACCAAAACGATGATGAATCCAGCAAAACAAAAAGTAATTCATTCATCTTATTCTTCTTATTGGTTTTCTTTTTCTTAGCTAATGATTCAGGGATTTCGTGCACTTAATCTAGCACTGGTTTTGGTGTAGCACTCGCAGATCATAAAACAAGTGTTTGAATTACGATACAACAAATCAACTATCCTTCTCATTCACATAGCCTCTGAGGATGCATGCAAATGAGATACACACACTCACCATATTCCTAGACGTGAAAAACTAACATTGAACTGCGAGAATCAAGGGTTATGACATGGATTTTTCGATTATCACGAAATGTGTAGACTGCTAAAAAGATAAGGTCAATTCTTCAAACAGTAAAGTGATACCTGCAAAAGACTAAGGGTGGGAGGCAGAAGCCTCCCACTTATACCAATTTGAGTAAAAGCAGGCAGAGACAAGAACCTCCCAACAAGTGATCGAGATCCAAAGACAATATTTGCTGCCAAAAACATGAACGATTTGTAATTCATTCATCTTCTTATTGGTTTTCTTTTTCTTAGCTAATGATTCAGGGATTTCGTGCACTTAATCTAGCACTGGTTTTGGTGTAGCACTCGCAGATCATAAAACAAGTGTTTGAATTACGATACAACAAATCAACTATCCTTCTCATTCACATAGCCTCTGAGGATGCATGCAAATGAGATACACACACTCACCATATTCCTAGACGTGAAAAACTAACATTGAACTGCGAGAATCAAGGGTTATGACATGGATTTTTCGATTATCACGAAATGTGTAGACTGCTAAAAAGATAAGGTCAATTCTTCAAATAGTGAATGAGTGATACCTGCAAAAGACTAAGGGTGGGAGGCAGAAGCCTCCCACTTATACCAATTTGAGTAAAAGCAGGCAGAGACAAGAACCTCCCAACAAGTGATCGAGATCCAAAGACAATATTTGCTGCCAAAAACATGAACGATTTGTAAATTACAACAGCGGACGATATAAGCAAGGAGCAATGATATAACAAGACAACAAACCTATCCATTGAGCCCATTGTGCAATCAGCTGAGAAAATATCAGGGTCCAGTGTACCTGCTGTCTATTCTGTTCTTCATCCCATATCTCCTCCAGAGTACGATCCTGAAGTACACAATTCTTCTCCTTTTAAGCTCAGCACTTGAAATGGACAGTGCAACATTCAAAACCACTGACCTTATTGTACCCATCTATGATGCTACTATTGCCCAACAAAGGTTCGCTAAGACTTTCAGAGTCTGTTGTGTCGTACTTTTCATACCTCTTCCCATCCACATCCCCATGATGAAGCCGTCTCCTCAAAGTCGCAGAAGCCATTATGCAGAGCTATAGATAAAATACCAACAAATCAAACAAAAGCAAGAAGAATTGGTCCATTTCAAGTTAAGCTCTTTCCTTTGTTTGGAGAACAAAATTCAACAGAAGTTTTCGAATTTTCCCTATTCATCCACCCAAGAGATGTACATTTCTTATATTCCACAATAGTTTCGTTCTGAAAACCTGATCAACAGTAGTACAAATTGACTGCCCATATATAACAAAAAGATGAAAGATAGGCTACGAATAAAGCCTTGATATTCAGACCCCACAAGTCCGAAAGAAATCAGATAAAGGAAAACTGAACAGTAATAGTCAATCTTGCAAACTACACGCCGTTGCATACGCATAAATGTGTTAAGAATCATTAGCAAACCAGAATAAGAACTTATCAGAAACCCTAATCCTCAATTAAGGGGAAAAAAATACCTAACCACGATCGCTAGAAAACACCAAATCCCAGAAACAACTTTACACCTCAAATCTGGAAGCTTCATAAGCCAAAATCACAAATCAAAATTTTTACGAGTCAACATAGATCATTAAACAAGAAACTAAAGAAACAAAATCAAGAATAGGGTTCGATCTATTTCTCTTACGCGACTCTGATTATGACGGACAAGCTGAGACTTCGCTTCGGGAGAAAGGTAAGGAATAGCCCACGAAATCTGAGAACCCGAAAAAGTTCCAAAGGAAACTGTCGTTGCAAAATGCAAACGGTGGAATTTACCGAATTTTATTTCATTTTATTTTTATTTTAGTTTATTTATTCGGGTTCTGGTCAACGACGTGTGGACATGTTGGTGTTAAACTAGAATCCGGTTTGTGTTTGGTTTAGGCATTTAACCATCCGGTTTGTTAAGTTCGGTTTTCGGTATTTCCGTGGTGGGAATATAAACAAGAGAATGGCGTCATTCTCATAAACCATAAACCCCATTTTATAGATTCCAATGGTAGAAAAATGAGGGAGATGGAAGAAGACGAACTCTACACGCAACTCAGGAAGCTATCGGCTTTGACTTCGGAGGAATCAATGGAGAAGATGATCACGAAGCTATGGAGAACTCGTAAAATGGGTCTCCGGTCCCGGGAGAAATCGAGCTTCCGATCTCCTCTGCGACTCTCCTCAGACAAAGAACTCGACCCTGTAAAACGCTCTGCTTCCTTGGTTTATCTTTTATTAAAGTCGCTTTTCTTTGGTTTATGTACGGAATTATTTGATTTTCTGGTGTGATTCTTTTGTTAGTGCGGAAATTTCCTGGATTTCATACTTGTTTTGATCAATATAACGAATTTGCATGAAGGGTTCTGAAGAAATTTGACATTCTAGTACTTTGAGAAGATGGAGTTAAAAGCCGTATTTCGATTAGGAAAAATTGGCATTTTTCTAATGAGATTTATGGACCCATCTTTAGTAAATGAGTTCTATGTACAATTACAATAAGAATTTAACTCAAAGGCTGAAAATTTTGGACATGTGAGTAATGTTAAAAAAATATGACTAAGGTTTTGGCGTGCCTTCGTTCCTGATGAGGACATCGGATTCGAAGCATACGAACGAGCAACTACCACAAGTAAACGAAGAGTCGAATCTTCCCACAAATTACTCACGCGAGCTTGCGTAACAAGACAACGAAGATAATGATGGAGGCATGACGACTCTTAATCAGAAGGAGGATCCATGTCCAACCTAAACAAACGTCACATCAGTTTTCTACATTGAAGCAGACCTCAATCCATCCATCTAAGAATCGACGGACTCAGGCGAGACAGATAAGGAATCATTTCCAATGGCCAAAAAATCCTCTCCAACAGCTAGAAAATCTTCCAAGTTAATCTTATCCCAGCGGATCATCTTCTTTCTCATTTTGAACATTCACAATAGGCATAAAATCTTCCCAACGACTAGTATATTAATCCGTTATCCAGCATTTACATACTTTCTTTATTGTAACATGGAGCATCTCCATTTCATTTGTAAGAACACATTGAAAATTTTGAAAAAATAAACTCTTTTTTCGTATTCTTGAACGGTGTCAAGAACACAGTGACTTCAACTTGTTTCGAGAAAGCCATTATCCGAATGTATCAAGAGGCTTCTACATATTAGCACAAAGGACATAAATGTAATTTACTCCATTAGGGTTTCATATTATCTTGTATATATATATCATAACTGATGTAATTCATGTTGAGATCAATATACGAAATCCCTTTCCACATGGTATCAGAGCGCTGATCCGAACCCT
>CM071871.1:9144165-9160725 GCA_036759665.1 Gynandropsis gynandra
CCTTTAGTGATGCAGATTGGGCGGGAGATCGTGATGAGTATACTTCTACGGGGGCATATATTGTCTACCTTGGCAGCCATCCCATCTCTTGGTCTTCCAAGAAACAGAAATTCACCGCTAGATCATCCACGGAAGCGGAATACCGTGCTATTGCTGACACAGCAGCGGAACTTCGATGGATTATGTCCCTCTTCACGGAACTAGGTATCTCCACATCCCAACATCCTGTGATTTATTGTGACAACATTGGCGCAACATACTTGAGTGCAAATCCCGTCTTCCACTCTCGCATGAAGCATCTAGCTTTGGATTATTTTTTTGTTCGTCAACAAGTGCAAGGTGGCATCCTTCGAGTCTCTCACGTCAACTCAAAGGATCAACTCGCGGATTTACTCACGAAACCGCTCGCACGTCAACAATTTCTTACACTTTGTGACAAGATCGGCATCACCGAAGGTGCTCCGTCTTGCGGGGGCATATTAGCACAAAGGACATAAATGTAATTTACTCCATTAGGGTTTCATATTATCTTGTATATATATATCATAACTGATGTAATTCATGTTGAGATCAATATACGAAATCCCTTTCCACACTACACCTCTTGTGGTGTCCATCACTCTACCCTAAACACCTCGGCTTCAACCATCAACCTCCATCTCCACTATCGCCGGACAAATCTTGAAGAGAGCCCTTAGGCCAGTTAACAGATCCTCCACCATCCTCCACCTTCATCCATCGTCAATGGGTGACTTCTTGAAGAGTGCCCTTAGACCAGTCAAGAAATCAATCTTAACACAACGAATCCTACTCGAATGATCGAGTTTAACAGATTCTTCGTATGCGTCCCAAGTTTCGACCCCGAGACGTGTATCACTTTGGTAACAAACCCCGGTTCAAGGACCAAATGTACGCTTCTATCCCTTCAAATTCGTTTTATTGTATAAATCATTTCTTTATTTTGTTTATTGTTAAAAAAGCTAGTAAAATATAGCCGAACAAGGAGAGAACTTTGCACGCAACAAAAAACTCGATGTGATCATGCAAATGCTCCAACAAATGGAGTCGAGAATGAATCGCCTTGATGAAGAACAAAGGAAACTCGTACATGACGCACCATCGATTCATGAAAATGGCATGGAAGAAGTAGGACAACCAGATCCTCAACCTAGACGACAAGAACGTCGAGCACCACCACGACATGATCTTGAGGAGGGGGACAAAATAACGACACCACCACGAAATGATCTTGCCGAGACGACCAAAGCGACGCCACAACATCCGGAAGGATGAAGATTCTGACGAGGAGCCACCTCGAAGATAACGACATGAACACAACGGTAACAAGTCTGAGCGTGGGGAGAAATGAAAGCCCTCATGTGTAAAAGATATGTACCCCACACTTCCATTGGGAATTTCAATGAAGATATAGAAAGTTAAACTAAAGAAATAAAACCGTCGAAAAATACTTAGATGAATTTGAGCATCTTCGCAATAGACTAGAAATTGACGAAGATGAAGAATTATGGCTCAATGTCTAGAAGGATTAAATGAACGAATCACTAAGAAGGTAGAGAGACAACAATACCATTATTTGCAAGATATATTTCATTTGTCGATTCAAGTTGAGCAACAGATCAATAGAAAGGAAGCGACAAGTCGAAGAAGGACACAACCCACATGGTCGGCCGGACAATCCCTAAGGATGCCGGAAAAACCAAAGATGGACGACCATTCCAAGGTTAAAGCTCTCAAGATATCAAGGAATGTAAAAGGAGAAAGTAACATCTAATTCATTCGAAACCAATTTGTACTCGTAAACTTGTATGTTTTAAGAGCAAAGTCATAGGGCACATAGCCGAGACTCCCCTAATCCGCGAGTCATATTCCTCAACGATTATAGAGAATACGAGTCCGCAAGAGGAAGAAATATATGAATATGGAAGTGAAAAATTGAGTATCCATAAAGTGGAGAACTGCTGGTAACACAACACATTTTGAGCACGATGATCAACCCTCAAGAAACGATCCAATGAGAGACGATTTTCCACAAAAAATTTATCGTCAAGGATAAGGTATGTGAACTTATTATAGATAGTGGTTCTTGTACTAATGTTGCAAGCACCTATATGGTGAAAAGCTAGGTTTGGAGAAGAAGAAGCATCCTTACCCATATAAGCTACAATGACTCAACTATGGAGGGGAGCTAAAGGTAACAAAGAAAATAATTCGTGTCCTTCAATATAGGTTGGACAACATGCATGAAAAGCTAAGTGGAGCCACGATCTTCTCAAACAACGACCTCAAGAGAAGATATTACCAAGTTCGCATGAGAGAAGGCGATGAATGGAAGACGACCTTCAAAATGAAGCAAGGCCTGTACCAGTGGCTCACCATGTCTTTCGAGCTTTCCAACGCCCCCAACACCTTCATGAGGCTCATGAAACAAGTTTTAAGAGTCCACATCGGTAACATCGTTGTAATTTATTTTGATGATATTCTCGTTTATAGTAAAAATCTTCGGGAATATTTAGTACATCTTGAGCTAGTGCTATAGAAGCTCGAAAGGAATAACTCTATGCAAACCTCAAGAAGTGCTCCTTTTGCATTGATGAGATTGTTTTTCTATATTTTGTAGTAATTTTGCAGGAACTACGCGTAAATGATGACAAAATCAAGGCCATACAAGAATGGTCACACCAACAACCGTCGCACACGTACGAAGTTTTCATGGACTAGCAAGTTTCTACCATCGATTCGTGAAGGACTTCATCAGCATAGCTGCGCCCCTCACCGCGGTTAACAAATAGGATAAGAAATTTTAATGGAGAGAAGCAAAAATCAAGGCGTTTGAAGCACTTAAGGCAAGTCTCACCACCATCTTTGTCCTAGCACTGTTGAACTTCAACAAAACATTTGAAGTGGAGTGTGACACCTCATGGATCAACATTGGTGCAGTCCTTGTTCAAGAACGAAGACCAGTGGCGTATTTCAGCGAAAAGTTAAGTGGGTCATATTTAACTACCTTACGTATGACAAGGAGCTCTATGCCCTTGTCCGAGCTTTGGAAACATGGTAGCACACCACCTACTGCCGAAAGAGTTCGTCATCCACACTGATCTTGAGACCCTCAAATATCTCAAGGGTTAGACTAGTCTAAAGCGGTGACATACTAAGTGGATAAAGTTCGTTATGTCCTTTCCGTACATAATCAAGTACAAGAAAGGCAAAACAAATGTGGAAACGCGAGTTATAAATAACCTAGTCCACTTCACCGCAAGTATACGGATCTTGTAGTACCAGGGTCGATCTCAGGGACTAATACAACTAAACTAAGAATGAAACTAAACTAAGATGAGAAGTGATAAGAGGGGATATGGTCCTAATTTACCTAAACTTAAAGCTATTCTAATGGCGACAACGAAACTAGGGTAAGAGTGAAACTAGATATGGTGAATACTACGGGTGTACGGGATACCGGGTATTGCATAGATAAACGACTAAGGATCATAGATCTATAACCTACTCTTGACAACGGGAAATTCATGCTCTACGGTTGAGGAGTGATTCTTCCGAGCCTAAACCTCCTAACCATGGATACATGTAACATATACCATGGCAGCATTATCGATCGCAATCACTATCCCTAAGATGGCTAACCGACCGGTCAGATTCTCATTAGCCAAAGCTTAATCTACTACTTAGCGGACCGGATTCGTTCCTTAACCTTCCAGCAAGGTTCGAGATCCTATGTTGTTGAGCGGTCAGCACTAACGTATGAGTGATACTGCTAAGCGTAGAACCGTAAATAAAGAGTAAAAATCATAAAACTAAGCATTAAAGTGAATCATCGTTCATACATACAATTCCGATATCCCTACCCGCAGTAGGGACTCTACTCACTCATGGAAGAAACGAAAACAGAAGAGAGCAAAGTTCTATACATGATAAAACCTAAGGAATTCGATGCCTCGACTTTCCCTATTGTGTTACCGGTGTAGAAGGTTACCCGATCGCGTGACTATGCGGACCCGAGTCGCGTAAACTTACGGGGCTGATAGAGGGATAAATGCCCGAGCGGGTATTCAGATTGCGCCCGATCGGGTGGTGATCACCCGATCCTCTTTGCTCGTATGCCCGGGTCGTGTCAGATGCATGGATAAACCCCGTAGGTTTTACCCGAGCGGGTGCAGGAATAGTGCCCGACCGGGCACCCTCGTGTCCTTGAAATCTCTTTTTTCCGCTCGTTGCTCGGGCGTTCCTTTGGGTTCTGGAGCTCTGAGTAGATATGTCTTCAAATCATGTGGTTTTTGCAAGGAATTCTTCATATTGAGCTCATTTAGGCCTTGTCGCCTAAAAACCTGAAAACCGAGAAAACGGGAATGTAAAACTCGAAACCGTATCGGAATAGTAAGAATCGATGTAAGAAATATACGAAAATGATCTAAAAACCTATCCTAATAATGATACACTTTCAGTGTTATCAGTAGTCGACGCCCTATCAAGAGACACACCCTCATCACCACCATGGAGTCTAGAAACTTGGGGTTCGAGCAAATTAAGGAGCTATATAAATAAGATCCGGAGCTTTACGAGATATTTTGAATGTGTAAAGAAGGATCTAATAGACCATTCTACATACACGATGGATATCTATTTCGTGACATACGATTTTGCATGCCGCAAAGCTCAATGAGGGAGTTGATGCTTCAAGAAGCACATGGAAGAGCACTCATGGGACACTTCAACGTGGAGAAAACATTGGCCACCATAAAAGAGTATTTCTTCTAGCCATGCCTCAAGCGAGAAATAAACGACTTTGTGCACGATGTATCACGTGTCACCAAGCAAAGTTCCGCTTCCATCCCTACGGTTTGTATCTTCCTCTACCCATCGCGACACATCCATGGACTGATTTGTCGATAGAATTTGTTCTCGGACTTCCAATGATCCAAAAAAAAAGATTATGTTTTTGTTGTTGTTGACAGGTTTTAAAAAATGGTGCACTTCATATCTTGCTCGAAGACGATGCAACTAATGCTGCGAAATTTTCTTCAGAGAGATCGTATGCATCCATGACCTACCCAAGATGATCGTATCGGATCGTGATAGCAAGTTTCTGGGTCATTTCTGACGAACATTTTTGCGAAAGCTAGGGACAAAGCTCGTGTTCTCCACCACGTGTCACCCATAGACTGATGGTCAGACATAGGTGGTCAACCGTACACTAGCAATCCTATTACGATCATTCGTTGGAAGTGGCTTGACTACCTACCCCACAACGAGTTTGCTTACAACCGAACACAACACTCCCTTGGACCTCTCAATTATACCGAGTAGAGAGGTCGCGAACGTGGATATTAAGAAGAAAGCTGGACTAGTTAAGAGACTACACGAGAAAGTTCTGCAAAACAGAAAACTAAAAGGATTGCACATTATGCCAAATAAACCAACAAGGGGCAGAAAAGGATGATATTCAACGAAAGATTAGGTGTCGCTGCATAAACGAGTTCGAAGCTAACACCAGGAGGAGATGGTCAATTTTGCGTTCTAGAGTGGAACAGTGACAACCCTTACCGCCTTGAACTACCAGGTGAGCATATCGTGTCCACAACATTCAATGTTCTTTATATGTTCCCTTTTGATGTAGATGATAACATTCCAATGACGGATTGCTCGAAAGGGGGAGGGAGTGATGAGGGCATCAGACTCGAAGCGGAACCAAAGGAGGGTCACACAAACGAGAAGCTGCCGTAAGGAAACGAGTAGACCGAATATTCCACGGGCTACTCACACATGGACGAGCATGGAGCTTGTGTAACAAGGCAACTGAGATAGTGATGGAGGCATGAGAGATTCTTAATCAGAAGGAGGATTTGGGCCCAATCGAAACAAATGTCACATCAGTCTTTTACATTGAAGCGGGCCTCAATCCGCCCACCTAATAACTGATAGGCTCGACGATACGGATAAGGAAAGGCAGAAGATATAGATCTTTCTTTATCTTTTCAATGGCCAGAAAATCCTCTACAATGGTTAGAAAATTTTCCAAGCCAATCTTATCCCACCAGATCGTCTTCTTTCCCCTTGCGAAGATTTCTTATTGTAACATGGAGCATCTCCTATATAAAGAGGACTTCATTTCATTTGTAAGAACACATTGAAAATTTTGAAGAAATGAACTTTTTTTTTCGTATTCTTGAACGGTGTCAAGAACAAAGTGACTTTAACTTATTTTGGGAACAATTGAAGCCATTATCCGAGTATATCAAGAGACTTACGTACCTCTTGTGGTGTCCATCGTTCTACTCTAAATACCTAGACTTTAACCATCAACCTCCATCCTCTACCATCATCGGACGAATATTGAAGAGAGCCCTTAGGCCAGTCAAGAGATCCACCATCCTCCACCTTCATCCATAATCAACAGACGACTTCTTTAAGATTGTCCTTAGGCCAGTTTAGAGATCAACCTTGATATAATGAATCCTACACGAGCGATCGAGGTTAATGAACTCTTGGTACGCGTCTCGAGTTCCGACTCCAAGGCGTGTATCAGTTCCCTTATCAAAAAATGCAAACCCAAAAATCTCATCCGTGAGGATCTTCTAAAGCTTTTACCACTTTATCTATCACTTGACTTGCAAGAGATGCTAGTGCGAGTGCTAAAGAAGTACACAATTTCTTGGAAGGATGAGCTATCTAAGGAACATGTATCCCTCAAATTTAAAAGCTAGATACAACAAAGCAAATAAATCTTGTGCATTGATTCCCATTCCGTGTAGGAGTTTTTGTTGGCCACATTGCGGAACAGAGATATACTGCTCACACCAGATGAAACCTTTAATAGCATCTGCTTGTGCTTGGTTTTGGTTAGTTTTCTATTCTTGATCTCTCTCTTCCCCATTTTCAAAGTTATATTATTATGATGTGATATTCATTTTATAAAATATCCTTTGCCGCGAGCCAGACCTTCATTCTAGGCTATAGCAAGCTTGCCCCAACCTTCCTTATCCTTTACATCTTCGCGAGGTTTAGGATGTTGGCTTTCCAAGATAATCGTATTTTGTGTCTTAGTCATAATAATGTTAATCGTTCTGCATCAGTAAAGTCTAATGACCATGGGGTCATACATCCTTGTTTGACACATCTTCAAAATGTTGTTGCAACTGCAAATAGCTCGATATGTTAAAATAAGGCTACTTCTATTGCGGTCAGAGAAAGAACTAGTCTATGATTTATCACTCTCACTCATCATCCTCAAATCACCAAAAAGAACAAACTAAGAAAGTTTAGTTGAAGATTGCTGATATAAATGGAATTTTCTCACGTTAACCTTAATTTCTTTCTACAAAGGTGAAGTGCTAAGCTTCAAATTCAAAAAACGGAACATTGAGAACCGCAGATCTAAGCTTGCTATTAGAGTGGCCATTGTCATCCTCATGGTATGAAAATGAGTTATGCCTCCTATCTTACACTACAAAAAACATGCCATTTCCAACGGATTCTGAGCCGTTAGGAATCGATCATTGAAAATCCGTATCCATTGCAATTTATAACGGACTTGCAACATATATTATCCATTGATAACGTTCAATAGAGTGTAACAAAAATATTCGTTCGACAATTGGCAACGGATGCCCGTTACAAAGAGTCCAACGGATGGCCGTTGGGAAATTGTAACGGATATCCGTTGTACACCCGTTGAAAATAAAAATGGTGGGAGTTGAAAGCTTTCAAAAGATACTCTCTAGTTAGTAAAAATGGCGGGAAATTGCAACGGATTTCCGTTGGCAAAAAGGAATGGCAAGAATTTTAAAACTGCAACGGATGCTCGCTGAAAATTTCGAAATATGTTAACGTGCATCCTTTTTAAACTTGACAAAAAAATTTAAAAAATAATTTAAAAAGTTTATACAAATTAAAAACATAAATTACTACAAATCACCTAAATTGGTAGAACCATCTTCATCCCTGTGGTCGCCAACACATCGTGAAGGGATTACATCGGAGTCGATTATCGGGTCTTGCCTCGGTGTTTTTTCCCACTTCGTTCTGGTGGCTTATATGTTCGAGCAGTTACCAACTCGATAATGCTCTCCATGTGCGCATCTTTGCTCGAATGTCCCAAAGATCTGATTGTTTTACTTGAAGAGTAGTGATAACATGTAATCCGTCATAGTATTTTCATGATTCCTAGGTTTAGTTTTGATTAGATTTCTTGGAGTTTACCAAATTATTGTGTATATTCAAGGACTTCTTCTACGATTTTGTGTTTTGTGTAGGAAACGAAGAAATGTGAAGCAAACACGAGTGATTACGGAAAATCTACCCGAAAACACGACCAAGTGATAAGAAGCAATATGTGCACGGCCACGGAACCAAATGGAACACCCGAGCATCGAGTGAAAGGAGCGGAAACAACAAGTAAACACAGCCTGCTCGGGCTTGGAAGAGGCCCCGCACGGGCTGCAACTCCAGCAAAGTCTGCACGGGTCAGGGAGCTAATAAGCACACGCTGATTTGGCATCGATGGTTCGGGTCTAAATGGTGGGATGAGGCGCTATTCTACGTCCTAAGGGTTAGAGTTGATGCGTAATATTCAGTCTAAAAAAATGTTCTTCAATGACGCACCTCTTCACTCCGCTAAGGTTACAAGACCTTATGAGTATGTCATAGGCAGCCTGGGTCTAAGTAGAAAGCCATCCTTCTTCGAATTCGACGTCCTAGAAACCAAGCGCGGATCTATATAAAAAAAAGAGGAAGAAAAGAGAATAAGAACGAGAATAGGAGCCTAATGATATCTCGTGCAAGCTTAAGGGAATTGGTATGGAGATTGCTTGGATGTTGTCTAGGGGTATGAAATAGACTTAGGTTATTGGTAGGATAGCATGGCTCGTGACTTTCGGTTGATAGAAGTCTGAACTAGGTACGCTTAGGCTGACATCCATGTGACGCGTTTTTTTGCATGATGGCTATTCGAAGTTTTCGTGCTAGTGTCCATTGTTGTTTAACTCTTCTTGTACTCGACTCTAGATTTGCTCGAGGACGAGCAAAGGTTAAGTCTGGGGAAGTTTGATAACATGTAATCCATCATAGTATTTTCATGATTCCTAGGTTTAGTTTTAATTATATTTCTTGGACTTTATCGAGTTATTGTGTATATTCGAGGACTTCTTCTACAATTTCGTGTTTTGTGTAGGAAACGAAGACATGTGAAGCAAACACGAGTGATTACGACAAATCTACCCGAAAACATGACCAAGTGATAAGAGGCAATACGTGCACGATCACGGAACCAAATGGAACACCCGAGCATCGAGCGAAAAGGAGCAGAAACAGCAAGTAAACACAGCTCGGTCGGGCTTGGAAGAGGCCCCGCACGGGCAGCAACTCCAGCAAAGTCTGCACGGGTCGGGGAGCTGATCAGCACACACGGATTTGGCAACAGAACATGACCTCGTGGGGGTGGCTAAGTTGCCCGTGCGGGCTGCCATGACCAGCAAGAAGAGCACGGATCGGGCTGATGAAGAGCCCGCTCGGGCTGGTGGAGAAGCACTCACCCCACGCGGGTTATGCCTTAGCCCGCGCGGGCCACCTTTCTAGCAACAACTTCTATTTTTAATTTCAAACGTGAATTAGAAAGAGGAGGAGCAATCTAGGGCAAAAAAAAAGGAGGACGATGCATAGGCCAGGAGAGGGACTGGAAAACACAAGGAGAAACTCAGGAGAAGCTGGAGAAGAAGAGAAACAAAAATCCGAACATCGATAACAAGATAGGGAAGATCGATGAATCGTATTTCTTACTCTTTATCATGTCTAGGGTTTATTTCTCTTGTTTTACAATAGAATCCATGAGTGAGTAAGTCTTTAGCTATGGGTTAGGATTGTTGGATTTGTAATGGATGCTTGTAATTATGCGTTAATGCTTAGACCTTTCGAAGTTTTCTTTTATTTTGGTTTTACAATCAACATCGTAAATGTCTTATACTTGTGCTGACCATTCAGTAATTTAGGAATTCGTGTTTAGCCGGAAGGTTATATGATGAATCCAAAACAATTGATTGTTGATTAAGTTTGATTAATGAGAATCTGACCGATCGGTTAATCGATTTAGGAATTAGGATTGCATGCTCAACGCTACCGTAATCACGAGTTAACCACTGTCGAAAGGTAGGATTGCACGTTGTTATGGTTAGGAGGTTTAGGTGTCGAGAGAACCATTCATTATTTATGAGCATGAATTCCCCGTTGTCAAGATAATTCGATAGAATCATGATCCTTTGCTAGTTGCATCCTTGCAAATCCCGGTAACCCGAAACCCATAGTGTTCTTAATTATTAAGTTTTTCACGTCTCCTCATCGCTGTCATTATCCATTTTAGTGTTCTAGAAATTTTTCCCACATCACCATCAATTCAATCCGTCTTAGTTTAGTCGTATTCTTAGCTTAGGTTGCATTAGTCCCCAGAGTTCGACCCTTGTATTACACCGATCCGTACTCTTGCGGTAAGTGAATATTAGACATTTTTATTGCTTGATAGTGCGCACATCAAATAGTTTCGAGATGCTCGATACGTCGTTCTTACGTGTAACTCTCTTGGACCACGGGAGTACCGTCGTAGCGTCCTCGACAATATTGATAACGTCTATTTGGTTATAGTATTTTAGTTTATTTTCATAGTTATTCTACCGAGAATTAAGCATCATTTAGTCATCTTTTAGTGTTTTCTCGTGTATTTGTAGGAAATGAAGATATCTGACATTGACACGAGCAAACCCTACACTACCTAAACATGCATGACCGGACATACAACAAGAAGGGAGAGCACGATCGATCATCCACATATAGCACAACCAGGTAAAGAAGGAAAAGACACAACACAGCCGATCACCATGCACTGCACGACCAGGCACTAAGGAAACAAAACGCACAGTCGATCACACACTTCAGCACGACTGAACGCACAAGGAGAATGGGAGTGCCTGACCGAGCACCATTTCCAGCCCGACCAGGCTCACCAAATAGCAAAATCTCCCGCACATGCAGAACGGCCCGGGCGTTGGTGAAGCCCGACTAATCACACCATGGATGAAGTGCCCGACCGAGCTTGCTCTGGTGCGCTGTCGGGCATGAAGAACACACACACGCTGAACAAGAAAAGGAAACGTCCGAATGATTCACAAATGGAAACTAAATTGCAGGAATGGAAAAGCACGACCAAAGAGGAAAGAAAGAGAAAAGGAAAGAGGAAGAAAGGAGGCCAAGAGGAGAGCTTCAGTTCAGACAATTAAGATAGAAACATACACAGATAGCAAACATAGAGAGAGAGAAGAGTGCAGACGAGGATAGAGATAGGGCGACGAACTCGAAACGCGGAGGATATGTTGAAGACGTCGGTAATAGAATGGAGCGATCTCGTTCTGTATCCATGTCGAATATAGTTTTCTTTCGTGTTTCGTTTTCTAAGTCCATGTCCGAGTAGATCCATAGCCACGGGTTAGAGAGTTTTGCCGATATGTAATGAAGTTTTATTCTTAATGTTTGATTATAATATTTGATCATTTTCAGATTGATTGGTTGTTCGTAATGCTTTTATTCTTATTGGAAGCTTGAATGAATGATTATAAAAATCTAATTGCATTGGGAAATGAATTGGATTTTGGAACGTAGCCATGATATGAAGTCTCAATTAATTTAGAACCTTGGTCGGTTGGTTAATTGAACTTAGGAATTGGGATAGCGATCTTAATGCATCTAGTAGGTGAGATTACGATATTGGGAGATTGGTAGTACACATGCTAGATAGTGGGTTTAGGCATCGGGAGAGTCATTCCCTAGAAAAGAGCTTGAATTCCCCGAATACGTAATGATATCTATAACCATGATCTTATCAGCACTTCATTGCATCATCATGCATCTCTTGAAACCTGTGGTGTTTAGTTAATTGAATTTAATCCGTTGGTTAGTTATTTTAGTTTTATTCACATTCCAAACACATTTTGATTTTAACTGTCGTATACATTAGTTTACGAGCTTTAGAATTGCATTGATCCCCTTGTATTCGACCCTGGTACTACACAATCCATATTCTTGTGGAAGCGTTAGTCTAGGTAATTATTACTTGAGATTAACCACATCTAGTTTTTGGTACCGTTGCCGGAGAATTGATTATGGCTTTAGAGTTAGGATACTTTTGGATTAGGACATAGTCCTTTCCAGAGTCTTATTTGTTTTTCGTGTTTTTGTTTTATTTTCTTTTTTCTTGAGTCAAATTTTTTTATTTACCTCTTGGATACCGATTCTTGTGTTTTTATTGTGTGAGGTACTTTATTGCGCGAGAGCAAAGAAGAACAGATGGCGGAATGTATCGATCCAAATGCACCAAGTCTTGTTGCGCCACAAATTCCAGCCGCTTTAACCTATTGAACATACACAATTCCTAGGCATACGTAACTCTTATCTTGCATCGTTGGAAGGGTCGCTCGCGTCTAATTACAACCAGCATTCATTCAAATGCTCAACAATGCAGCGTTCAGAGGGAAACCCACCGAGGATCCAAATCAGCATCTTACCGATTTCAAGATGCTTTGCCAAACTACTAGAGCGGGAGAAGGAGTCTCGGATGAGGACGTCATGCTCGCTGCCTTCCCATTCTCAGTGAAGGATAAAGTGCAATATTGGTTGTATTTCCAACCGAAAAATTCTATACGATCATGGGGACTATCGATAATGGGGACAACTAGAGGATAAATTTATGACGCAGTTCTTCCTTCAAAATAAAGCTCAGCTCGCTAAGAATCAAATCAACATGTTCATCTAAGGAGCAACTGAGAGTTTATACGAAGCATGGTAATGTTTCAAAGGTTATTAACGCCTTTGCCCACATAACGACATGGATCAGAGTCATCTCATACACAATTTTCTACAAGGACTCATGGATAACACGAGGATTCTGATCATAGCCACAGCTGGAGGTTCATTGAGTAACCTCACCTTCCCACAAATCGAAGACTTGATCAATCGTATGGATGATGAGAGCAGCAACGCTGCGGGAGAATATATAGTCGCAACACTCCAGCAAGGGTGGCTCATGTGAACGAATCGCATGCTCTATACACCGGTTAGCCAAAGTGAAAGATCAAGTCGCTGGGATCTACAATCTTCTGTCGGAATCGCATAGTCAATATTAATCAGAGCAGACATGGAAACAAGAAGATCGAGGGTACGAGGAAGTGAACTACGTGGGAAACAATCAGCCTCTAGGGAACACATACAACCCCGGATGGAGAGATCATCCAAACTTCTCGTATAGGAATTTCGACGGTGCGTTGAAGCGCAACATCTATCGGGAAACTTTAAGCCGCGAGTGATGCAAAGGAACCAGAATTTTTAGTCAAAGGCACAACCCCAAACTCAACATTATCAGTCACGTGCACCCCTTCCTTCGCAACAAGAAGCTAACGCCGATGTTACGTCTATGCTCGCTCAAATCTTACAAGGAAAAAAAGATCAATATGCCGAACTTAGAGGGATGAGAGCGAATCGTGATGACGTAAAGAAGCAAGTGTTGGGGATTCAAACGCACCTAAAAATCTTGGACAACCAGGTTTCACAACTTGCTGGAAACTCCTCCAACCGCAAGGAGTTCTACCGGGAAGGCCGGAAGCGAATCCCCATGAGTAGGGGTGGGCGTTTCGGGTTTCGGGACGGGTTCTTCGAGTTCGGTTTGGGTTCGGGTTCCCCGGGTTCTAAAAAATTGAACAAAAAAACCATTTGGTTTTCGGGACGGGTTCCTCGGGTTTCGGGTTGGGTTCGGGTTGTTCAAGTTTTGAAACATTGAACCCAAAAAACCCAAATTGTATTTGGGTTCTCGGGTTCTTTAGGTGTTTTGGGTTTTTTGGGTTATTTAAGTATGGGTAATTCGGGTTTTAAATGGGTAATTCGGGTTTTAAACAGGTAATTCAGGTTTAAACGGGTAATTCTGGTTTAAACGGGTAATTCGGGTTCCAAATTTAACATACAAAAAATTAGGTTAGAAGGGTTAGGGTTTTTTTTCGGGTTCCTCGAGTTCTCCCGAACCCAACCCGAACCCATTTGGATTTTAGATTTTGAACCCATATGGGTTTTCTACAAAAGTCATTTATCTCACGGGTTGGGTCGGTCTGGGTCGGTTCGGGTAACCCGAAACGCCCACCCCTACCCATGAGCACATCAATGCCATATACCTAAAGAGTGGTAAGATAGTGGATCAACCCGCTCCTTTGATGTTTGAAAGGGGCGAAGCATCCAGTACAACGGTGGAAAAAGGCAGCAACGTTGAAGAGCACAAGAAAAAAGTCGAGGAAGAAGAGCCAAAATACGTAAAACCCGAACCAAGACCGCCTTCTTTGCCGTTTCCACAATGTCAAAGCAAGAAACTGATAGATCATCCCACTCCTTCAACATTTCAAAGAGGTGAAACGTCTAGTAAAACAGTGGAAAAGGGCAGCAATGTTGAAGAGCACAAAAAGAAACCCGAGGAGGAGGAGGAGCCAAAATACGTAAAACCCGATCCAAGACCGCCCCTTTGTCGTTTCCTCTATGTCAGTGCAAGAAGAACGAGGATACTCAATTTGATAAGTTTGCTGAGATGTTGAAGAAAATGCACATAACCATTCCATTCCACGAAGCGTTGAAGAAGATGCATTCATACGCCACGTTCCTCAAAGATGTACTTGCAAACAAGCGAGATCTGGAGACAAAAACCATCACGGTGACTAATTTGATGCTACAACCAAACCTACCCAAGAAACTTCTCGATCCAAGTATATTTGTGATCCCTTGTAAAATAGGCGATTATGAAATTAACCATGCACTAATTTATGTCGGAGCAAGCATGAGCGTGCTACCATTGTCGTTATACGAAAAATTGGATCTTAGGGATATGATGGATCTTCAACCTACACGAATGGTGCTCACCATGGCTGATCAAAGTTTGAGGATACCTGAGGGCATGTTGGAAGACGTGCCTTTACAAGTTGGGAAGTTCTTCGTCCCGGTCGATCTCGTCGTCTTAGATATGGACGAAGACAAGAAAATCCCAATTATCCTCAATAGGCCAGTTTTTAATACGGAAAAGACGATCATACACCGTGCTGAAGGTAGACTCACGTTAAAATTTGGAGATGAAGAAGTGGAGTTCAATCTGAACGACACACTTAAGCAGCCTTGTATGGTGGATTAGGTATTTTACATCGACGTCCTAGAGAAACTAGCCAAGGAAGTTCTTGAAGAGTTCGAGAATATGGACTCCCTTGAGATGACTCTCTTAGCAGATGAAAAAGAAGTGTATAAAGAGCCAAACCACGCAACATACTATACTAAGCTACTGGAAAAAGAAAAGATGAAGGAGATCCCGAACATGCATCACGGCTCGGGCGTAGGTGAAGCCCGACCAATCACACCATGGATGAATCGCCTGACCGAGGTTGCTCTTGTGCCCGGTCGAGCATGAAGAATACGCACGCGCTGAACAAGAAAAGGAAACGTCCGGCCAATTAAACACAAATGGAAACTCATGAGCATGAATGGAAAAGTATGACAAAAAGGGAAAGAAGGAGAAAAGGAAATAGAAGAAAGAGGAAAGAGGAAGAAAGGGGGCAAAGAGGAGAGCTTCAGTTCAGACAATTCGGACAGAAACATACGCATACAACGAACGTAGAGAGTGAGTAGAGAAAGAGCAGAGCGTAGACGAGGATAGAGACAAGGCGACGAACTCGGAGCGCGGAGGAGCTGTTGAAGACATCGATAACAGAATATGGAGGGATCTCGTTCTTTATCCATGTTGAATATAGTTTTTTTTTTGTGTTTCGTTTTCTAAGTCCATATCCAAGTAGATCAATAGCCACGGGTTAGAGAGCTTTGCCGATATGTAATGAAGTTTATTCTTAATGCTTGGTTATAATATTTGATCGCTTTCGGATTGATTGGTTGTTCGTAATGCTTTTATTCTTGTTGGTAGCTTGAATGAATGATTATAAAAATCTACTTGCATTGGGAGATGAATTGGATTTTGGAACGTAGCCATGATATGAAGTCTCAATTAATTTAAAACCTTGGTCGGTTGGTTAAATGAATTTAGGAATTGGGATAGCAATCTTAATGCATCTAGTAGGTGAGATTACACAATTGGGAGATTGGTAGTACACATGCTAAATAGTGGGTTTAAGCATCGGGAGAGTCATTCCCAAGAAAAAAAATTGAATTCCCGAATACGTAATGATATCTATAACCATGATCTTATCAGCACTTAGGGACGGAATTTAGGAACCGACATTTTCGTTTCTAAATTTGGAAACGGATTAGACACGGATTAGGGACGAACGACGAAATCCGTCACTAATCCGTTCCCAAATTTGGGTACCGCGCAGTCGTGACTAATCCGTTTCTAAATGGGAACCGATTAGACACGGAGACGCCATCCGTCTCCAAAATTGGAAACGGATGGCAGGTCCGTTTCCAAATTGGAAACGGATGACATGACCGTCTCTAAAATTGGAAACGGCGGGCCATCCGTTT
>CM071871.1:9176215-9192289 GCA_036759665.1 Gynandropsis gynandra
AAGAGTGGGAAAAGTTAAAAGAGGGAAACAAAGAACTTTGTCATCATTACGAGGAGACCAACAACATATTTACAGAGCCCATCTCTTCTTTCAGTCTGGTTTATTCATTATTATTTTTTTCCTTCGACGATTTCCCATTATTTATTTCGTAAATAATTAATTTAGGTCTTTAAAGCAAAACTCGATTTTTCTCTCCTTTAACAAATAATTTTTAATTCATCTATACATAAAGTTACATGGTAGATAGAGATCTTGTGGGATATATAGATAATTATAATATATTACAACATAGTAGTCATATTATATTGAAAGTTTATCAATTTAAAGGATATAATATTAATAGCATTTTGTATAGAATGGAACAATAACAAATAATTTTTAAAGGATAGGTTGTTCATGTTAGGAATAGAAAATAAATAATATGCATCCAATTTTAATAAAAATGTATGAAAGAAGAGATAAGTGAGATTGATTGTACATGTTTTCAATGAAAATAAACTTGTACCGTAACATTTAAGCCAAAATAAGAAAAGAGTATTTCCAAATAAATCATTCCTAATAGAACCAAATGCAGTCGTTGGGTAAAGAGTTTCCAAGCATGAATCTTACCGCAATTTTCCGTTGGGGCTTTTTTTTCAACGGGATACAAAAAGATACCTCTATAGAGGAAGGTGTGATTGATATCACCTACCATATTATTTGAATAACCAAAGATAAATCAGAAAAGGTAAACATGATATTCTAAAATCAACATATAAAAAAAATAAGGAGTAATTTATTGAATTTTTTTTCACTTGATTTGATGCACGAAAACAAATGAAAAACATAATGTTATATTTACATTACCTTCCCACGTATATAAGAGACTTAAAGGATGGACCATCTTGAAGAAACTTGCATTTCTCTATGTATCTAGACCAATGTAAAAACATAACATAAATATAATATTTAGGTTTTAGTTTGTTATATAATTTATTTTCCACATATTTCGTAGTTGCATCATCCCAATTCTTAGTATTGCCTTCATTCATGGAGTATATTTTTCTTCTTCTTTTTTTTTTGGAAATTGTGTGGAAGATTAAATAAATCTTGGGAACTCCATCTACATAGAATCATATCACAATCAAAAGTCCCATTTATCTTTATATTAGTGTGAGTTAGTATGAACTTGGGTTCCATTGCTCAGGGAACCGAATATAACCTTAGTTTTTAATGTGTAACAAGATAATATAGAAATCAAATTGGAATTGATGTTTTAGTATTGCCTTGTATTTTGTTTTCACTGTCATACAAGAGCTTTCATACATGCAATATCCAATGGCCACCATCTAATTTTCAGGACATCGTCAATAGTTGGTTCATTATTGTGCTTTATAGTGTAGATCCCAAAAACCTAAGGTACACAAGAAGCAATTTGTTACGAAGCTATTATAATTCGTAAATGTGTCATTTGAAGTCTATGCATAAAAGGGTATAAAGTAAGAGAAAAAGATTGTTCCGATAGAAACACTACAGTTCATGTTGGAGAATCCATCAAGGGATCGAAAACAACATTGTTATTAGATGATGAGAAGAAACAAAACAGTGAAACTACTTTGATATCTCCACGAGCAAGATATGAATCAAGATGAAGCAATTCGATTAGTCACTAAAGCAAAACCTCATAAAGGTGGTCCAAAAAAGCTTTTGTTTTCGAAAATGCATCCCTAAGGACATTTGAAGCATCACGTTGTGATAATTTGTTCCCTTCTTCGCCGAGTCTTATAAAATATTAGCCAAAATCTTAGGAAAAATCTTGTAATGAAATATACTTCGGTTAAAGTTAAGTTTTCAAGTACTAAAAAAGCTGGCAGATGATAAACCAAAACAAAGATGTTCCAGTTAGTGAAGTTTCATTAACATAGAGGGAATAAATAATCTAGATAAATGTTAGCTAAGTGGCATAATGCAACCATTCTCATAGTTAACTAATGAGCAAGTCAATAAACATCTTTGATAGGAAAATGCAAAAGGAAACACTGGTAAAGAAGTTTCAAAGGGCTATTGTAGATGGAATCATGGACCAAATAAAAACAATGACTAACAAGCTTGCAATTTGAGCAACCTCTAATCCTCCATTTCCATCATAAATACCAAACAACTCAAAGTGCAACATTTAATGTATATTGACATGTGTTAGATGAACTTAAAAAAAAGGCACAATATTGCTAGCCAAAGAAATTAGCAAATCTATAGAACCTTATCAACCCTAGAAAGTGACTATTGATAATGGCAAACATCTTTCATTAGAAATTTTCCGCCTCCTCCACATAAATAATAGGATCTAAGATAACCAAATAGTGAAAGGCATATGATACTCATATTGAGATGATATGTGAATTTTCTATAACACCCACCTCTGAAACCCTCGAGAGTAAGAGTGTCTACCATCATCTTCGAAAGATGGTCCCACATATAATCGTTCAAACATATTAAATGTGGAATAAAATAAATACATATATTTCAAATTACAATTATTCGGACTATATAACGAAAGAAAATCAAAATCAATATAAATACAAAATTCATAATAAAGCTTGTCGAGCATGTTACACACTTTTCTCATTGGTTCGCTACGGGCTCTGCTGCTATTCAATCCCATCTTCACCATAACTTGTCTATCCACAATAGTCCACAAAAGGGTGTAGTACGAAGACATACTTGGTGAGACCAATAAGTGCACATTGTGTCAGTATTCTTCCACTTTTAACTGAATAATATAAATAAATATCCATCATTATACTACATACACATAAATAAATATCCACTTTTAACTGAATAATATAAATAAATCCGAATTTTTTTATCCGAAAAAAAAGCAAAACAACTCCTCCTCCTTCGTCGTCTCCTCTCTCTTCTCTATCGCCTCTCCCCCTCTTCCGCCATCTCCTACTCCTACTCATCCTCCTCCTCCACTTTCTTTTCTCGTTCTCTTTCCACCTCCTCTCCTTTTTTCTCTTCTCTATTATTTTTCTTTCTTTCAACTCAATTTATTGTCTTTAATTTCCTTTCTCGCTTTCTTAATTTCTGGACGAATTAAAAAAATTCATCCTTAATTTCTGATTGATTAAAAAAATCATCCTTAATTTCAGACAGATTAACAAATTCATCCATAATTCCAGATGGACTTAAAAACTTTGTCTGTAATTTCGGAATGATTAAAATACTTTGTCCTTAATTTCGGATGGATTCCATAATTTTTTTTTATTATTTTTTGAAATTTTCTGACGGCCTTAACATTCATGGAGTATATTTTTCTTTAATTTTCAGAAAGATTTTTGTGACTGTCTGAAAATTTTTTTCCCTAAAAAAACAAAAAAAAAGAATTCGTCCCTAAACTGTTCGGAATTTAGGGATGAATTAATGATACGTCTTTAATCCGTTTCAAAATTATGGACTCAAAAAAAATCCATTTGCAAAATACAGACGAATGAAAATCCGTCTGGAATTTTGGGACGGACCTAAAATCTGTCCGGATTTGAGGGACAGATTTAAAATCTGTCTAAAATTTAGGGATGAAATAAAATACATCCGGAAATTCCATTCCTAAATTAAAAATTTCTATTAGCGAATTACAAACTTTCTTGCAGCTTGAGTAGCCTTTTATCCTCTATGTCCATTACAAACACCAAACAACTCAAACTACAATAATAAGTATATATTGACACGTATTAGATGAACTTCAAAATAAAGGCATGATCCTGCTAGCCAAAGAAATTAGAAAAATGAGGGGAACCTTATCAACCTATGAAACAACTATTGATTATAACAAACATTTTCAATATGAGATAAAAGGTTAGGAAAAACAGCCTATTCCCCCATGAAAATCATGCTTTAGTCCTATCTCCTCGATTTTGACTCTCATCCTATTCCCCCCTCTATTTTCAGTTTTCATTCTATTCCCCTCTCAATTATCAAAAATATGCCTAAAACCCTCTCCGTTAATTATCCGTTAACAACCCGATTTTGAGCCAAATTTGATCCGATTTTGACTTTAATTTTGACTCAAATATGACTCAATTTTGACCTAATTTTGACTCGATTTAATCCCAATTTGTACTTAATTTTGACCAAAATTTATACTTAGTTTTAACTCTAAATCAAGTTAATTATTCAATTTAATCGACTTATTTGATTTAATTGATTTCGAATAAAATTAAGTACGAGTTTTTACTTGAAACCAAATTTAACCCAAAATTGACCCCAATTTTGACTCAATTTTAATCCAAAACTGATTCAATTTTGATCCAAATTATAATCTCAATTTTGACTCGATTTAATCCGAATTTTTACTTAATTTTGACCCGATAAAATTAAGTACGGTTTTTACTTAATTTGTAATTTTAACCTAAAATCGACCCTAATTTTGACTCAATTTTATTTAATTATAACCCAAAATTTTAACCCAATTTGTACTTAATTTTAACCCAAATTCGATCCCAATTTTGACTCAATTTTAACCAAAAACCGATCCAATTTTAACTCAAAACCGATCCAATTTTAATAGTTTTTACTTAATTTTAACCCAAAATTGACCCCAATTTTGTCTCAATTTTAACCCAAAACCGATCCAATTTTGACCCAAATTATGATCTCAAATTTGACTCGATTTTATCCGAATTTTTACTTAATTTTGACCCGAATTTTTACTTAATCCCAATTTGTACTTAATTTTGACCAAAATTTTACTTAATTTTAACTCGAATTTTAACAATAAATCAAGTTATTTATTCAATTGAATCGATTTACTTGATTTAATTCATTTCGAATAAAATTGAGTACGTTTTTTATTTGAAACCAAATTTAACCCAAAATCGACCCCAATTTTGACTCAATTTTAATCAAAAATCGATCCAATTTTGACCCAATTATGATATCAATTTTGAATGAACTTAATCCGATTTTTACTTAAAATTGTATCCGTTTTGGGTTAAAATCGAGTCAAATTTAGGGTCGGTATTGGGTTAAAATTGGGGTCGATTTTGGGTTAAAATTAAGTACAAATTGGGTTAAAATTTTGGGTTAAAATTAAGAAAAATCGAGTCAAAATTGAGGTCGATTTTGGATTTAAATTACGGATTAAGTAAAAGTCGTACTTAGTTTTATCGGGTCAAAATTAAGTAAAAATTCGGATTAAATCTATTCAAAATTGAGATCATAATTTGGGTATTGGATCGGTTTGGGTTAAAATTGAGTCAAAATTGGGGTCGATTTTGGGTTAAAATTGGGTTCAAGTAAAAAACCGTACTTAATTTTATTCGAAATCAATTAAATCAAGTAAGTTGATTAAAATATAATAATTAACTTGATTCATTGTTAAAATTCGAGTTAAAATTAAGAAAATTTTTTTGTCAAAATTAAGTATAAATTGGGATTAAATCGAGTCAAAATTAGGTCAAAATTGAGTCATATTTGGGTCAAAATTAAAATAAATAACAGAAGGGGTTTTAGGCAGATTTTTTTATAATTGAGGGGGAATAGGATGAAAATTGAAAATCGAGGGAGAATAAGATGAGAATCAAAATCGGAGGGAAATAAGACTAAAACATGATTTTCAAGAGAGAAATAGATTGTTTTTCCAAATATTATTATGGATGAAACTGTGAACTAAAGTTAAAAAAGAGTGACTAAGTTGTTTTAAACTTGAACAACATTTGATCCTCCATATCCATCACAAACACTCTAAAACATAAATCTGCTACAATGAATGTATATCAAACATGGGGTTTAACCTTAGTTTACAACGATACTCTCTTTATTGAATCTAAAATAAAAATCAAACTAAGAAACCACAAAAGTACACATCTTCATCAATTGTCAATACTAAAATGGCCTTAATATTCTTGGTAAATCATTCTTCCATTTCCAACTTCCAACATATTTGAATCTGATACATCTCAAAAGCATAGAAGACCAAAATTGACCAGAATTGGTATATGCGAATTAACGAAGAAGATATCAAATTTGAATAATAAAAATGGAACCAAATTCGAGAAAGAATAAATACTTCGTTGGAACCCTAACTGATTGTTGATATGCCTCATCGTCGATCCGTCGCGCCATCGTCAATATACGACTATGTCTTTATCATCAATCGCCGACATATTTCTAAAACTTATATATATATATATATAATTTGGATAACATCATGATTAAGATAGACGTTGAAAAAGTTAAACCGAATCTGATTTTAATTTCATCATTAAATTTGAATGAGATAAAATATAGAAAATTAATTAATATTTTAATTAATATTAATTGATTATTTATGTATAATTTTTTTATAACATTGCCGTGTTTTAAAAATTTAAATTAGACTCATCAATCTACATGAAACAATTCGATTAAAACCTATTTTGATTCCATGAAAATGGAATTGAACTATATTCTATTTTGATTCCAATTTAATATTAACATTCTGAATAATTTGTATTGAAATTGTAAGTAAAACCAAACTGAGTTTAATATCGTTCGATTTTATTTGAAATGATTTTTATAGAACTGAATTGGAAGCCGAAAGTTTTAGACCAAAATCCAAAATATCCAACCTAACCATAACAATAATTACCGCCTAACTACAAGTCGTATAATTATATATTGTAAAGTCCTATACCACGTATATTTGAACCCAACATTATTTAATTTTTGTTTTAGATACAAAACGTGGAGTGATGATTGTGAGATCTTTGGAACAGAGAGGATGTTTGTAAGTTAAGAATGGTTTAAAGCAAATTGAGTTACATAATTATGTCCTAATTCCTTAATCACCTCAATGGCCCACTCGCACACTTTGGCATTTCATAATTTTTTTCTAATGCTTTAATTTAAATTGTTTGAAATCGATACCCGGTTAAGTGATAACCGGTTCATTTAAATGTACCGTACTTAACCAAATCGGATCAGATTTCTATTCGATTTGGTCCGACCCGACCATTCATTATCTTCAATTCTTCTCTCTCTGTCTCCAGATCTGATTTTTCTCTTAAACCCTAACTCTCCCAAACCCTCGCCGTCGCCGTGCTGGCAGCTTCTCCGGCGAACCATGACGATCCACGCGGCGGTGATCCAACGACTACTGAACACCGGAGCTCATCTAGGCCGCCGCACGGCTGAGCACCACTTCAAGCAATACGCATATGGAGCCCGGAACGGCATGACTATCATCGATTCTGACAAAACCCTGATCTGCCTCCGCAGCGCTGCACAATTCATCTCCAACCTCGCTCACCAGCGCGCAAACATCTTCTTCGTCAACACCAACCCTCTCTTCGACGAGATCATCGAGCTCATGTCCCGCCGAATCCTCGGCGATGGCTACAATCACAACCGAGCCACAAATTTGTGGCGGATGGGTGGGTTTCTGACGAACAGCTACAGTCCGAAGAAGTTCCGATCCAGGAACAAGAAGCTCTGCTTTGGTCCCACCACTACGCCTGACTGCGTCGTCGTTTTCGATACCGAGAGGAAGAGCTCGGTGATTCTCGAGGCTGCGAAGCTTCAGATCCCTGTCGTTGCGATCGTGGATCCGGAGATGCCGTGGGAGTTCTATAGGAGGGTCACGTATCCGGTTCCTGCTCGTGATTCGGTAAAGTTTGTGTATTTGTTCTGTAATGTGATCACCAAGTGCTTCGTGGCCGAGCAGATGAGGATGGCGGAAAAAGATGGGATCAAGGAAGATTGATTGAGGGAGTATAAACCTTTATCGAATTACGGTCGTCTTCTTAGTTTTTTATTGAGCAAATAATTGTTCTTCAGGATTTTGGCTTCCGAGTTGAAAAATCTGGGCATTTAATCATGTTGGTTTGTCCTCTGACTTGGCAAAACGGCTATTTATGTGGATTCTCAGTTGTGGATATTTTTGGTTGTTGCAATGCCATTCATCATGGTAAGGAACACGATAGGGGTAAAAGGGTTTCATGGCTTACTAAATCTCTTTCATTATGCTGTTCAACATTGGAGTTGCTATAATGTGAAATGGAAATCTTATGCTCTAGGATTCCAGTGATCCATCTATTCCTCAAGACAGGATTTTGCGAAATGTACAAGCTTGAATTTAGTTGTAGTAAATTGTATATTCTTAGTCCTACATCGAAAAAGGGTATCTATCTTTCATGTGTACCCGGTTTACTGGAATACTTTTATGTGTTCGCATAATGTTTCCTCTGTCTGGTTGTTGCTCTTGTTGCTGCTGCTGCTGTTGTGGGTGTGGTTGGATTAGCGTAGATGTCCATGAGACACCGACCCTTGTGGCTGTGGAAGAAACACCCAAGTCAAAGAAAACAAAAGCAAGAATCACATTGCTGTCTCTTCAAAACGTCTTCTGGTACCTAGTAAGCACAGGTAATTCTCCCGGAACTCTGGAAGTTAGTTGGCAAGTAAGATGTTTGGCTTGGTCTACTTCTAGTTCTGTGGAGTTTTCCCGTGTGACATTTTCATTCATAGGCTTAAATAAGATCGTTCTGCAGTTCAGCAAGAGAAGAAACTTACCGGTGTTTTCTTTATGTTTCTTGCTGGATTTTGTTCAACAAGACTGTTTGAATGACTGTAGATAGATATATACTAAATCAGTTCATTCGTTGCCTGTCAAGAAACCCTTTTTACGTTGCATTCGAGTTAGTATAATAACGTCTTCTCAATGTTTTGGTGGTACCTAAACAGTAACTGTTAACTGTATAGATCACAACTGCATAATGTAATAATTTTTGAGAATATATAGATGAATCAACTATTATAAATGAGGTGTTTCTAGAGTTACCTCACCACCCCAACCCTCTCTCTTTCCAATTTCTTGATGATTCTCTCTTTTTATGTTAGCTAGATATATAATAGTATATTTTTTGGTATAACTTTCTTACATTCTCTACCCTAAAATATTCTTTGAATGTAAGTTGCACCTTAGTTGTTTTAGAAAATTTCTCCAACTTCGTGAACCGCNNGCCTATTGGTTTCACTTTACACATATTCTTCTTATTTCATTCTTTTTGTTCCTTGTGTTTCTTCCTGGAATAACAGTATGGAATGGGTGGATGAATCGCCTTATATGTATGATTACCTCGCTAATGAAAAACAACATTTCTCTTAAGGTTGAAGGTGGAAAATTATCGACAGATCATCTCTGTTGGTTCCCAGGATGACTTATAAAAGGGCATATCTTTTCACTTGATCAGTAGTTTTACACCTTTTACGTACGATTGTGCTTGACTGTCCAAGATCGCTTCTAGTTTGAGCACCAACTCTCGTCATGTATTCAATTGTCAGGGAAGAGGCATGGATTCAAGATCTTCACCAACAATTTTCTTGGGTTTTGAGATGTGGAATGTGGGGTGGATCTTCAAGTGCTAAGGAAGTTTTAGGCTATATGCCACTAGTCCAACTCGAGCTTCGATGGTGTAAGGGCCATAAAAGCGGACAATTAATTTCTCATTGACTTTGCGAGCCAAACTTCGTAATCTAAATGGTTGGATTTTGATGTAACGCGATCGAAAAACCTCAAACTAAACGTCATGACGATGAGTATTAGCTTGTTTACGCATTTTTGTTGTGCACTATGTAAATGTTGTCGTAACTGATGTAACATTGCATTCATCAATTGTAATTGACCCTCTAATTCAGCATTTACTGTACCATCTAGTTTGTAACTCATAATTCAGGTGTTTGTTTGCCATAAACGGTCTTAAATAGAATGGTTTGTGTCATAGTGTGAGATGAAGAGTTGTACCACAATTCTACTCATGAAAAAAAGTCATCCACTTCTTTAGATTTTCCCTCGAAAAAAAGGCACCCGCAAGTACCCACCTGAAATACATTACACGAACCCAACCCTTTTCACATAGTTAATGAATATATTCCTCAAATTATATTGATGAGTCAAAGATTATAAATTAGGTGTTTCTAGAGTTATCTTACCTCTCCAACCCTCTATTTTTTCCAATTTCTTGATGATTCTCTCTTTTCCCTAAGCTAGATATATATAGTATAATTTTTTTGTTATAACTTCTTTACATTCTCTATCCTAAAATGCCCGCTGAATGTAAGTTGCACCTTAGTTTTACTGGAAAATTTTTTCTAATTTCGTGAGCCGCTCCAACAACCACTCTTTACCCATTGGTTTATCGTTACACATATCCTTTTTCTTTCCTTCTTTTTGGTCCTTGTGTTTCTTCCTAGAATAAAAATATAGTATGGTGGATGAATCATTTCATATGTATGACTATCTCACTAATAAAAAAACAAAATTTTCCTCAAGATTGAAGGTGAGAAATTGTTGATGGATCATCTCTTCTGGCTCTCAAGATGACTCATAAAAGGGCGTATCTTTTCACTTGATCAGTAGTTCTACACCTTTTCCGTACGATTGTGCTTGAATATCCAAGATCGCTTCTAGTTGCGCTCCAATTCTCGTTATGAATTTAAATTCCGAGGCATAGGCATTTATTCAAGATCTTCACCAACAACTGTTTAGGATTGCAAGATGTGGAATATGGGGTGGATCTTCGAGTCTAAAAGAATTTTCAGGCGATGTGCCAGTGGCCCAACTCGAGCTTCAATGGTGTAAGGGCCATAAAAGCGGACATCTATCTCATTGAGTTTGCGAGCCAAACTTCATTGTCTAAATGGTTGGTTCTTGATGTAAATGCGATCTTAAATCTCAATCTGGATGTTACGACGATAGGTATTTCCTCGTTTGCACATTTGTTATTGTAGGCTATGTATATGTTATTGCAACTGATGTAATGATGTGCGACTGGATCGTGCGTTCACTCGGTTGTGCGGATGGATGCCTTTGAACCCGTAGACGGATACATGCTGAAGAACGTTGGCCTAAATCTCAGTGGGACCGTCCAAAAGCCTTGAACATATGCACCTCTAGAACTCGTAGGACGATAGAAGACGCCACAAACAACCGTGGTTTGTTACTTGATAAGTCGAATCGAGCAAGTCTCGGAATTGAACGATTTGTGTGAGATGAATCTCTCAATCTCAAGAACAATGAGCTAAGCTCCTTTGGTCTGTAATTGGTTCGAAAATGACTTAGTTTTTATTATTCATGCGTGCCTCCTTAAAAAGGAAGAAGACCAAAACAAACTTCCCACATTACACTCATATTCAAAAGTCTAAGACTCTTATTGACCATTCCTAGTTTTTATTCCTACTGAAAATGCACGAATTAATCCTAAATTTTAGGTGTTCTTTGTACAATTTGAATTCAAATTTGAATTTGAATGACACAAATCCAAGACACTTCCTCTTGATGGGTCTTTGTGTGGTCCATGGGCTTGTGAGGCTCTAAACCCTTTAAATGATATTGCTGTTCAATATCTTGGGCTTCTAAGATGTCTTGAATCTTCTCCTGTAGCCTCCATGCCTTAGATCTGGTCCAAGGCCCTTTCAACATGCTTGAAACCTCGGAATTTGGCTCTAAGTGTGCACTAGAAGTCTCGTCGGAAAAGTCGCCGGAGTGTCGCCGGAAAAGTAATGTTCCGGCAGTGATCGGATACTCATCTGAAATATCTTTGAGTGCTGGTTCCAATGGTCTTGGTTTCATCGAATTTGGACTTCGGGAAGACCTCCATTTAGGTATTTTCGTAAAAAGTCTCATCTCCGAGTTAGGCGGCCCGCGAATATCGGATTCGACCGTTAGTCCGCGCGTCTCGTCAACGGCTGATCATCTCGTTTTCATACGTATTTCTTGCACGATTTTAGACATGTTTACGATATAGATGCGATGTTTACGTATGATTTTGTATCTGTTTTACTCGTTTTCGTGTTTTCATGTTCTTACAGGTTTTAATGCGTATTCGGTTCATTTTGGAGCTAAAGGACGTACACGAGACAAAGTACCAACATCGAGGATCATCACGGAAGAAACGGGATGAGAATAAGCGAGGAACAAGCTCAGCCCGCGTGGGGTACACCCTTGCCCGCGCGGGGCATTTAGTTCGGCAATTGGTCCAGCAAATTGAGCACGAGTCGGGCAAGCCATCAGCACGTTCAGGGCTCCAGCCCACGCGGGGCACACCTCAGCCCGAGCGGGTACACCCTAGCCCACACGGGTAGGCTTTGTTTTCAGCACGAACACCGCGCGCCGCGCCTACGCGGGTCGTGTCCATCACCTGCAACACCAAATAAGTTAATTCGTCTTAAAATGAAAAGGAACTTGTTGGTGACTTATATAAAAAGGAAAATGTCTTTAGAGAAGAGGAATAAGAGATATTTTGCTGGAGAAAGTAATGGAAATGTTGCCCAACTTAATCAATAATGGAAAACTCATGAAAAGACAAAATCGGTGGCTGCTGCAATAAAAGGAAACGAACTGAACGACCAAAAGGAAAAAGGAGGAGAAAAGGAAAGAGAAGAAGAATGAAAAGGAAGAATAGGAGCTAGGGGTCGAGAGGAGAGCTTCGGTGAGAGTTAGTTTTCAGTTTTGGATCGAAGAGAGAAAGTAGAGAGAGAATCAAAGAAGAAGGAGGCTTTTACGAAGGAGACATTCAAGGAGCATTGGAGATCAATTCAAGACTTCGGTTTCATTTGGTTTTCATGTTCTTTAGACTTTCTATTTCAATTATGTTGTTTGCTTTTGAACGCATGAGCGAGTAGTTTGTTTTGTTCTAGGAGAAGGGTCCCGAAACCACTTTGATCTATCTTTGAATGCATTTTTCCGTTTTCGTCTATCTATTCTTTATCTGAGTGCTTCATTGAATTGTGTTTGCGATGGCCACGTAGATGCATGTTTGAGGAACTTAGGAGAAGGATCGAAAGGAGAATTCTAATTCCGGATAATCATGTTTAGAACAATCGAGGTTAGGCCACGAAAGTAGGGTAGGAGCGGTTGAGGGTGAAACAGATGAATCATAGAACTTATGGGTTTAGTTCAAGTTGTCAGCCACGAAAGTAGGAGATAAATTGACTAGATCACGTGTCTATGCCTTGAGAGAGGGTAGATATCATATTAGGATCGTCTGCCTTAGATAACTTGATCGGAATTGCATGATAGATAGGTTGATTGTTGGTTTCGATAGTCTGGTGGTGAAATCGGATTCCTGGAACGTTTGTCTCATTGTTAGGAACTCGTTTGTTTATTTGTTTTTAGTATTTCATTCTCAAATTCCATATTCGTTCGTTGCAAGTTTGATTCATAGTTTGAGTTTAGGTTGTGTTGCGTAGTCCCTGTGGGATCGACACCTAAAGTACTACACACGTGTCGTGCACTTGCGGGTAGTTTAGGTTAATATTTGTTTAAGTTTGATACGCATCAACGGCCCGCATATCCGCGTCCTTGTCAGCATCCCGTGCATCCTTGACAGCATCCTGCATGTCCTCGTCAGTGTCCCACACGTCCTTGTCAGCGTCCCATGCTTCCGCATGATTGTCTTGCCCGTTCGACCCATCCGTTCCCTCTGTCCGTTCGAGGCTTGCTTTCTTTGTGATGTCCTCATCATTCCCTCCCCCTTGAAAAGGATTTGCCCTCAAATCCGCTTTGTCTGCAACATAAGGGCTAATGTCAATGATATTGAATGATGAGCTAATGTTGTACTTACCTCGAAAATCTAGTTGGTAGGCGTTGTCGTTGATCCTCATCAAAACTTCGAATGGTCCATCTCCTCGAGGTAAAAGCTTGTTTTTCCTCTTTTCAGGAAACCTCTCCTTGCGAAAATGAACCCACACTTGATCTCCCGGTTGAAAGACTCTCTTCTTCCTTGTTTTGTTTACTCGGTCTGCAATTTGCTTCGTCCTCCGCTCAATGTTCTCCCGTGCCTTCTAATGTATCCTCTTTACAAATTCTTCCTTTTTCTTACCATCAAAGTTAAGACACTCATCCAGAGGTAAATGCATTAGATCCAAAGGGGTTAATGGGTTGAATCCATAAGCAATCTCAAAGGGAGAAAACTTAGATGTACTATGTATGGAACGATTATATGCAAACTCAATGTGGGGCAAACAATCTTCCCAAGACCCAAGGTTTCCTTTAACCATATAACGCAATAAAGTGGATAGGATCCTATTGACCACGTCGGTTTGGCCGTCGGTTTGGGGATGACACGTTGTTGAAAACAGTAACTTGGTCCCTAGCTTCCCCCACAAGGTCTTCCAAAACCAGCTCATTAATTTGGAGTCCCGATCCAACACTATGGTCCTAGGCATGCCATGTAATCTCACTACTTCCCTAAAGAAGAGATTAGCTACATGTGATGCATCATCGGTCTTCCTACATGCAATGAAATGCACCATCTTGGAGAACCTATCAACCACCACAAAAATGGAATCATGACCATACCTAGTCCTAGGAAATCCTAACACAACGTCCATATAGATATGGACCCAAGGCTCACTAGGTATGGGTAAGGGCGTGTAAGGCCCTTGAGGTTGCAACCTAGACTTAGACTTCCTACACGTGTTGCAACGCTCGCAAATTCGTTCCACATCTCGGATCATATAAGGCCAATAAAAGTGCTCATGCAAGTATGCTAATGTTTTAGCTACCCCAAAATGACCCATCAAACCTCCCCCATGTGCCTCACGCACCGATAAATCTCTAATAGAACTATGGGGAATGCAAAGCTTGTTCCTACGGAATAGGAACCCTTCATGCAAATAGTAGTCTTTGCTAGGTGCCCTAAGACAAACCCTAGAATCTTAGCATCCATAATCGATATCACGGCAACTCTATTAGACAATGCATCGACTACTATGTTTTCCTTACCTTGCTTATACCTGATCACATAAGGAAACGTCTCGATGAACTCCACCCACTTGGCATGTCTCTGGTTTAGTTTTTGTTGGCCCTTGAGATGCTTGAGCGATTGGTGATCGGTGTGGATCACAAACTCCTTTGGCCATAAGTAGTGTTGCCAAGTTTGAAGCGCGTGGATGAGTGGGTGTACATCTCCTTTTCGTATGTTGGGTAGTTAAATTGAGCTCCTCCCAACTTCTCTCTAAAGTAAGCAAGAGGTCGGCCATCTTGCATAAGAACGACTCCAATCCCTACTCCAGATGCATCGCACTCGATCTCGAATGTCTTGGTGAAGTTGGGGAGAGATAGGAGAGGTGGGTGGATCAGCTTCTCCTTGAGCGTTTGGAACGCTCTCTCTTGTGTGTCTCCCCACACAAAGAATCGGTCTTTCTTCATGAGCTCGGTCATGGGTGCCGCAATGGTGCTGAAATTGCGGATGAATCGTCGATAAAACCCCGTGAGGCCTACGAAGCTTTGGACCTCTCCAACCGTGCTCGGTGCCGGCCAATCCTTGAAAACTTGGACCTTCTCTTGATCCACAAGGATACCCTGCTCATTAACAACAAAGCCTAGAAAAACCAACTTGTTAGTAGCAAAAGTGCACTTCTTCATGTTAGCATATAACTTTTCCGCTCTAAGAACACCTAAGACCGCTCTAAATATGCATCCGAATATCAATGAATGTAAGAGAAACCCCCCCCCCAGACCTGAACGGAACACAGTCCCGGTGTTCTAAATCTAAAAGGGACCTCTACATGTAAAAAGATCGAGAAAACGTAAAAGTGGTAGCGAATACACCTGGTGTGTGCGTATGTCTTTCTCGGATCGTGATATGCTCGGATGTAGTGACTCTTGCGCTCTAATGCATTGTAACGTGAAAGACCTGTGATACGACATGCAATACAGAAGAGTAGAACAAAGAGTACTAATAAGTCTGAAAAGAGCGTACACAAAACCTATCTAAAAACAAGAGACGATAAAAATGGGTCCATAAAAGAAAAATAAAAAGAAAATGAAATAGGAAAAAGAAGGAAAGAGAAGTCTAATCCTCGTCCGCTCCATCGCGGGTACTCGGTATGTCTGCTGGGTCTCCCGTGGGAAGTAGAGTAGCTCGTACGGGATGTGAGGCTGGTAGGGGATGGCTCCGGAGTGGTAGTCCTGCGGAATCGGGATGTAAGGCTCCTGATCCTGATTCATGCTCAGCTGCTGAAACCGCCGGACTGACTCGGGGAGGTAATAGGTATGCTGTATCGACTGCTCGTGAAACTGCTGCTGCTCCGCATCCCTCGCAGCCTCCAACTCGT
>CM071871.1:9196927-9254022 GCA_036759665.1 Gynandropsis gynandra
GGAACAAGGGTCGAAGAGGGACAAGGGTCGCAGGGGTCCAAGGGTCGTAGAGGAACAAGGGTCACAGAGAGACAAGGGTCGCAGGGTCAAACTGGGTCGTTGGGTCAAACTGGGTCGTAAAGTCGCAGGGGTATTTTGGGAATATCAACATTTATACGGGTACTTTTGAAGTTAGAAATATTTTCTTTTTCGGGAAAGGTATTTTTGAAGTGTTTCAGTCCTACAAGGGTATTTTTGAAATTACCCCGTTTCAATTTGTGTATTAGACTCACAAATAAAAAATGAGTTATTAATTGTAAAGAGCTCCTAAACTCCTTCTATACCAAGACTATATCGAAATTCAATTTTAGTTTGTTTTTTTTATCTTAACGAATTTGAAAATTTTGATTGTTTGAAAAGAATCAAATTTTCGAGATCCGTTTATTTTCAAACTATTTATAATTTGGAGCGTTGAGTTTGCATCAAATGCACTGCATAATAGATTTTGATTGAACATTGTTGATCTCATTAGAAAAATAGAAATTCCAAATGGGTTGGGATTCAAGAACAATTTACATGACACTAATTGCTGAGTTCTTTTTCCTAATAAAGATTCAAAGGACATTGAAACGGGCCAATATCTGTCGGGTCGGGTCAACATTCTCCAATTTAATTTCTTAAAATGATATAAATGTTTTGGGGAAAACGTGTTAAGTTTCTTTTTAATTAACATTTATTCCAGTTTCTGCAAGCACCCTGAATTTTCCATAGTTTGATTTGAAGTTATCACTAAGAAGAAAAAAAAATTAGAAGAGAAAAATAGGATCCAAAAAAACTGGTCGGGAGAAGGAGGTCAGGTCAGGTCAGGTCTTCTTCCTGCAAACTCCTCCAAAGAGAAAACTCAGCAATCAGAAGAAATTCTTCATCTTTTTCCGATTCTTAGTAAAAAAAAGGAGATATCTTTATTTTTTTCTGAAAGAAGAAACAGACCGGGAGAGAAGAAGAGAGCCCGATTAGCAGTAGCCGCATTCGGGTTTGGTCCCAGTACCCGGAAATGAAGGGAGGTGGGAAGAAGAAGACCCAAGCGATGAACGACGCTGCTGAGGTGGAGACATCGGAGGGAAACGGCGGCGACAGCAATAAGAGAGCCTTTTCCGGCGATGGAGCGGGTGAAGACGGCGGAGGAGCTGGTGATGGTGGGGAGTCGGTTCCTCGCGAGGTGGGTGATGATGGGCGTAAAGAGGATGGGGAAGAAGAAGGGGAAGGAGACGAAGATGAAGAGGAAGAAGACGATGGAGGAGAAGAGGAAGAAGAAGTGAAAGAGGAGAGGCCAAAGCTAGACGAAGGGTTCTTCGAAATCGAAGCTATTCGTCGTAAGAGAGTCAGAAAAGTAAGCTCCTTTTTTCCCTTCCGATCGCTGTTATTAGGGAAGAGAACAAATGTGTTTCTAGGTGTTGCTTGTTTCCGAGAAATTTGGAGCTTCTACGGTGTTGGAATTAGATACCGTCTTTTGTTCTTATTTGGTTTGTTTTTCTTTCAGGTTTCATTTAAGATAGATCACTTAGATGGCTTTTTCTTTATAATACGGTACAATGTTAATTATTGCTCATTAGGGAAGCTGGTGTTATTCAATGGTTATAACAAAGCCTTTAGAGTATCTGCAATCGATTTTTAGGATGTTTTGAAAAAACAAGGAAAGAAAAAGGATCCACCAAGTAGTTTAGAACGGAGGGACGGTTGATCTATGATTGTTGTGTGTGGGAAGAAATGGGCGATTCAGTTTTATCTTTGATTGCTTCTTTCTGATTTGGATATTGTATTGTGCTTTTTGTTGGTGCTGCCATTGTCTTTTTCAAATGGTGCTGTAATCACAGGGCAAGCTCCAGTATCTTATTAAATGGTGAGTTCTTGAATCGTATTTGTTTCACATATACCATGTCATGGGTTAGACATGCTTTTCTGTTAATATAAAACTCTGTGGTGAAGGCGTGGATGGCCCGAAACTGCAAACACTTGGGAGCCTTTGGAGAACCTTCAGTCTTGCTCCGATTTTATAGATGCATTTGAGGAAAGGTAGATTATATTTTCCAATGCATTTTTTTTCCAATATGTCTAATTTATTTTCCTTCCTAGTTTGGGTTTTCCTTGTATTTCTTATTTCCTGGTTTAGTATTGGTACTTTTCATTGTCTTGTTGGAGTTAAAATGAGGATTTTAATATCATGCTCTTCAAAGTTCTCATCAAATAAAGGTATACAATCCATGAAGAGCTTTTTGTTTAGTTTAGTGTTTGAGGTTATGTGTTCTAGCTATGCGCAAAATAAAAGTGGAGCGTCAATATATAGTGATATATATCTTTGTTAATATTTATATTTGCTTCTTGCTTCAAAGTGTACGATCAGGGAAGCATGGTAGGAAGCGGAAACGCAAATCCGGAGGTTTTCATTCTCACTCAAAGAAGAAGCAGCTGCGTTCCCTGTCTGTTTCTCATGATACTACGACTGCTCTAACTGTTACCGTTGACAAATTTCCGTCTTCTACAACTCCTAACAACTCTAGCCTTCCCATCATCGCTGCCCCAACAGACTTCAATGGTTCGACTCGAAAAGGAGATCGAGAAGTGACACACACTTACATTGTCAACCAGTTTAATGAAACCAGTGGTAGTGCTGGTGTAGACCGAGTGAAGTCGAAGAAAGAGGAGAAAGAATATGATCCCACACTTAACGAACTTAGAGGACCAGTGTCTCGTAATGAGGTCCATACAAACAACTCCGTGGGGTGTTCTGAAGGTGATGTTCCGACCAATGGCCTTACTAGTAGCAGTCGGTGCACAGGGGCCAAACGAAGAAAGTCTGGTTCGGTGAAAAGATTTAAACAAGATATGGATGCAAGCAACTGTACTACTACAAATCCGAATCTGACTCGTGACTTGATTGCATTGGACTCTTATGGTGCAATTGGAAGGCTAGGGACTGAGTATCCTGGTATGATGGAAAATGGTTTGTCCCAAAAAACTAAAATGGAAGAGTTTGATATCACAAAGATCCTTAAGCCAATAAGTTTTTCAGCATCTGTATCAGACAATGTCCAGGATGTGTTGGTGACCTTCATGGCGCTGAGGTTCGTCAGTAGCTCCCCATTTCCCTGCTGTTCATGAGCAATATACATCTTTGCCTGTGTAATCACGTTAGTCAAAGTTGTCAGCATTCTGTCTCTGCACTGAGAGTAACCTGTTTCTGCATCTATACATCATTAAGTTTTTAAGCTGTAGATAGTTAAAAGTTGTAATGTGAATATATTGATTCTGTTCCTGCATTTTTTTATCATTGCCCAAGTTTCCTTTATTTGGTATATTTACATTTACATGCCTGTCTGCTTGGTAGGTCTGATGGGAAAGAAGTGATGGTGGACAACAGATTTCTCAAGGCTCACAACCCTCTTCTGGTAATCTATTCTCACTTGCTTTCAAGCTTTCTTCTGTATTTTCATTGATACCTAATTTGAAGATCTAAAACTTGTCAAGGTTTTCTCTTTTTGCTTATGCTTTGATGCCAGTTGATTGACTTCTATGAGCAACACCTCAAGTACAATCCTACTTCTTGATTCAGCCCTAAATTACACAGAACCGGTAATAAATTGTTTGTACACAGCACTGTAATTCTGTAGGTAGACAGCGCTGTAATTCTGGAGGGGTACAGAGTGGTTTTTTTTTTTTTTTTTTTTTGAGCTGCGATTTGTAGAGTGGATAGCAAGCGGCTGTTGTGCCATGTCTCTGAGTTCTTAAGATGGCCTTATCCTTACGGATTGCCACGGTTCGCTCTTTATTTAATTTATCTTATCGTCGAGACATGTCGGGATTTGTTGAACTACTTGTTCAAAGATCAAATCCATGGTACTTAGAAAGAGAAAGAAAAGAAAGATCACCATTGTGCAATGCATTAGTGTCATCTGCAGGTACATGTATATGATCGCTGTCTTCGTTTTTGGTTTCAGTGATCAGAAAGGGTTTTGTATGGAGAAACGAATGAGCTTCACACATTTTACCTTTGAATGTTTTAGACAGAAAAAAAGAAAAAGAAAAAAGAAGTGGAACTCTGGATGAGTCTGATGATCTATCCACTTAGAGTTGTGTTACAGAAACTGACATTAGTGGTACCCTTATTGAATCTGAGCTTTGGTTTAGCATTCCGACTGTTGACTTGTGCTGGCAGATCTTCCACTGTGTCTCTGATGTTGAAAATGATCGATACCAGAATACATGTACATATTTAACCATAAAAGTTTTAAAGAACCCTTGTATGATTATGGGAGCTTCACTAGTGGTTTACAATAGTATTCACTCATGATAGATGAAACTAGATGAAGCATAACAAGTATGCCTCCTGCTTTCACTCTGGTGTAGTATCAGTCTCAATGGAGGTTTTAGTCTGATCCTTGTAGGATTTGGTTCGTGTTCAGAGCCCTGACAATCCTCAGGGCTTAAACCGCGTTCTCGGTTTTGCGTTGCTTGCTTCTCTATGGCTACCGCAAGTTTCAAACCAACGAGGCCATATCGAGCTTGTCCTCTAGGTAGTAAGAGGACCTGAGTGAAACTGGGTTTATGCCCTTTTACAATAGTTTCAAAAAATACGAGTCGAACCGCTCGTTTTCAATCTTCCGGAGCAGTTTAGTACTTCTTTCCTTCTAGGTGCTCAAGAGAGATTTCCAGTGACACCAAGTTGTAAGCTTCCAGTCTGACCGGTGCCCGAAATCTGCTGGATAAGATGCCTCTGATAGCCTTTGGGTTAGCATGCTAAAGCTCTTCCACAACAAGGTCATCAATCATCATGAATTATTAGATCGTTACAGGAGAACTGCCCTTCGACTCCAACCATAACAAGGTTGGTGGTTCTTATCAATTTAACGTTGACAGGTGTAAAGCCAGTGGAAAACCTTTAGGATATGGCCATACCATTCTACAGCAACAAACAGTCTGCCGAAGTAGTACTGATCATGTAAGGAATGCAGATTAGTTTCAATCTTGTCTAGCATTCTGTTGTTGTAACTTTGAATCCATATGACTGCATGATACGAATTGTAGAGAGAACTGACCAGGTTTATTTATCAAAAGAACAATTTGGAAGTTTTTGATTATCGTGTGAGTTCCAACACACGCCCTGTATAATACCAAACTGTTTACTAAATGAATGCCTATTTCCTTCCCTTTTTCTCTCTATATAAATCAGTCCGAAAAATTAACTTCCAGCTGGCTAGCAGATTTTGATAACTATCAATTACAAACTTGACTCAATATTAAAAACTACCTAATGTTTTTGGCTCTTGAAAACTGCATGTGGTTTGTCTCTCTTCAAGTCGAACACACTGTTTTCTCTTCCTTCCGTTTCTTCCTACGAACATATACTGAAAATGGCTTATCAATACCTTCCCCTTTAAATCACAACTTGTCCTCAAATTGAAATTCCGAAAATTGTTGAGCAAGGCCACAAGCAATAACCCACGACGAGTCATGAGCTGGTAAATTTTGCCATTTTATCAGAATCTCCAATTGTGCCTCCGGATTATATAGATTTTCACAAATTGTTTCCGGTTCCAATATCAACTCCAATTCCCCCGTGAGATTGCTGGCAAATGTTGTGCTTGCATATTATTTTCTACCGCTTTCTAACTGCGAAACATGAAAGACCGAGTGTATTTTACAGTTCACTGGAAGTTCCAAATGGTAAGCTACCTGTCCCACGCGAGATATGATACGAAAGGGACCATAATAACGAGCGACAAATTTCTGAAATCGTCGTCTAGCCAATCCTTTCTGCCGATAAGGTCGAATTTTTCAGTACATCATCTCTCCTTCATCATATATAACTACTCTTTGAGACCCATTCGAACTTTGTTAAGCCTTCTGCAAATTTTACTTAATTTGTTCCAACATTTGATCTCGTTCCAGCAGCGTCTATTCCAAAACAAAGTTATTAGTGGATCCCTTTTCGAACGGAATAACAGTAGGAGGATCACAACCATAGACTACTCGAAACGAGGTAGCTTGAAGAGAAAAAGAAATTTGGAATTAAACCAAAACTCTGCCTAAGCTAGAAAAGTCTCCCATTTCCTCGGATGTGATCCTGTAAAACAACGCAAATAAGTCTCCAAGCATTGATTTATGACCTCAGTTTGTCCATCGGTTTGCGGGTGGAAAGCATTGCTAAATTGCAGTTTTGTGCCAGACAACTTAAACAACTCTTTCCAAAAGCCACTAAAAAATATATTGTCTCTATCCGAAATAATCGATTTAGGAAACCCATGTAGACGAACGATCTCTTTGACGAAGAGCTTAGCAACTTCTTCTGTTGTAAATGGATGTCTCAACCGAAGAAAATGGCAATACTTACCGAGTCTTTCAACCACCCCCATATCACATTATACCCTGAAGATTTCGGTAACCCTTCAATGAAGTCCATAGAGAGGATCCTCCCACACCTGTGTCGGAATCTCTAAAGGTTGTAATAAACCAACCGGTGATAAAGTCAAGTATTTCTGAGTTTGACAAACCGGACATTGAGCCACATAATTCTGAATTTGTTTCCTCATTCCCTTCCAATAAAAAAGGGCTTGTATTCGTTTCAACGTCTTCAACACTTTTGAGTGACCTAATATTTTGCTGTCATGGAACTCATATAATATCCCGTTAATGAGCTGGAAATCCTCCGGTACCAGAATTTTACCTCTATAGCACAACATGTCGTTACAGATTGTATAACTGTCATGTTTCTTCTGCTGACTCTGTATTTCTTCTCTTATCTTCCCCAATGTAGGATGCAAAATTATCTCCTCATTTAAGTCGTGTAGCTGTAAATTTGTCTAAAACCGTAAGCTCACTTAACATCTTTGATAATCCATCAACCACTTTGTTGTCCGTTCCTGGTTTGTGTAAGATGTAAAAGTCGAACCCCAACAGTTTTGTTAACCACTTTTGATATTCCAGATTGACCTCGTTTTGTTCCAATAAAAATTTCAGACTCATTTGATCCGTGCAAACCACGAACTTTCGCACCAACAAATAATGCCTCCACTTTTGAACTGCAAACACAATCACCATCAATTTTCTCTCATAAACTGGTTTCAGTTTTTCACGCGTCGAAAGACTCATGCTGAAATAAGCCAATGGTCGCTTCTTCTGCATCAACACAGCTTTTAGTCCATTGCTTGAAGCATTCGTTTCTACCATAAAGACATCATCAAAATCTGGTAAAATTAAGACGGGAGCTGTTACCATAGCTTGTTTCAATTCTCTGAAAGCTTCTTCTGCTTCATTCGACCAATCGAATACATCTTTTTTAAGCAATTCTGTAAGAGGTCGCATGATGATTCCATAATTCTTTACGAATCTTCTATAATACCCTGTCAATCCCAAGAATCCTCGTAACTCCTTGACATTTCTTTAAGATGGACAATTACTCATTGCTTCAGTCTTCTTCAGATCGGTGGTCACTCCCTCTTTTGAATTCACATGACTCAAGTATTCCACCATCTTGGAACTGAAAGAACATTTCTTCAAGTTAGCAAATAGTTTGTGTTTTTGCAACAATAAAAGTACTTGATACAGATGATATCGATGATCTTGGAGAGTCTTGCTGAATACCAAAATATCATTAAAGAAAACTAACACAAACTTTTGCAAAAATGGCCGAAACACTTCATTCATAAGAGCTTGAAATGTAGCTGGTGCGTCCAAAAGGCATCACCAAAAACTCATAATGCTCATCATGTGTTCTAAAAGCCATTTTATGAACTTCTTCTTTTTTCATCAAAATTTGGGGATAACCAGCTCGTAGATCCAAATTAGAAAACCATGCAGCACCATAAAGTTCATCCAATAGTTGATCAATCATAGGAATAGGAAATTTATCTAGTATGGTGACTCGGTTTAACGCTTTATAATAGACGCAAACCTCCAGCTTCTTCTATCTTTTTTCTTCATAAGAGGACAAGGCTTGAAAACGGACTCTGGCTAGATTGTATGATCCATGCCGCCAACATTTCTTTCACTAGTTTTTTGATCTCCTCCTTGTGAGCATGTGGATATCGGTATGATCTAACACTCACAGGGCCTACACCTTCTTTTAGAACGATTTTGTGCTCAGGGTTTAGGGTTTAATGTTTTCCTATTCGATCCGCAAATGCTCCTTCGAACTGAGCTATTATCTTTTCAATCACTGCGAGAATTCGAGTTTGTTCCTCTTCTTTCTTGTCTAAACTCAGGAACTCAACCCAAAATCCTTGTTCCTCCTCATGTACTAATTTGATCAACTGTTAAAAGTAACCAACGTATTTTGGAGAGTGAGATCCCCTCTTAATGTAACATCCACTCCTTTAAGATGATAAGACATCTCCAACTTACGGAAGTCAAATAGAATTTTTCCCAAAGTTTGCAACCACTGTACTCCTAAGATAACGTTTGCACTTCCGAGCTGAAGCGGTAAACAATCACATAATATCATGGTCGATTGAATCTAAATCTGTACAGCTCTACATAATCCTATCGTCTTCATTGTCAAACCTGTATCCAACTCCATACTGTTTTGTCCTCTCTGCTGATATTCCCAAATTTCTCACTAAATTTTCGACAATGAAATTATGTGTTGCACCACTTTCTACCGTGATCACAACTTCTTGTTTTTCCGATGAGTCCCCATAATTTCAATGTTGTCGGTGATGAAATTCCCACAACAGAATTAAGTGATAATTCGGCTAACTCACTGCACTCACCCTTATCTTCACCGTTCCACTATTCAATTTCTTGCTCCACTATTCTTGCAATTTCTTCTCTTTCGTTCGATTCTTTTTCTCAATTGACCAATATCACTTGCAGCTATCGTTGTTTACACCGGTGATAGTAGGAGTATCTCTCATCGCATCGGAAACACAGTCCTTTCCGGCGCTTCTCTCCAGCCTCAGCATCGGTCAACCGCCTGAAGTTTCCCCTCTGAGGGGGTCCATGTGCTTCCGATAGACCGTCGTGATTCAAAGGTTTCCCAAGGTAGGACTTAGGGTTTCCAGTCCTGATCTTCAATTGTTTTGAAGAATCAATGCAGTTGGTGAATTGGTTTCCTGCGTTTCTGATGCCTAATACCGATTGTCCCGAAGCTCCAATGCGGTTGTTGGTTTGATTCCCCAGTCCTCTCGCAAAAGAGACCGAACTACGTCTCACGAAGTTCACGGCCTTCGTATCTACTTGGGAAGGAGCCAAATTTGTCGCATCTGCTTCACAGTCTTCAAGCCTTGTGGCGGCTTCGATCACCGCCTCCAATCCCTACGGATTCAACACTTCTAACATCCTTCTCAGGTTACGGCTTCAATCATTTTTAAATGCACTTATCATCACTTCCTCCGGTAAACTATGAATATGAGAAATCAGTTCTTCAAATTCTTGAGGATATTCGTACACGGATGAATTTTGCGTAAGCAAAAATAACCTATCACTAGCGGTTTCAACTCTAAATCCATCGAACCTGCCAAATAAACTCCTCTCGAATTCCTCCCAATCTATTAAATTTCGTCTGATCTTCTGCCAATTGAACCAGTGAAGAATTGTTCCTTCGAGCCTCATCGTAGCTAGCATCATTTTCTCTTCTTCGCTAAAATTTCCGACCTCGATACCAATTCGTATCAAATTGCTCTAATACCAATTTGATACGAATTTTAAAGAGAACTGATCAACTGTATTGATTGTAATTGAAAGAACAACTTGGAACCTCCAACACACTCTTACAATGCCAAACTGTTTACTGAATAAATGCCTATTCCCTTCCCTTTTCCCCTCTATATAAACCAGTCCGGAAAACTGGCTAACAGACTTACTCAATATTAAACTACCTCCTTTATCACTGAGCGGTCATTTAGGGAGTTCGGTTATTTTATTGATCCACTTACTTCTATTATGTCAATATTAATTACGACGGGAGCCTTGCCTTTCTCGGGGAGGAAGGTGAAAAACTACATGTTGTTCTTGACTCTTGAAATCTGCATGCCGTTCGTCCCTCTTCAAGTCGAACACACTGTTTTCTCTTCCTTCCGTTTCTTCCTGCGAACATATACTGAAAATGGCTTATCACCGTGTTGCATCTGTGCTAAAGGAACTTGAAGTCTGATCCTCTTAGGATTCGATTCCTCCGAGTTGCAGGCTGAGTTTGAGCCGAGGCAATCCTCGGGGTTAAATGGCTGCCTTGTTTTTAGAACACTTGATACACCCATGCCTTGGAGCTCCAGATCTGATGCCATATCGAGCTTATCCTCCTGGTCGTGAGAGGACCCAGGTACGACTGTGTATTTTTGCTCTTTTACCATATTTCCAAAAGATATGAGATGAACTGCACATTTCTTGACCTTTCCAAGTGGTTTAGACTCTCCTTTTGGGTTCTCGAGGAAGAATTCAATCGAGACTTCGTCATAGGCTACTACTGATGTGCAATTTCTGCTGAATAAAAGGAGGTGATCTTTTTCAGCAAACATGTCTCTGAAAGCGTTTGGGTCAGGATACCATAGTTCATCCAGGACGAGTTTGTCACCATAAACTCCTCTGAAATGACAACGGCATCGGATTGACAGCTCTTTCATTGGATACTGGCCATCCACTCCAACCACAACACATGCAGAAAATCCCAATATATCATTGTTACTCTGAGGTAAGTGGATTTTCAGCAAAGGTCCTGTTGCATGGTAGTCAAAGCAAGATGGTACATCACTTCCGGGGAAGTAAGTGAATTCCGGTCTCTCCTGCACAAGAACAACAAATCCGAGTTTTGAGAAAGTAGAGAACATAAAACGACCACGAGATAATAAACATAAGAGAGAGATGAGAACAACCGAGTCAAGTTGCATATTTCGCTGAATGAGCAGCTGCACATCTTGATCCAATTTCAGACAATTACTCACCACAAGCGTGTGCAAGCAAAGTTTGAAGCACCGTGAAATACTCTCTAGTGATGTGCAACTATGTGCATAAATATACAATAGATGTCGGGGAGGTTCAGGCAATGCTAGTAGTCTCTGACAATTGTTTAGGTTAATTCTATGCAACCTGGAGAGCCGTTTGATGCTTGCAGGAATCACTTCGAAATTGTTTCCACTTAAATCCAGTTCTGCTAGGCTCCACAAATTACCAATGCTTGTAGGGATCTCAAGCATGTTCAAGTTGCTTAGACACAGCACTCTTAATTCATCAAACCTTGACAATCGAGGGCACAGAGAAGCCACACCAGATGGATTGTAGCAACTATTCCCAATTGACAAAACTTGAAGACGGGTCAATCGCACAATGGATGGTGGAGCTTGCCTAACAGCTGTTTTTCCAGCTTCAAATACCTCCAGAGCTGTCAAATTCCCGATGTTGTCAGGCAATTCGTTTATACCCGTCCTACCTAGATCAAACCATCTCAAGCAGTTCATTGTACGACAAATTTCTGCAGGGAAACTCTCAAGAAGAGAACATCCAGAAAGCTTAAGTCTTTCAAGAGATTTTAGCTCACAAATGCTTACTGGAAGACATTTTAGCCTTGCGTTCTCTGAAATATCCAAAGACCTAAGTCGAGAGAGATTACAGATCCATGCAGGAACTTCTTCAATTGATGTCTCTGTTATACGTAAAGCTGCTATACTCGTAGCAACATGTGGGAACTCATTAATATAAAGGCTACCAGAGACTTCTAGAGTTTCGAGTGACGTGAGACCCTGGACTGTGCTCGGGAGATTTCCAAGACGCTTACACCCTAGCAAATTCATGGATTTAAGGGATACCAAGTCCCTTACAGTGCTTGGAAGAGCCCTGAGGTTCTGGCAGTCTGACATATCCAATTCAACGAGACAAGAGAGGTAGGCGAAGGAAGATGGAAGTTCTTCTATCTTTGAACTGTTCAAATAGAGTCTTCTACAATTTGGAGAAATTTCTGGAAAATGTGTGAGACTGGAGCATCCATTCAGCCCAACTGTTTCAAGCGATTTTAAAGTAATTCTATTTGGAATGTGTTTGAGTCGGCTGCAGTTAGTCATGTACAAAGAAGAAAGTCTATGGAGATTGCAGATAGATAGAGGAACCTTGACTAAGCTTTGGCAGTAGGACAGGTTTAGTTCCTCCAATTTTGTGGCTTTTGAGAGATCTGGCACTTCCACAAGGTATTTACAGCACGAGAGGTCCACTTTTTTCAAATTAAAAAGAGGCTGAAATATCATATATGGAATGTTAGTCTGACTTGGGAAAATTGAAGAAGCAGCAACCAATTATTTGCATTTGATTTTGAAAAATTTACCTGGGTCCCAGTCCAAAGTTTTTCGAGATGGCTATAACGCATGCAGAGTTCAACAAGAAACTCGGGATGAAATCTTGATGGCAGAGTCTTCAGAAGATATCCATCCCAACGGAGATACCGAAGCTTCCGAGGAAGGTAACTGAGGCCTGTTGGTAGATGCACTTTTGTGTTTCCAGGATATGTACGGTAATAGAAGTTGAGAATCTTAAGATTAGACAACCCTTCAAAAGCTCGATCATTTGCAGACAACTCATTTATTTCAGACATATTTAGTGAGATTGCTTCAACCAGGTGTGTTCCCTGAGAAAATAGTTTGAAACCATCAGAGTAAAGGTCATACTACATAGAAAACCAAATAATCTTGTCTTCACTGGTTCAAATAGGTTAATCTTTTTGTGGCACTTTTGAGAAGATAGAGAGGAAAAAACATATGCAGATTACTTACAGAATTTTCAACCAGCACATCAGAGATGTCTTTAGGATCCCATAGAAATAGACGTTTCCCTGGATTATTAATCGATTGTTGACGAACAAGTTCTCTACCCATTTGTTTCAGCAGATCATGCATCTTTATATATCCATTTGATGCGTCTATCAAGGACTTCTCCATCAGAACTGCAATACCGATTTCAGCAGCATAGCCACAAATGTTGAGAAGTTTTCTCACATAATCAACTTGCTTCATATCGAAGAAACACGATATAGCAAGAAAAATAACCTTCTCTTGCTCATCCAACGTGTCGTAGCTAATTTTCAACACTTCCATGACATCAGAATGAGGAACTATTTCAAGCTTAGAGAGTGTGCTTTCCCATCCTTTCTCGCTCCGCAGGTAAAGGAATGACCCTAAAACTCTGAGGGCGAGTGGAAGACCAGAAGCATACTTAACAGCTCGAACTGAGAGATTATGGAACCCACATGGAATGATTTTACTCCTAAAAGCATATTGACAGAAGAGCTGCAGAGCTTCATTGTTCATTAAACATTTGACCTTGTACACGAGTTCTACCCCATTAGAATCTAGCAAGTGTTTATCTCGTGTGGTTATAATTATTCTGCTTTGAGGGCCAAACCAATCAGCCTCCCTGACCACTGCATTTAATTGTTCTTGTTTATCTACATCATCAAGGACAATAAGAACTGTTTTGTGCCGAAACCTCTCCTTTATCATGTTCGATAACAGAGCCGAACTCCATGCTCCTTTATTTTTCTCTCCAAACATTTTTGATAAGAATTCCTCCTGTAGACGGATAGTTCCATGTCTATTACAGGACTCCTTCACATTTTCCATGAAACAATGAGCTTGAAATCGACAAGAGAGATGATTGTACAGATATCTTGCAATCGTAGTTTTACCGACACCACCCATTCCCCAAATACCAATCATCCGAACTTTTTCACGCTCCTTCGACATCATAGATTCCAAAAAGTCCATATGGGCATTCATACCAATCAATCCATCTGAATTATCCGATGAAGTGGAAACCAATTGATCAGAAATGTCTCTAACAATCTTCCTAATCAGCTTTGATTCATCCATCCTAGCACAGGAATTCATCTAAAGGAATTATGATATGCAATAGGACAAATACATTTCGAAAAAACAAAAATTACCAATTCCGAGAATCCTCGCCAGAAATAGCAGCCAATTTCGTCAAAGCTTCGTTCCATTTCTTCACCTTCTCCTTATCTCCGTGCCTTTCCATAGCCTCCCCAACTCTCCCTGTCTGTCTTCTCACGTCGGAAGGATCAATCCCATAGAAAATCGGCACGATCGTCTGCCCAATCGAATCCATACACTCCATGATCTGGACAAGCTCTTCCAAACACCAAGTAGAGGCAGCGTAGTTCTCGGAGACGACAACGATCGAGAATTTCGAGCCTCCAATCGCATCAAAAAGCTCCGGGGAGATGGATTTTCCTCTCTCCAGATCATAATCGTCTCTAAACGCGTTGATCCCCATCCGATCAAGCTCACAAAAGAGATGACTCACGAAGTTTCTGCGCACATCTTCGCCTCTGAAACTCACGAAAACATCGAATTTATTCACAACTGAAGAAGAAGACGAAGAAGGCGGCGAAGGCATGGGTTCTTATCTGAGCTACTGCAATAGCCATGGACAGATTTCAGGAATGGTTTGATATCTTGGTTGCCGGTCAATACGAAATTGCGGTCCTCATCAAATAATAACCGAACTCAGTTAAATGAGAACCAAATTCTTTGCCTTACTGGAATTTTCCCGCTTCCTGACACGTGGAAGTCAAAGTCACACCTTTTCCCCATGACACGCCTATTCTCCCAAAGCCCTAGTTTACTCGAGACTCTCAGACACTGAACAGAATTGAAAAAGAAAAAAGAGATTCTTCGAAGCTAGGCGGATTTGCGAGAAATGGCGTCTCTTTCTGCGAAGGTGTTAAGAGGAGGTAGATCGTTACTAGCTCCTGCGTTGAGGACCTTCTCTTATTGTGCTTCTTCGAAAGGCGGAAGTACCACCGGAGCTAGGAAGCCGGCGGAGAAGACGAAGGCGAAGCCGAAGGAGAAGTTGAAGCCCATATCAGCCTCTCCAGCGAGGGAGAGGTCCACTGGTATCTTCAAGATGATTCCTATCTCTCCGGCGCTCGCTCAGTTCCTGGGCGCTGGCGAAGCTTCCCGTACCGGCGCCATAAAGGAGATATGGACCTACATCAAGTCCCATGATCTTCAGGTTTCTCCTTTGTTTCTCCCTTTTACTTCGGATATTCTTCTAATTGTTCAATTGTTTTAGTTTATCCTATTTCGAAAACCCTACCGAAATCCCACGTCGCGCCGATGAGTTTTCTGTTCTGCTATGGTTATGCTTCTATGTATGCCCCAAGTCAAAGACTGTGTTTGTGGCTTTTGACTATTTTGATGTGTGGAAAGTGAAACATTTGCACTTCGTAGTCTCCAAAAACATGCTTACGGGTACTCTTTGGAGTGAATAATATCAGCTAATTATTACGGAAATCTTTTTTAGGCAAACATTAGAAACATTAGAAACCAAATTGACCCGTCAGGTAAACTTTGATGTGACTTCTAGCTTAAATTTCTGCTAATGCATTGGTCATACTCGCAGAACCCTGCTGACAAGAGGGAGATCATATGTGATGAAAAGTTGAAGCTCCTTTTTGAAGGGAAAGACAAAGTCGGATTTCTCGAAATCGCGAAACTGTTGTCTCGCCATTTCGTGAAGACAACCTGATATCGCCTATTACATCAGCTGCTGGTTTGACTTGAAGAAGTTCCATCTGATTTAAGTAAGCTCTTCCGGTGTCTCTTTTTCCTCTGTTGTTACTTTGTGGATATCTCTACCGGTTCTTTAGTTGTGTCAAACTCTTCTGGTTGGTTTGCCATTTAACAGGTCTCCAACCGGGTTCACTGTAAAGTTTATTAAAAACTAGATGAAAAAGATGACATATGTTTCTGTAATGTTGATGTGTATTGATTTCACATCTTCTGGATCATGAGCTCCAGGATTTGCCATGATTGATCTATTGAGATTCTCTACAAGCATGACTTAATATGGTATTGTAGTTCGGTTTAGTAGTACTAGGGAGAGATGTAGGAAAAGACATTGCTAAGGATTGCTCAAGACAACCAGAAACGTGTACATTTGTCACAACAGACATCTTATCTCACTGGTGTTAAAATGGTGTGAAAGATGATGGGACATAAGTTCTGGAGTGAAGTTATACAGAATGTTGAACTTCACTCAAGAAAATGGATCCAATGCTTTACAATGGCCAAAGTACCATACTGTCGCCTGGTTGTATGGTTGGTACCAACGGGTGAGTGGTAAATTCCTTCAAAGCTAATGTTAGTGCACCTTCTGAATGGGGCTGAAACCTTCGGCTGGACCCTACCATCCCATTCCCGCATAACTACGCATCAATAATGAAGGTCTCTAAGCTGTTTCAGTATATCAAGTACTTGACAGGTTTTTCATATTACCCTTCACACAATACAAGTCATTTGAAACCTGCAAAATAGGCGGTCCAATTACCTGCTTGTAGCCGTGCCCACCAAAAACCCACGCAAAATCTGCTTGTAGCTGTGCCCACCGAAGCCCACACAAAATCTTGGTCATGTAACTTTTGAACCGTTGATTCCATCTCTGAGTCTACATCTACATTGCCGGACATGGAGAACCCCAAATGTATCTTCATGTATTCCGTGAATGCAATGTCCCGATCTTTGAGGTTAAATGTAGAGCGAAAGTGACCAATGGATCCAATGAGGTGAAATTAGGACCAATTGGACCGTAACCCTTTTGACCGACTGGGTGAATGTTTGAAAGGGATTTAGTTTTTATATATATAATATGTATGTATGTATCTGCTTAGCGTGGAGATGTGGTGGCAGAGAGGCACATGTATCTCTGCGTAGAAGACTCGCTACTTTCCAAATGAGTCTCCATCCTTTCCCTCTTTTGCGGCTCCGCTACATTTGTTTTTATTTTTTAAATCATGTACTTGATCTTATATAGTTTTTTTATGTACATGTTTTTATAACATATAGTTTGCAAATAAAACCTACTTATCGAGTTCTGATTATTATCTGTAACAACCAAACTAGGAATAACAATTGGGATTTTGGGATGATTTTATTTTTCTTATAAATAAATTAAAGAACATGTTACTATTATTTTTAAAAAAAGCTCATTATAAATATATATACATACGAATTTTGCCACGCACCGACGACGTCGATTTCATCAATATAGAATTGCAGTCTTAGAGAATATTAATAAAATTAAATAGAAAAATACGGACAGTTGGGGATATGAAGTCAGGCTTATGTGTCTGAATACGATATGTCCTTCTTCTTTGAATGTAATGTGAAAAACAATTAAGAAAATGGAATAAAAAGCATGGTGTTGCCTCCAGCTGTCTTCACGTACCCATCCCCCTCTCTCATTTTACATAATTTTATTTTTCTTTGGCATTAATTATTCTTCCTCAAAGAAAATCTTTGTATTCATTTATTAATTTATTAACATGTTCATTGTTTCCACCAAATTCTTAACCTAACTCTATTATTCGACCACAGGGAATATAGTTGCTACAATGTTGCCATGGACCTTTCTTAGAAAACAATATTTTTAGTCAACAAGCTCAAACCTTATTATTGTTATTATTATTTTTGTTCTAAGATTATTGTAATAATCATTATCTTTCTTACATAGTAATAATAATAATATTATTAATTGTTATTATTATTTTTGCTCCTATGTATGTTTTAAGTTATCCAAAATGCATATATTGTTCACCTGTTTTTTTCACTCGATGCTAATAGTTAGATTGAGAAAAAAAATATTTATATTAATTAGCATTCAAATACAAAAAAGATTTAGTAAAATTTAATAATTTCTTCAAAAATATTAAACAAAGAACAAAGAATAATTTCATTTTCCATGAAAGTTTTTAATTTAGGACATTGAGGTCAAAGAAGAACAAAAGGAAGATAAAATGAGATTAGGAAAAATTAGAAACCTTTTTCTTTTTGCGTTTATATTCTCCCCGTAAATTTCGTGGCGAATAACCCAATTTTCTTCGGATAGAACATATATACTTACACACGTACTGAGAGAGAGAGAGAGAGAGAGAGAGTTCCTCTCTTTGGTCGCCGTGAGGAAAATCCCATCACCATTCAACGAATGTGGTGTTCGTCTCCTTGATCGTTATAATTATTACTAACATTTTTTCTCACGAAATTGAGAATTCTGTTTCTGGGGTTTCTCTCTTTTATTGTTTTGATCGACATAAAGGGAAGAAAAGTTGAAAGAATTTTAAAGTTCTGATTTTCCTCGGGAAATACATCAGATTCTCGAGAAAAATGCTTGCGGGTTTTGAAAGGTTTGTATTAGAATTCGAGTGTGTTGTGCTCGTTGTGATAATTCTGGTGACAAGATGAAGTATATTCTTCCTCTGTTTGTTTTTGTTGGCCGATTTTTTCCTCTTCATTTCTTGGTTATTCTGTTCATTATTTCTGAATGTTTTGTCAAGTACTAGCTCCTTTTTTTGCTCAAATTTTTTCAAAGTCGGTTTCTTTGCTTTTGTTTGGTTGGATTAGCTAATATTTAGCATGAAATTAGAGGAATTCTATACAGAAAAATTGCTGGCCGTTCTGTTCAAGTAATTCCCATCTCCTAGGGTCTAAGTTTCTTGCTTTTTGTTGAGAAAAAAAGTTCCTTTTTTGTTGTTGGAAAGACAGAACAGGTCTCAAAGTTCATTGTTTTGGTGGGGAAGTCTAGGTGGAATGACAGAGATTTAAGTTAGCAGTGATGTGGAGATCATCTTGATCCGTATGTACATAGGAAATGGCAAAAACAACGAGTTTTTGTCTAGTGGTCCTGTAATTTTAAATACAGAAATCAAAAAGAGGAAACGGGATGTGTCATTTTTTTTTGTAAAAGTTATGCCTTTGAGGTATGCCCAATTCTCTTTGGTTTTCATTTGTCTATGCTTTCTTGGCATTGAAGTTGAAGAAGACTGGTAAAAGAACAACGTTAATTTAAATCCAGTGAGGATCAATTCAAAGTCTCAAGCTTGATTGTTTGTCATGAATTTCATTGATCTATTCTGTTGTATTTCTCAACAGACTAGCCGGATTCTTCTGCTGATTCTAGAACGGATCACGCTGCAGATTCATCTATTGTTATACTTTTGAATTTCTCTATATCGGTGTCTGTTTGGCTTTGTGACTGAGTAGGCTTTCTATGATTGGTATTTTGCTCTGTTTGATTACTGGTTGATCTTGTAGCCAAGGTATTTCCAGAAGGAAGATGAATTCCTTTGTGTCCTCAATTTCTGGTTGTGATAGATTTAAGAAGATTCAATACTTGGTTTATCTCATTCGAATGCGTTGGGTGTTGATTTGACAGGGGGGCTTGTGTAACTGCTACAGGCGTATTTGGAGATCCAATGCGGAAACATTTTTGATATTAATGGATCCTCAAGCTTTTATTCGACTTTCCGTGGGTTCACTTGGTTTGAGAATTCCAAAAACCGGTCCAAATTCGTCTTCAAAATCTGGGGTACAGGCCCTTTCCACCCAATGCTCATGTGAAATAAAGCTTCGAGGTTTTCCCGTTCAAACAACATCAATTCCTTTGATGTTATCCCCAGATGCAACTCCTGATGTTCACAGCATTGCCTCGAGTTTTTATCTTGAAGAGTCTGATTTAAGAGCTCTTTTGACCCCTAGATGCTTCAATAATCATCATGCTTACTTGGAGATTGCTGTGTTTGTTGGTAAACGAAGTTCACACTGTGGGATTGGTGTTAAGAGACAGCAGATTGGGATATTTAAGTTGGAGGTGAGCCCTGAATGGGGAGAAGGGAAACCTGTAATTCTCTTCAATGGATGGATCGGTATTGGCAAGAACAAACATGACAACACGAGGCCTGGCCCAGAGCTTCACTTGAGGGTGAAGCTCGATCCTGATCCGCGCTATGTGTTTCAATTTGAGGATATTACAACATTAAGCCCTCAAATAGTTCAACTCCATGGATCAGTCAAGCAACCCATTTTCAGCTGTAAATTTACTCGGGACAGGTGATGTTGCTATGCCTTTATTCGGAAATTCCATGCTCTGCTTCTAGAGTCTGTTGGGCTCGGGTTTATGGATCTCTAGATGCTTGTTAAGAGAATATAGACTAACGATCTCTAGATGCGTGTTAAGAGAATATAGACTGTTACTTAGATATTTCAGGTGATTATTTCAGTGTTATTGAAGCTTGGGATAGTGTTTAATTTGCTTTGGCAGGTTATCACAAGTTGACCCACTGAGCGGATACTGGTCAAGTTCAGGGGATGGAACCGAGCTCGAGATAGAAAGACGTGAACGGAAGGGCTGGAAGGTGAAGATACATGACCTCTCAGGTTCGGCAGTAGCTGCAGCCTTTATAACAACTCCCTTTGTTCCATCCAGTGGTTGTGATTGGGTTGCCAAGTCGAACCCAGGCGTATGGCTGGTGGTCCGGCGTGATCCATGTCGACCCGACAGCTGGCAACCATGGGGAAAGCTTGAGGCGTGGCGTGAACGTAGTCTTCGAGACTCTATATGCTGCAGGTTTCACCTCCTATCCAACGGGCAAGAGATTGGTGATGTTTTGATGTCTGAGATTCTTATCAGCGCTGAGAAAGGTGGGGAATTTTTCATTGACACTGACAGACAGATGCATACGGTGGCAGCAACGCCGATACCAAGCCCTCAGAGCAGCGGTGACTTTTCTGGGTTGGGACCGTCTGGATCAGGGGGCGGGTTTGTGATGAGCTGCCGGGTACAAGGAGAAGGAAAGAGCAGCAAGCCTGTGGTACAACTGGCGATGCGCCACATAACGTGTGTGGAAGATGCAGCAATCTTCATGGCACTTGCTGCAGCAGTTGATCTTAGCATTGTCGCTTGTAAACCTTTCAGGAGGACGGGTCAGAGACGATTTCGGCACTATTCCTGGTGAAGGGGGCCCTGAAGGCGAAGAAAAGGAACTCTTTTCTGGTTTTGTTGTACAGTTTTTGGTTTTGATGCTGTGTTAGGAGGAACATAAGCTACTCATTGCCTTGGGAAGAAATGCTTTAACTCGGGTTTTCCGATTTTTAAATGTCGTGAAAAGTTTAGAATCTCCGATCGAACAGAGCAATCTGATGGCAACATTATACACAGAATTGATCAATCAGATCAAACTCACATCTTAGGAACAAAGATTCTCTTAAGATGTATTAAGAATGTATCAAAACCTTCGCAGCATTGAAGAGAATCAAGAAAACCCAAAAAAAAAAAGGAGGAATCAAAGCTGAGAATGAATCAAAACCTATCTGTGGTTGTCTTAAGCTTAACCTTGACCCTAGCTCATCTAGAAATCTTAGTTCTTCTTGTTACATTCTCCATTTTCCCCCTTCTTTGCAGTTGCCCGAGAATACAAGAATGTGCCAAGTGATTGAATGTTGTTTTCCTGTGGATTTGAGCAACCAAAATATTGTTTAATTAAGTTCAAATTGTTTTTGTTCTTTGTGTAATTGTATAAACACAAATGTAAACGATAAGATTACTCAGAATGTAAGTGTTTTGTGAGAAAATAAGTGAAGATGAACTCAGTATTTCTCAGAATAATGCAACTTGTATTTGATTCAGTATGCAATACAATTCTTATACACCAAAGACAACTCAAAAGCTAGATAAAAACACTAGAATTCAAACCATATTAGAGACCCTGTTCCATCTTACCACTAATGGAAAACTTTTTTTTGTTTGACTAATATTGGATCTAAAAATATTCCTATAAAACAAGTAATATGGTTGTTGTTCTTTTGCAATTTCTTGGTGAATACGAGGCTCCTGTGGTGCTGGTAGTCCACGACTTTAGTCTTCCAACCATGTTCCAATTCCTCGTCCTCTGGCAGCTTCTTTGGCGTCTTCTCCCTTGCATGCCTCAGTTCTGAACTCTGTTCCAATCCTGCCTCTCATTGCTCTGTTTCCCTGCATGACCTTGCTCAGCATTGCTCTGGTTTCCATGGTCTTGGTCTCCAGTTTGCTGGTTGAACTGGTAAACAAAGTGATCAACTCCTTCCATCTTTTTTTTGTTTGTTTGTTCACAATTCCTAGCTTGTTCCTCAACCCCTCAAAACGTTTTGTGTCTAGAGACTTAGGTAAGATGTCTACAAATTGTCATTCTCCTTAAATATGCTGCAAAGTGATAACACCATCATTCACAACCTCCTTAACAACCTAAAACTTAATCTAAACATGCTTAAACCTATTATGATCCACTATATTCTTTCCAATTGCTATGATCGTTGTATTATCACAATGGATCACCACACTTCCAATCATGTCAAAACTAAATTTCGTAAACAACTTCTTCAACCACACAATATTGGTTTGTGGCTGCACAAATGGTTGTGTATTCAGCCTCCATAGTGGATTCTGAAATGATGGTTTGTTTATGAGTTCTTTAGCTAAACGTGGCATTCCCAATGGTGAAACAATAGCCTACAGCGCTTCTTGAATCCACCAAACTTTCAGCCATATTTGAGTCCACAAATCTCGCCAGTTTAACATCCTCTTTGCTCTGAAACATGAAGCCATGATCCACACTCCTAACAATGTATCTCAAGACTCTCTTGGCTTGTTGAAGACTTTTTTCTTCTCAATAGGCTTTGCATTGCTTTTGGATATAAAACTGAAAATGCCAAGTCTTGTCTGGTTGCCGCTAAGTAGAACAATACACGAACCATACTCCTATACTTGGTTAGATCAGCAAGCTCCATCTCATCTTCTGAATTTTTTCCACAAGGTGATAGAAGCATGTTTACATTCTTGAAATTCTACATTCCAAAATTTTTCAGAATCATGTGTATACTTGGATTGGTTTAGGGACACTCCCCCTTCAACATAGTTGATTTCAAACCCCATGAGGTACCTTACTTTGCGAAGATCACATCTCAAATGCATTATTCAATTTGCTCTTGAACTCCTTGATCAGCTCCTCATCATTCCGTGAGATGATGAGATCATCTACATATAGACTAATGACCAAAATCTTATGGCATTTCTCCTGGAAATATATTGTAGCATCACAATCACTTCTTCTTCATCCTTCCTCTATGAACAAGGAATCAATTTTATTCTATCAAGCTCTTGGAACTTGTTTCAAACCATGAAGTCCTTCTTCAACTTCAACACTTTATCCTGAGCATAACCAAGGGGCTGCTCAACATATGGTGTAAAAAATTGCAATAAAAAATTGCAGACTTCACACCCATCTAGTGTAATTCCCATATTTCTTGTGTTGCAACTGCTATCAATGCCTAGATGGTATCATGTCTAGACATAAGAGCAAATGTTTATCCATATTCCACATCATGAGTCTGAGTGAAACCCTTAACCACCAACCTATCTTTGAGCTTTTGAAGTTCACCAGCCTCATATGTCTTCACCTTATAAATCCATTTGACACCAATGACCTTATGATTCTCTAATAAATCAGCTAGCTCCAGTCTCATTCTTGTGTATCATTTCAAATATCAGTGTCCATGATATCTCTTCATCTCTTCATCCCTTATCAGCAATTAATTTTCTAATGTTGCAAGTTCCTCCACTGATAGGTAGCAACATTAATACACTTGGTCAGTCTCTCTTTCCATCGGTTCACCATCCTCATAGACATCTTGTGAATAAACTTGGATGAGCTGTTGTTGCTTACTTCCTTCCCTAATACTAGACCGTCTCAATCTAAAAGGTATGTGATGAGAACCCGGTCGTGGTTCCGCCACGGATCATAAAAAGACTGATCATGAAGACTAGAGCACAAGAGCTGAGGAATGATTGCACTCAAATGGACGTGGAAAGACAACCCATGGGTGGACGAGAACGTCAAGAGAAGCTAAGTCAAGATTACAAGATTTACCTACAAGGATCGAGGTGAGCAAGAAGCTAGAGGACCTAAATGCACTCGATCAGAGCACGGATTCGCTCGACTCGAGTAAATCCATTAGACATGAGAAATCCGATATGCTCGGCTCGAGTAGAGGTTCGCTCGACTTGAGCAAATCCTCTAAATCAATGGAGCACGCGAAAGGCTTGACCGTTCGACTCAAGCATGGCCTGACTCGATTGAGCGTGAGAGGACTCGATTGGGCATAGTTGTTGTTTAGCCGAATGTACTTAAGTTTTTTCAGAATTAAGGTTTAAAACATAATGGCTTTTGACCGGACAGTTATACCGCTCGATCGAGCATTCATGTCGGATTTAGTTAAGTTGTCTTATTTTATTTTTCTATTATTATGTGGTCCCTATAAATTGACGAGCCATTGTATGACATTCTTACCTAAGTTTGATTAATAAAGACTGTATTTTTCTTTCTAATCCTAGAGATTTAGCTACTGAACTCTTTAAGAGATTTCGGAATTTTCACCTACTTATCAACTCAAGATCACAAGTGTTGTAGCATTGTTCATGGAATCTGAGGTTCTCTAGTCGAGTTGTAGTTGGGATTTAGGATTCTTTGAGAAGACAAGTTTTAGGTTCTACTTTCGGATTGCTAGTGGGGTTCAGTCTATTTCCATCCTTCTATTGAAAGAACGTTGGTTTATGATCATATCAAATGGTATCAGAGCCTCGCTCTTACATTAGTCTATCCATTTTGTTTTGTTTTGTTTTGTTTTTTTCCACTTGATTCAGTATTAGTTTAGTTTGCTTAGTTCTTCTAGTTTTACGAAAAACACGAAAAAAATTAAAAACCACAAAAAATGAAGAAAAAAAGACCCACAAATAAGAAAAAAACATGCAAAAAAGAAGAAAAGAAAAAAGAAAAAAGTAAAACAAAAGAAATGGTAAAAAAAAACTATACAAAGTCCTTAAGATAGATATATAAAAAGTCTTTAGTTAGAAATTACAGTGCCTTATATTATGAAACTTCACTTAAGTATTGATGTTATACACTTGCAGTGTCAAGATTTAATTTAAGCATTGAGAATTTACTCCGAGTCGTTCTTGAGTTCTTAACTCAACTAAAGTGGAGAAGTCGAAAAAAAGATATGCGAGTGAGTGAGAGAAATTTACAGAAAAATTTTTCAGAAATATTATGAGTTTCTTTCATCTTCTTTTTCTTTCATCTTTTCGATTTTACCTTTCGGATGTTTATCTCTAGGAACCATCATGACAAACCATCAGACAGTGAGGGAGCTACCCGATGTCATTGTTGATATACAAATTCAAGCGCATGGGCAAGAATTCACTACTGTCAACCAACGACTTGGTCGGATGGAAGAAGCAACACGTGGGATTCGCCTAGAACAATCACAGAGGAGATCAAACACTGCTCGTAATCCATAGCCCCCAGATATGGATGAGGAAAAGTATGTTGGAGTGTTTGACAAGGAGTATGATCATCTCGTGACGAACCACCAACTTGTATAAAATCAAGTCGATGGTGATATCATCAACATCAAAATGGATATTCCTAAGTTCATTGGGATGAATGATCCTGAAGCTTGTTTGGAATGAAAACGGAAGACATAAATGGTTTTTAGATGGCATCATTACTCCAAACTCAAGAATGTGAAACTGACATCAGCCAAGTTCAACGACTATGCACTAGCGTAGTGGGATCAACTCGTACTTTCTCGAAGGCATCTTGGAGAGTGTGCAATCACCACTCAAGACAAAATGCATATCATCATGCAACATCGATTTATACCTTCTCATTATCATCAAGAGGTTAATCAAAAATTGGTGCAAGGTAGTAAGAACGTAGAAGATCACTACTAAAAATATACAAACATCAATGGACGAATCAACGGATCCGTCCGTTGATAAAAATTGCAAAGGATTTAAAAATGGAAAATTATCAATGAGCACCAATTCATTACAATCTATTTGAATTTCCAATACAATATCAATGAATATTATCCGATGAAAATGTTTGATGATTTCGTTGAAATGCCGTTGAAAATGACCAAATTATTTCAATGGATGACCATTGCTTATTCAAACAGATGAATGTTGGAAATACCAACAGTTTCCCGGTGGTAAATTTAAGATTTCGATGCGACCATTGGATCATAGTTTTCATATTGTTGTGCATGGTTGATGTTAATTCCTCTCCATCGATTTTTTCGTGTACCACGTCCTATGGTTGGATTGAACCACTGACATTTAAAAAGTATTACCTTCAATCCAATGAGGCCAACATATTCCACCTATTGGATTTGGTGCAAAATACCATATAAATTATCATCCTCTATTTCACTATTAACCAAAACGACGTAATTAAACATGCTTTTATGTTTTTCGTGCTCACAAGTGTGGAATGCGTGGGTTTGAATCATGTTTTAAATTCCTAGACCACTCTACCGCAAGTATACAAATCGTGTGTTGCTAGGTCAAACTCAAGGAACTAGTGCGAACATCAAAACTAAGACTCAAGAGAAGAAGATCGATCAATATGGTTTTCAAGCTAAAAAATAGAAACAAAATATAAAGAGAACAAAAAATGAAAACAATGCAGGGAATGAAAGATTATCAAGCTAGAAAACTAAAACACAAAAAATAACGAGATTAAATTCGATAAGATAAAACACCACGGGTTTCGGGATTACCGGGACTTAAACGTTTCTATAAATCATGAAATCGGATTAATCTCTATCAATGGGGAACTCAAGCTTAAATATCGGAATTGACTCTCTCAATGCCTAAATCCACTACCTAGGAGATCAACATACTCATCTCTCGATGAAGCAAATTAATAACCTAGATGCATGAAGAATACTATCACGGTTCCTAAATATATTAACCGATCAGTTAGATTCTTGTTAATCCAATTCATTCTAGGGTTAGATCCAAGGCTCAAATCCAATTTCTCAGATAAAGAAAGCCTCTAAACTCATTCAAAAAAGTGATTAACAAAGATGAAAGCATCAAGCATTAAGTGCTAAACAAATCCATTACAAAGGCCTCCCTAACCCATGACAAAGAAGTTTACTCGGAAATCATAGAAAAGCAAAAAATAAAGTTTCAATCTTCCCTATTCTCAAGCCAGCCTTGAATTGAGTTCTCCGGCTCCTCCAATTGCTTTCCTCCCTTAGAAAATTGACGTCCTCCCTCTGTTAAAATGGCGTGTGATAATGTCTATTTTGTTCTAGTATTTTCATCTATTCTCATAGCTAGTTTCATCATTCATTCGATTTTACCAAGCATAAAGCATCATTATTATCCCGTTTTCAATCATTTTGGAGCTAAAGGACGCGCCAAGACAAAGTGCAAACATCGAGGATCATCACGGGACAAACGGGACGAGAATCGACATGGAAAAGCCACTACCCGTGCGGGTACTTACCTAACCCGAGCAGGCAAAAGTTACGACGATTTTGTCCAGCAATTTGTGCACGATTCGGGCAAGAAAAACCACGATCGGGGCCTCTACCCGAGCGGGCACTCAGCCCGAGCGGGCAGCATGCCAGCCCGAGCGGGCACCCCTTTTTCATCGCGTTTTTGCGCGATCGTCTGTGCCGTACCCGAGCGGGTCACTTTCCTTGCCCGAGCGGGTCGCGACCGTCACCTGCAACTTTAAATAAGTTAATTTGACTTAAAACAAGGGGAAGTTCGTGGGGGACTTATACAATAAGGAAAACACCCTTAGAAAAGAGGAATAAAGTCATATTTCGCTGGAGGAAGTAATAAAAACGTTGCCAACTTAATGAAGATTTGGAAAACTCAAGAAAAGGCAACAAAGTGAGGTGGCTGATGGAACAAAGGGGGAGAGCTTCAGAGGGACGGATTCAGACAGAAAGTAAGGGAGACAAGAAAGAGCACACGAGGGGGAGAAGGAGAACCGAACGCACACACAAGGGCAAGGATGGAGCGACGAGGCCGGAGCACAGAGGAGCTGTTGAAGACGTCGGTAATTGAATAGGGAGGAATCTCATTCGTTATCATTGTTGAATATAGTTATATTTTGTGTTTCGTTTTCTAAGTTCATGTCCGAGTAGGTCCATAGCCATAGGTTAGAGAGCATGACCGATATGCAACGAAGTCTTGTTTTTAATGCTTGGTGATTCTTAATGCTTTTGTTCTTGAACGCCACTTGAATGAATGATTTTGGTATTTGATCGTTTTCAGATTGATTGGTTGTTCTTAATGCTTTCATTCTTGTACGCCACTTGAATGAATGATCGTAGAAATTTAATAAATCTACGCCAGGGGATTAGAATTCGGAACTTAGCCATGATTTAGGATTAAGTCGGTTTAGAATCTACGCCAGGTCGATCAATTGAATTTAGGAATTAGGATAGCGGTCTTAATGCGTCTAGTAGGTGAGATATGCAATTGGGAAATTGGTATACGCATGCTAGATAGTGGACAAGTCTACGCCAGTCAGTTCCTATATTAGAGCTTGAATTCCCTGAACTCGTGATAATATCTGAGACCATGATCTTGTTAGAACTTCGTTGTGTCATCGTGCATCTCTCGAAACCTGTGGTGTCTAGTCTATCGAGTTTAATCCATTAGTTAGTTAGATAGTTTATCTTCATTCGCATTCCATTCACCTATTGATTTTACACGTTCTATTCATTAGTTACTAGCTTTAGAGTTGCATCGATTCCTTGTGTTCGACCCTGGAACTATACGAGCCGTATTCTTGCGGAAGCCTTAGTCTAGATAATTATTACTTGAGATTAACCACATCAAGTTTTTGGAACCATTGCCGGGGAATTGATTACGGCTTTAGAGTTAGGATACTTTTGAATTAGGATATAGTCCTTTCCGGAGTCTTTATCTGTTTTCGTACTTTTTCTTTTTTTTTTCTATCCTTTTTGTGCCAACTGTGTCTCTCATTTCCTTTTCTCTTCAAATAGCGTGCCGCCTAAACTTTCTTTTCATTTTTTCGTTTTAGGTTTCTTGGACGCCCGATCGGGCATAGCAAACCGCCCGGTCGTGCACTTCTTAAAAAATGGGCAATCACCCGGGCAATGGAGTTGCTGGAGATGTGCGTTCTTTTTAGGGTGTTTTTTGGTTAGTGAGCCTGATCGAGCTATCTAAGGCGTCCGATCGGGCACTAGACTTCAGTTGCCCGATCTCTCCTATTCCATTCACCCGATCGTGCTTCTAGATGTACCCGGTTGGGCATAGTTGATCATCTCGTTTTCGTACACTATTATCGCATGATTTTAAAGATGTTTATGATGATAGTTGTGATGTTTACGTGTGATGGCGGAATATCAGATATACCCTTATAGGGCTAAACCGATTCAAAAATACCCTTCCCTAAAATAATTATTAAATCGAAAAAACTGGAGAAAAGAAAAATTTACCCTCAATTTTCGAACGTGAAAAAACCCACGTTCTAAAGTTTTTCGACGTGAAAACTGTCAAACTGTGTTAAAAGCAAGAAAGCCGAACAATTTTTCGACGTGAAAACATATTTCAAAAATTAGAGCAAGAAAGAATAAGTGATTTCAAACTTGAGAGGAATCAAGTTGAAGTTGGCAAGAAGGAAATGGCTAGAATCAGCCGCATCAGTGAAGAAGAGAGCACGAGTCAATTGATAACACGTAATTTGTTATAGTTTTTATATCATTCTTAGGTCTAGTTTAGAGTAGATTATTTATATTTCATTCATCTATTGAGCATATTCGAAGACTTTATATACATTTCGTGTCATGCGTAGGAATAGTAGGATGCCCGATCGGGCTCATTTGTGTGTGCACGATCGGGTAGGTCACCTGCACGATCGGGTGCAAGGCATGCCCGCTCGGGTCACTCACTCCAACAAACTTTCCTAAGATCTAGATCGGCAAAATTAAAAGGGAAAATCAGATCTAAAAAGAGGGGGGACGAACCAGAACACATCAGAGGAGATTGGGAGACATTAGGGCAAGGAGAAGAAGGAAGAAAACGACGGATCTACGGATCGGGAGCGAGAAGAATCTACCGAAGGCATCGGTTTATGAATAGGGAGTCATCTCTTTCTACATCTATGTCGAATCTAGACTTCTCTTGTGTTTCCTTGTCTGTATTTATGTCTGAGTAGATTCCTTGCCATGGGTTAGAGAGATTTGCTATGTTGTAATGAAGTCATATGCTTAATGAATGGTGGTGCTTAATGCTTTCATTACCTGTACGCCACTTGAATGAATGAATTTGGTTTCTATCATGTTTTCAGATTTCATGGTTGTTCTTAATGCTTTCTCTACCTGTACGCCACTTGATTGAATGATCTTAGAAATCTAATAAACCAACGCCAGGGCATTAGGTTTCGGAACATAGCCATGATTTAGGGTTTAGCCGGTTTAGAATCTACGCCAGGTCAATCGGTTAAATCTAGGGATTAGGATAGCGGACGTAATGCGTCTATGCATGTAAGATGCGCAATGGATACATTGGCATATGCATGCTAGATAGTGGACAAGTCTACGCCAGTCAGTTCCTATAGGAGAGCTTGAATTCCCTGAATTCATGATAGTACCTTAGACCAATTATCCTTTTAGAACTTCATTACATCGTTATGCAAACTCTCGACACCCATGGTGCCTAGCCATAAAGTCTATTCTCTTCGATTTAGTTTAGTTCAGCTCAATCACAATCCCAATTTTAGTCATCTCGCACGTCTAATTCAATTAGTTTAATAGCTACGAAGTCGCATCAATTCCTTGTGTTCGACCCTAGTTGCTACACGATCCGTATTCTTGCGGAAGCGTTAGTCTAGGTTTTATTACTCGATATAACGCATATCAAGTTTTTGGCGCCGTTGCCGGGGAGTTGATTACGGCTTAGGAGTTAGGAAACTTTTAGATTAGACATTAGGTTTTTAGGAGTCTTGTTTGTTTCTTGCTTTTTCGTGTTTTTGTTTGGTTTATTCGTTTAGAGTCAAGTTCTTTTGCTTCTCGTATCTCACGTGATCTTTGTGTTTGTCTTCTTTTTCTTGTGCAGCTTAATTGTGCATGAGAAACACCGGAAAAGCGGATCTAGTTTTCGACCCCGACATTGATAGAACACTCAGAAAATTAAGGAAAGAATCGAAAGCTAGTGCAAGCAATTCAGTTGATAACACGCAAGCACATTTGAATTTCCAAACCGAGGAAGTGATCGAACAACCGTTTGTCGAAGAGCTAATGGCTGAACGTCAAGATATGAACGTTCAAAATGCGCAGCAAGTGCAACCGGCACTGACCTATGGATCATACACGGTCCCTAGGCACACGCAGCTCTTATCTTGCATTGCAAGAAGAAACGTCCGTGTAGAGCTTCAACCGGCATTCATTCAAATGCTTGGTAACGCGGCGTTTAGAGGGAGACCAACCGAGGACCCAAACCAGCATCTCACTGATTTCAAGATGCTGTGCCGAACCGTAAGGGGTGGAGATGGGGTATCGGATGAGGATATAATGCTAGCTGCTTTCCCGTTCTCGGTGAAGGATAGAGCACAAGATTGGTTATATTCGCAACCAGCGAATTCTATTGCGTCATGGGAACAGCTAGAGGAGAAGTTTATGACGAGATTCTTCCCTCAAAACAAAGCTCAGCTAGCCAAGAATAACATCAACACATTTGTGCAAGGGGCAGCCGAGAGCTTATATGAAGCATGGGAGCGATTCAAAGGCTACCAACGCCTTTGCCCACATCACGGTATGGATCAAAGTTACCTCATATGCAATTTCATGCAAGGTTTATCGGACAATACGAGGATCTTGATCGTAGCCGCTGCTGGAGGTTCTTTAAGCAACCTCACCTTCCCACAAGTCGAGGATCTTATAGATCGTATGGCTTACGAGGGAAACCACAACGCCGGAGAGTACAATCGCAACGCTCCAGCAAGGGTAGCCAATGTTGATAACACGCATAACATATATGCCGAGCTAGCCGATATGAGAGCCGAGATGAATGGTAAAATCAATGGGCTCTACGAATTGATGTCCGGAGTAAATCAACAGCAATATTATGAGCAGCCGGACGAACAAAGAATTCAAGCGTACGAAGGGGTGAATTATGTAGGTAACAACCAACCTTTGGGTAATACCTATACCCCCGAGTGGAGAAATCACCCTAATCTCTCGTACAAGAATTCCGACGGTGCATTCAATGCACAACGCTCATGGGGGAATTTTCAGCCGCGTTTGATGCAACGCAATCAGAATTTTCAACCAAAAACGCAACCCCAAGATCAGTATTACCAACCACGTACACCGGCCCCTCCACAACAAGAAGCTAGTCCCGATATTGCATCAATGCTAGCTCAAATCATTCAAGGGCAGAAGGAGCATTCCGATGACTTCGTTTCGCTGAAGAGAGAATTTAATGAGTTGAAGACGCATGTAAAAATCTTGGATACTCAAGTTGCACAACTCGCTGCGCAATCATCGCGACCGCAAGGGGTTCTACCGGCGCGGCCGGAAGCAAATCCTCGTGAACACGTCAATGCTATATATCTTCGGAGTGGCAAAGTGGTGGATCAGCCCACTCATTTGATGTTTGAGAAGGATGAAGCAACCGGCACAGCAGTGGAGAATGGTAGCTACGTTGAAAAACGAAGCATGAAAACCGAGATGGAGGAAGAGCCAAAGTACGTGAAACCGGAACCAAGACCGCCACCTCTTCCATTCCCACAACGTCAACGTAAGAGACTCATGGATCAGATCATTCCCTCGACATTTGACGAAGATGAAGAGTCAAATAAAGCAATGAAAAAGGGCAGTGGCAGCAAAGAGCACAAAAATAGACCCGAGGAGGAGGGAGAGCCGAAATACGTGAAACCGGAACCGAGACCACCTCCTTTGCCATTTCCTCAACGTCAACGCAAAAAGGATGATGATGCTCAATTTGCGAAATTTGCTGAGATGTTGAAAAAGATGGACATCACGATACCATTCCATGAGGCGTTGAAGAAGATGCCTTCATACGCCAAGTTCCTCAAAGAGATACTTGCGAACAAGCGTGATGTAGAGATGGAATCCGTTATGGTAACGAATTCAATGCTGCAGCCTAATCTACCCAAAAAGATGCCGGATCCAGGTATATTCGTAATCCCTTGTAAAATTGGAGATTATGAAATAAACCATGCGCTAATCGACGTCGGAGCAAGCGTAAGCGTGCTACCATTGTCTTTGTATAAGAAATTGGATCTTAGGGGTAAGATGGATCTTCGACCGACGAGAATGGCGTTAACCATGGCTGATAGGAGTGTTAGGATACCCGAGGGAAGGCTGGAAGACGTGCCTTTGCAGGTAGGAAGATTTTTCGTCCCGGTTGATTTCGTTGTATTGGATATGGAGGAGGACGAGAAAATTCCAATCATCCTTGGTAGGCCGTTTCTCAATACGGCAAAGACGATTATACATTGCGCTGAGGGTAGACTCACACTTAAATTCGGGGATGAAGAAGTGGAGTTCAATCTGAACGACACACTTAAGCGGCCATGTATGGTGGATTCGGTATTCCACATCAACGTCTTAGAGGAGTTAGCCAACGAGGTCTTTGAGAAGTTTGGGAAGTTAGATTCTTTTGAGATGACTCTTCCAGCAGCTAGAGAGGGTTTTTGTGAGATTCCTAATGGAGAGAAGCTTTGTACAAAGCTGCTAGATGAAAAGGGTATAGAAGAAATCCCAAACCCCGAGTTAGATGAACACCGAGCAGAATTCTGCGCGACCCGAGCAAAGCGGATCGCAACCTCAGATAAGAATGGATTCTCGGGTAATCCTCATCAAGGCAATTTCTCAACTCATAACCACATGAGTACAGATCAGTTGGGGAAGGTTTCAAGTCACGAAAACATTGCAAACCAGTGCACAACCCTCCGACAATCCCAGGCAGATTCCAGCATGACACAAACGGCTTACATCGACAGTTTGTCTATTCTTGAGATGCCTAGCAGCCACTACAAACGTCCAGCATCAGATTGGAACATTGATAAGGCATCCAAGATGAAGGTTGAAATGAAGATTAGGGACGACATGGCTGATCGGGGAAGGAATTCAATTGAACCGCGTACTGCACTCTATCGACCACCTCATGTACGCAAGATGCTACACACTCAACGACGTCAAGGACGTCCATCTAATTGGTAGCACATTTTGGTCAGGCTCAAGACCTTAAACAAGCGCTTATCGGGAGGCAACCCGACTTTTGCATTTCTCATTTTATTTTATTTTTTTTTTTCGGACTATTTCTTTTTCTTTTCACATTGACTTACTCGGTAGATAGTATTCCTTCTTTTGGGATTGTGTGAATCTTTTTCACAGGTTTTTCAACGTTGATATCATCCTTGAGGAGGAAACGCATACAATGTCCGGACACAAGCACGGGATTGCAAGATACACAAGGTGCACACGTTCTAACCCTTATTCTTCCCGTTGTTTGGTATGCGAATTTCTCTTAGGTTTTGAACACCGGGACGGTGTTTCATTCAAGTCTGGGGGGGTACTCATCGAGTATTGTCATGTGATTAGGATTAGATTATTAGGATTAGATGTAGATTTTTGTTTTTAGGAATAAACGGATGGATACTTAGCATAAATTTTCGAGTTTTAGTCATTAGTGCAACTTTGTCGAATCGTGAACAATGGTCTAGGTTTGCTTAGAAGTCTTCTTGATTCCGATTAGTTAAGTAATTGTGCTTGAAGCCTTGACCTATAGTTACATTCACCTCCTAGTTTCGGTACCAAGTATCATATCTCCGTGAATACCAATTAATCGATGCTTGTTTGATAGATTTTTAGCGTTCATTAAACTCCACACGCTTATACTCCGCTGTCAATTTTTTCTCCTTGGATAAGTTAACTATTTAAGGTTTCCATTGACATGAGTACATCGATATCGATGGTTCGGGTCTAAGTGGTGGGTTGAGGCGCTATTCTACGTCCTAAGGGTTAGAGTGATGCGTATTTTTCATAAGAAAAGAAAAAAAAAAGAAAAGAAAGAAAACCATGGTTTAAAATGAGCTTCAATGACGCATCTCTTCACTCCTCTAAGGCCTTGCAACCTTATGAGTGTGCCATAGGCAGCCTGGGTCTAAGTAGAAAGCCAACCTCTTCGACTTCGACGTCCTAGGAACCGAGCGTGGAATTATAAAGAAAGAAAAGAATAAAAAAAAATAATAAGAACGAGAGTATGAGCTTAATGATATCTCAAGTTTAGAAGAATTTGGTATGGAGATCGCTTGGACATTGTTTAGGAGTACGGATTTTTTTTCACTTAGGTCATTGGTGGGATTGCATGGTTCAAGACTTTCGGTGGATAGAGGTCTGAACTAGGTACGCTTAGGCTTGCGTTCATGTGACGCGTTGATTTGTATGATGGCTAAATTCTTCGACGTATTTGTATTGGTATCCATGGTTGTTTAGCTCTTCTAGTACTCGACTCTAGGTTTGCTCGAGGACGAGCAAAAGGTTAAGTCTGGGGGAGTTTGATAACACGTAATTTGTTATAGTTTTTATATCATTCTTAGGTCTAGTTTAGAGTAGATTATTTATATTTCATTCATCTATTGAGCATATTCGAAGACTTTATCCACATTTCGTGTTTTGTGTAGGAAACGAAGGATTGAAGAGAAACACGAGTGATTATGCAATCTAAACCCGAAAACGAAGCTGTGTAACAAGGTTCGGCTTATGCAAGGCCACGGATGGAAGCGAGTACTCAAATACCGAGCGAAAGGAGCGGAAACTACACTTCAAGACATGCCCGCTCGGGTGGATTGAGAGTGCCCGGTCGGGCTGAATCATTCAAGAAAACCCCGTAGCCTTACACGACTCGGGTGCTCAAGGGATATGCTCGGGCATAGGTGCCCGCTCGGGTGCATTTGGAGTGCCCGCTCGGGCTGATTCATGGCAGAAAACCCCGTAGGTTTGCACGACTCGGGCTGATGAAGTACACGGTCGGGCATGGTGCCCGATCGGGCTCATTTGTGTGTGCACGATCGGGTAGGTCACCTGCACGATCGGGTAAAGAGCATGCCCGCTCGGGTCCAGCGTTCCAACAAACTTTCCTAAGATCTAGATCGGCAAAATTAAAAGGGAAAATCAGATCTGGAAAGAGGGGGGACGAACCAGAACACATCAGAGGAGATTGGGAGACATTAGGGCAAGGAGAAGAAGGAAGAAAACGACGGATCTACGGATCGGGAGCGAGAAGAATCTACCGAAGGCATCGGTTTATGAATAGGGAGTCATCTCTTTCTACATCTATGTCGAATCTAGACTTCTCTTGTGTTTCCTTGTCTGTATTTATGTCTGAGTAGATTCCTTGCCATGGGTTAGAGAGATTTGCTACGTTGTAATGAAGTCTTACGCTTAATGAATGGTGATGCTTAATGCTTTCATTACCTGTACGCCACTTGAATGAATGAATTTGGTTTCTATCATGTTTTCAGATTTCATGGTTGTTCTTAATGCTTTCTCTACCTGTACGCCACTTGATTGAATGATCTTAGAAATCTAATAAACCAACGCCAGGGCATTAGGTTTCGGAACATAGCCATGATTTAGGGTTTAGCCGGTTTAGAATCTACGCCAGGTCAATCGGTTAAATCTAGGGATTAGGATAGCGGTCATAATGCGTCTATGCATGTAAGATACGCAATGGATACATTGGTATATGCATGCTAGATAGTGGACAAGTCTACGCCAGTCAGTTCCTATAGGAGAGCTTGAATTCTCTGAATTCATGATAGTACCTTAGACCAATTATCCTTTTGGAACTTCATTACATCGTTATGCAAACTCTCGACACCCATGGTGCCTAGCCATAAAGTCTATTCTCTTCGATTTAGTTTAGTTCAGCTCAATCACAATCACAACTTTAGTCACCTCGTACGTCTAATTCAATTAGTTTAATAGCTACGAAGTCGCATCAATTCCTTGTGTTCGACCCTAGTTGCTACACGATCCGTATTCTTGCGGAAGCGTTAGTCTAGGTTTTATAACTCGATATAACGCATATCATCAATCTTCAATGGCGTCAATTAGTGTAAGTAGATCGATTTCTAGGGTTTTACAGGTTGTCGAGTCGCAAAGTGGTTTATTGATTTGAAATGGGTGTCAGTGTCAGTGAGTCTGTTGAGTCTCAGTGAGTCGGTTGAGTCGCAAGAGTCGGTTGTCTCAGTGAGTCGATTTGGGTCACAATGGTTGCTTGAGCGTCGCAGGGGGTCTAAGGGTCGTTTGAGTCGGTTGTCTCAGTGAGTCGGTTTGGGTCGCAATGGTAGTTTGAGCGTCGCAGGGGTTCTAAGGAAAAATCACGGTTGATATCTCCGACCTTCTTGCCTCCCTTCCTTGCCATGTTCTCGATCAGATTCTCAAGTTTTGGAAAGTGAGGTTGCTGAGGGAACCACCATCCGCTGCTACAATCATGAAGTGTGTGGTCTCTTGGAGACCTTGCATGAAGCTCGTGATGAGGTATCTCTTGTCCATTCCATGATGCGAACAAATGCGTTGATATTTCTTGAAGCGCTCCCATGCATCATGTAAACTCTCACCTTTTTCTTGCAGAAATGAATTTATTCGGCTCTTGGCGAGCAGCGTCCTATGGTCTAGAAAGAATTTCTGCATGAATCGCTGCTCTAACTCGTCCCATGAGGTAATGGATGTAGTAAGCAAGTTGAACAACCAACTATATGCTGCATCCTTGAGCGAGAATGGGAATGTAGATAAGTATAGATCTTCCCGTGTGACTCATGTGTCTACTCTAGTAGTGCTGCAGAGCATCTTGAAGTCAGTGAGGTGTGCATTTGGATCCTCATTCTCCATTCCTCTGAAAGCGGAATTGTTGAGCATCTGGATGAAGGCCGGTTGCAACTCAACTTGGTTTTCTATCGGACATGCCATGCATAATAGCAACTGATTGTGCTTTGGAGCTGTGTAAGCTCCGTAAGTTTCTTCAGCAACGTCCATTTCACACTTATCGGTGTTGCCTTCTCCGCCGCTTGCACTGGGGCTTTTGCTGTTAGTTTCTTCCGCTTCGGAACCGTGTGTCTCTGGGATGCTCTCTCTATCTTTTTCAGATTCAGAATCTGCAGGTCTAATTCTTCTCTTTTTGCGCAAGTTCCGTATCATTCCTTTAACCCCGGGATCATATATGAGTAGCTTTTGTGTGGAGCTTCTCATACAATGGTACCTGCACAACAATAAAGGAATAACCAAAGTGCAGATCTGATGTAGATAGAAAAGAATCGATAAGAAGGGAAAAGAAAAATGCAGAAAAAAGACTAAGACTCCGGAAAGGATTGAATCTTAATCTAGCTAATTTTTAATCTAGGCCGTAATTAGTCCCCGGCAACGGCGCCAAAAACTTGATGTGCGAACTATCAAGCAATAAAAATGCCTAATATCCACGTACTGCAAGAATACAAATCAGTGTAATATAAGGGTCGAACTCTGGTGACTAATGCAACCTAAGCTAAGAATACGAATAAACTAAGATGGGTTGAATTGGTGGTGATGTGAGGCAAATTACTAAAACACTAAAATGGATTGTGGTAGCGATGGGGAGACGTGAAAAACTTGACAATTAAGAACACTATGGGTTTCGGGTTACCGAGATTTGCAAGGATGCAACGAACAAAGGATCATGAACATATCAAATTATCTTGATAATGGGGAATTCATGCTCATAAATAAGGAATGGCTCTCTCGACACCTAAACCTCCTAACCATAACAACGTGCAATCCTACTGGTGTGTCTGTGAACACGAGTTTAATTATTCCTAGATCACTTCACCGCAAGTATACGGATCGTGTAGTACCAGGGTCGATCTCTAGGGACTAAAGCAACTAAACTAAGAATAAAACTAAACTAAGATGGGAAAGAGATAGAAAGGATGTGGTCCTAAATTCCTAAACTAACCTAAGTGGTGACAAACGAAACTAGGTTGGGGATAAAGTCAAATATGGTGAACACTACGGGTGTACGGGATACTGGGAATTGTATAGATGAAATGACTAAGGATCATAGATCTATCAACTATTCTTGACAACAGGAAATTCATGCCCTAAGGTGAAGAGTGATTCTTCCGAGCCTAAACCTCCTAACCATGGATACGTGCAACCCTACCTTCCAACAGTGATTAACCCGTACCATGGCAACATTACGTGCGCAATCATTATCCCTAAGATGACTAACCGAGCGGTCAGATTCTCATTAGTCAATCTTAACCTACAACTTAACAGGTCCGGATTCATTCTTTAACCTTCCAGCAAAGTCTGAAATCCTATGTCGCTGAGCGGTCAGCACTAGCGTAGGAATGATAATGCTAAGTGTAGAACCGTAAATCAAGAATAAATGAATAGAACTAAGCATTAACGCAAGTCATCATTCATACAACACAAATCCGATATCCCTACCCGCAGTAGGGACTCTACTCACTCATGGAGAAAATAGAAAACAAAGATAACATAATCCTATACATGATAGACTCTAAGGAATTCGATGCCTCGACCTTCCCTATCGTGTTACCGGTGCAAGGATTGATGCTTCTCTTCTTCTCCAATGCCTCCCGAGCCTTCCCAGATGTTTTTCCAGCCTTTCCTTGCCCTGTTCGTCGCCCCCCTTTTCCCTATATCTATTATGTTCCTTAAATCCGCTCGTTTGAAAGTTAGATCTAGGTTGTTGCGGATTACACGGCCCGCTCGGGCATAGGTGTTACCCGGTCGTGCTGAGGCTCGCCCGATCGTGTTGCTTCATAGTGCCCGATCGGGTGGCCATCACCCGATCGCATGGTTGAGCGGCCCGAGTCGTATAAGCTCTCGGGGCAAATTGGATGGATTAATGCCCGAGCGGGTATACTTCTTGCGCCCGATCGGGTAAGGCTACCCGATCACTTTGCCTTTGTGCCCGGTTCGTGCTGGGTGTGCGGATAAAACCCCGTAGGTTTTACCCGAGCGGGTGGATGAATAGTGCCCGACCGAGCACCCTTGTCTCGTTGAAACTTCTCTTTTCCGCTCGTTGCTCGGGTGTTCCTTTGGGTTCTGAAGCTCGATCTTGGCTCTGAGTAGATATGTCTTCAATTTAGGTGGTTTTGATCAGGAATCCTTCATTTTAAGCTCATTTAGGCCTTGTCGCCTAAAAACCTGAAAACCAACAAAACGGGTGTGTGAACCGCATAATCATATCGGAATTGTACATCTCTATATAAGATACATGCGAAAATGATGCTAAAATCTATCCTAATATTGATACACTTTCAGTGTTATCACCTACCTCCCGGCAGCGATTAACTCGTGATTACGGTAGCGTTAAGCTCTCAATCCTAATTTCTAATTTGATTTACCGACCGGCTAGATTCTCATTAATAGATTTTAATCAACAATCAACGATTCCGGATTCATAATCTAACCTCTCGGCTAAATACGAATTCCTAAGTTACTGAGCATCCAGCAAAAGTATAAAGCATTTACGATGTTGATTGTAAAACCGAAATTCAAGAAAAGTTCAAAAGGTCTAAGCATTAACGCATAATTTCAAGCATCCATTACAAATCCGATATCCCTAACCCATAACTCGAAATCTACTCACTCATGGTTTCTACTGCAAAACAAGGGAAATTAACTCTAGACATGATAAAGAATAAGAAATATGATTCTCCTCGTTCTTCCTTATCTCGTTACCGAAGTTTGGATTGTTGCTTCTCTCCTTCTCAAGCTTCTCCTGAGTTTCTCCTTGTGTTTTTTCAGTCTCTTTCCTGGCCTGAGCCACCGTCTTAATTCATTAGCCACCCTTTTCCTTTTTAATTTTCGTTCAAAACCTAAAGCACATTGGTCCTGAAAAGGGGACCCGTGCGGGCTATGTGCTCACCCCGCGCGGGCTCATCATGTATCAAACAGCCCGAGCGGGCTCCTTGCTTCCCCGGGTCGTGCAATATTCGCTGGAAATACAGCCCACGCGGGCTAAGATATCCACCCAGCGCGGGGTCATCGTGTTTGTCCAATCCGAGCGGGTTCTCTTCCAGCCCGAGGCATGTGAAATTTTCTGGAGTTGCAGCCCATGCGGGCTAAGGTGACAGCATGCATGGGTTCATGTCGTCTCATAGAGCACGAACAAGTTAATGTTCAGCATGGGTCGGGCTCAAATTTGTGCCAGATGCAGCCCGCGCGGGGGCTTGTTCCAAGCTCGAGCGGGATGTGTTAATTTCGTGTACTTTTTTGCTCTATGCTCGAATGTTTCATTTGGTTCCATCGCCTGAATTTTCTCCGAGTGGTTTGTAGCTTCCAATATGTGCGGTTGAATCCAGGAATTGACATTCTAAAGCTCGGTTAGGCCTTTTCACTTTAAAACCTAAAAATCAACAAAAACGAGTACATAAAGAACGTTTGTGTCGGTTTTGTAACTCGTGCTATGCAAACTATGCGAAAATGATGCAAATGCCTTGCCTAAAACTAACACACACCACGTGTTATCAGGGAGTACCTCACATTTGTCAGGTGATCTCGTTTCATTTTCCTTTGTTTTTGTAGTTCTTAGGTTAGTTTTAGTTGTTTTTGAGTTAGAGTCGTCCCATGCACTCTTCCGGTGCCATGTTTCAAGATGAACCTTGAACCTTTGATGCTTGCCTTTTCTGTGATATCATGCATGTTAGAGCTTATTAGTTGGTTGAGGAATGAGTGGGTCGTAAGTCTTTGGGAATCCTAGTGTTATTTATGGGAAGTTTAGACGAGTTTGCTAGGTTTGTTTCTTGTGCATTCTCTCTATCCAAATGATTATACTTCATATGGATGATGCTTTGCTTATTTTTCACGAGGATGATTTGATCGCATGAATTGAGCTTGTTTTGCAGAAAATAAGAGCGGACACTAACACTCCGCTATCGATAGAAATAATGTCTAAAATCATGACCTAAAATTGATATGAGTGCATCGACCTTCATACATTTTCGATTGTCCGGGTCTAAGTGGTGGGTTGCCGATCATCTTTCTACGTCCTAAAAGCAAGGTGCATAAAAATGGCATCTACTCCGCTACACTCTTGAACGAGATGCAAGAGTATACCGTCATTGGTAGCTTGGGGCTAAGTAGAAGTTGAATCCCTTAAAATCTGACGTTCTAGAAGCCTAGTGTGTTTGCAATATCAATAAAAGAAGAATAAATAAAGAAATAAATAAAAAATGGAATGAAGAATAAAGAAGCTCGAGAATAAAACAAGTATCCTCTTTGATTATGTGATTAGCATTTGATTGAAGCCTCGTTTGGTAGAGAGAGTTGCAGTTTCTCACTTAGATTGTCTTTGATTTAATTTCTTATAGGTAGCCATGGTGAACCTAAGATGAAGGCTGAAAGTTATTAGGCCTAAATTTGCTCTAACTTGTTTGATGATCAATTAGGTTTGCTTTAGCGGTATTTCTAGGGGAAATGGGAATTCTCGACTTTTATATCTCCCACATGTTCCACGTTTACGTTTGCTTAGGGACAAGAAAACGTTCAAGTCTGGGGGATTTTGATCATCTCGTTTTCGTACACGATTCTCGCATGATTTTAGATATGTTTATGACGATAGTTGCGATGTTTACTTGTGATTTTGTATCAATTTTATTTATTTCCGTGTTTTCATGTTCTTATAGGTTTTAATGTGTATTTGGTTCGTTTCGAAGCAAAAGAACATACACTGGACAAAGTACGAGCATTGCAGATCATAATGGAACAAACAGAACGAGAAACGGGCAAGGAATAAAATACGACATGAGGAGACCAGGCCCCCAGCGGGGTGGTTTCCTTAGCCTGCTCGGGCTGAACGTCAAACAACATTTGCCCAGGTCATGCTAATCCTTAGCACACACGGATTGATGTTCAAGAGGAGCCCGTGCGGGTTGTCTTCCTTAGCCCGCAGGGGGTGGTGTTCCAGAAGTTGTTGCCCAAGTTGTGCTTGCCCTTAGCACGCGCGGGTCATGGAGAAAATGAGGAGCCCGCGCGGGCTGCCTCCCTAGCCCGTGCGGGGCATGCCTATAACAACTTCCTGGAACCTTCGTTGATTTATTTATGAATGCATCTCCCCATTTCATTTATCTGTTCTTTGTCTGAGCGCTTATTGTGTTGTGTCTACAAAGGCCAAGTAAATGTATGTGTTAGGGATTAGGAGAAGGACTGAAAGGTGAATTCTAGTCCTAGAAGATCAGGCTTAGAACAACCGAGACTAGGTCATGAAAGTAGGATAGTAATGGTTGAGGGTTTAATCGGGTGAATCATGAACCGTAATTGGGTTTAGTTGCGGTGTCAGCCACGAAAGCAGGGGATGACTCAATCTAGCCACATTCCTATGACTTGAGAGAGGGTAGGTTCTACATTAGGATCTCCCGCCTTAGATATATTGATAGGGAATGCACGATTAGATAGATTGAGGGTAGGTTTTGGAAGCTATGTAGTGAAACTGGATTCTAGGACGTTTATCTATTTGCTTAGAACTCACTTATCCACCGCATCATCATCATTGCATCTCATCATCCTTATTCTTTTGCAGCAAGCATTGATTCTAGTTTCGGTTCTTAGATCGTGTTACATTAAACCTCGTAGGATCGACACCTTAACTACTACACACGTGTCGTGCACTTGCGGGTAGTCTTTGGTTAACTTGTTTAACCTGACATGCATCAATGTTGATAGACTATTCGAATAGTGCCTAGTAACTTTTACAACACTGTTGCAAAATTAATGTATCGTTTTGAAACACTTGACAAGTACATTAATTAAAATATAAAAAAAAATGAATAATTCTGTCATAAATAAACGAAATTGATCAATTAAAATAAAATTTTTCTTTTAAATTATTTAAAAATTAATGTTTGTTGATCATCTCGTTTTCGTACACGATTTTTCGCATGATTTTAGAGATGTCTATGATTATAATTGCGATGTTTACGTGTTATTTTGTATCTGTTTTATTTGTTTTCGTGTTTTCATGTTCTTATAGGTTTTAATGCGTATTGGTTTGTTTCGAAGGTAAAGAGACTAAACGGGACAATGTACGAGCATTGGAGATCACAACGGAACAAACGGGACAAGAAACATACAAGGAATGCGCCGAATATAGGCACACACGACCGGGTTGAAGTGAGGAGCATAGCATCGCCGAGCAATTCATGTTGCACGATCGGGCTGAAGTGAAGAACCACATGAACAGCCAGGCATGACACAATGCACGGTCGTGCACTCAATGCAGCAAACACTCCCGAGAGTGATGCACGGCCCGGTCACACATGGAGCACGATCGAGAATTCCTTTTGGTAGGATGCACGGTCGGGCATGATACAATGCACGGTCAGGCTCTTTATCAACAAATAGCCCCGGGAGCTTGGCACGGCCCGAGCATTCATAGAGCAAGATCGGGCATCATGATGAAACCGTTCTAAAAATGAGGAATAGATGCATGCTCGATCAGGCTGCATACCATGCACGGTCGGGCAAGACTTGGTAAGCCTCCTTACCTTCGTTTTGAGCAAAATTTAGCACGGAGGATTAATATTTTGAATGATAGAACGTACAGAAAAAGAGAGGAGACATCATATTTTCATCATTCATTCACCATTCACCATTCTAGAGAGTCCTCTTGACGGGAGACACGCAAGGAGACGGAAGATCGAATCGGGACAGTGCCTCGTTTGATTTTTGTTCTTCTTAAACATTCTATTTCATTTATGTTATTTGATTTCAAACTCATGACTGAGTGTTTGTTTTGTTCTAGGAGAAGGGATTAGCCCATGGCTATCCCGGAACCTCTTTCGATTTATTCATGAATGCAATTTCTTATTTTGTTAATCTATTCTTTGTTTGAGTGTTGAATCGCCTTGTGTTTACGAAGGCCAAGTAGATGCATGTGTTAGGGATTAGAAGAAGGACTGAAAGGAGAATTCTAGTCCTAGATGATCAGGCTTAGAACAACCGAGACTTGGTCATGAAAGTATAGTAGTAACGGTTGAGGGTTAATCGGATGAATCATAGATCGTATGGATTTAGTTTAAGCTATCAGCCATGAAAGTAGGGAATAACTTGATTAGATCACGTTGCTATGCCTTGAGAGAGTGTAGGAATAACATTAGGTTCGTCCGCCTTACATATCTTAATTGGGTATGCATGATTAGATAGATCGATTGTTGGGTTCAGAAGCTTTGCGGTGAAACCGTATCCTAGAACGTTTGTCTCATTGTCAAGAACTCATTAGTTTATTGCATTTTTGTTATTTCATCTCACAACCAATATTTCATCGTAGCAAGTTTCATTCTAGTTTGAGCTTAGTTTGTGTTGCATAGTCCCTGTAGGATCGACACCTAAAGTACTACACACGTGTCGTGCACTAGATATGTCAAATTGGGTTGGGTTTAGTGGGTTAACCCAACCCAACCCATTTAAAATATAAATGAGTTTTTGATAAATGAGCATAAATTTATATGGGCTTAATGGGTTTAAAACCCATTTACATTCATTTTAATGGGTTTTGCCCATTTAGCCCATTAAGCCCATTTATCCTTCACTTCAAATTCACCGTCATTCCGAATATCCGATTTTGACCTCTATTTTACTCGATTTGTCTAAATTTTAACCCGATTTCACCAAATTTCATCGAATTTCATATCGTCACTCAACCTTAACTCGATTTCACCCAATTTTAACTCGATTTCACCTAATTACTCGATTTCACCTACTTTCAACCATATTTCACCCAATTTTAACTCGATTTCACCCAATTTTAACCCGATTTCACATAATTTTAACTCAATTTCACCGAATTTCAACCCAATTTTAAACTAATTCCACCCAATTTTAGCTCGATTTCACCGATTTTTAACCCGATTTCACCAAATTTAACTCGATTTCATCCAATTTCACCGGACTTCAAATTTATTTCACCCAATTTTAACCCGATTTCTATTCGCTTTCTTCACATTTCACTGAATTTTAATCTGATTTCATCCAATTTTGACTCAATTTCACCCAATTTTAACTTGATTTCATCCAATTTCACTGGATTTCAAATTTAGCTCACCTAATTTTAACCCAATTTTAACTTGATTTCATCCAATTTCACTGGATTTCAAATTTAGCTCACCTAATTTTAACCCAATTTTAACTCGATTTCATCACATTTCACCGAATTTCAACCTGTTTTTATCTAATTTTGACTCAATTTCACCCAATTTTCACTTGATTTCACCCAATTTCACTGGATTTCAAATTTATTTCATCCAATTTTAACCCGATTTTAACTCGATTTCATCACATTTTACCGAACTTCAACCTGATTTCATCCAATTTTGACTCAATTTCACCCAATTTTAACTCGATGTCATCAAATTTCACTGGATTTCAAATTTATTTCACCCAATTTTAACCCAATTTTAACTCGATTTCATCACATTTCACTGGATTTCAAATTTATTTCACCCAATTTTAACCCAATTTTAACTCGATTTCATCACATTTCACCGGATTTCAAATTTATTTCACCAAATTTCAACCTGATTTCATCCAATTTTGACTCAAATTCACCCAATTTCACCCAATTTTGACTCGATTTCACCTAATTTTATTGAGTTGAAATTCAATGACATTGGGTGAAATCGAGCTAAAATTCTGTGACAACGAGTGAAATCGAGTTAAAATTTGGTGAAATCAGGTTAAATTGGGTGAAATCGAGTTAGAATTTGGTGAAATTGGGTTAAAATTAGATCAAATCGAGTCAAAATTGGATGAAATTGGGTTGGAATTCGGTGAAATCAAGTTAAAATTCGGAAAAATTGGGTGAAATCGAGTTACAATTGGATGAAATCATGTTAAAATTTGGTGAAGTTATATGAAATCGAGTTAAAATGAGGTGAAATCGGTTTCATAAATTATTCGTTTAAATATTGATACATTAATTATAATATCTATATATATAAGTATATATCATAAATGTTAAATGACAAAAACTTATATATAATGTTAATTATATGAATAAACTCGTTTAGCCCGTTTAACCCGACCTATATAACCTATTATTAAATGGGTCGGGTTGAACCCAACCCAATTAAACTACCAAACCCATTAAATTTTAATGGATTGGGTTCCATTGACATCTCTATTGTGCACTTGCGGATAGTTTAGATTAATTTGTTTAACTTGGAACACATCATTTGTAAACATTTGATTAATAAACTTTATTTACTTCAACCATATTGTTGGAAAATAACACAATAAAAATTCATTTTGAACAAATTATAACAACGTAAATGAATACTAGTAATAACTAGATTAGAAATTCAACTATTAAAATATAAACGCCATGTTGAATAGTTCATAGTATGTTAAACAAAAAAAAAAAGAATATTACATGGATTACAGCCACTTAATTCAAGTATATAAACAGTCATGAATACAAAAAATATATTGCCTTATACCATAATAATAATTCCACAAGCCAAATATGAAATTTCATAAGCCATGTTGGAGACATTTAGAAAAATGAGAATATATATCTCGTATACTCCCGTATTCTATAATAATAAGTCTGCTAAACAAATATGTAATTTCATATGCAATTACGATGACATGGAAAAAAATCGATAACAACATATGTTAAAAGAATTGAAACTGAAAAAAAACAAAATCATATTTGCTAACATATCATGAACAATATTACGAAGAATTCTATGAATTGAAATAATTAAATATTACAATTCAGATGTACTATTCATACAATTGTGAAATTAATTTAATATTTATATATTAATAAGTTAGAATTTAGAATAGTTGAAGTATTTTAAAAATAATATTAGAATATGTTACATCGGAAAAGAATAGAGGAGATAAACATTGTTATAAGAAATACATCGACCCCAATAAGTTGAGCGTCTTTTTTAAAAAAAAAATCTGAACCTGCCCAAAAACATAATAATTTTGTTATAATTAATTGTTTACGACGACTAATCATAACATCCTTAAATTCATTCAATGTGAGAGGTCATAAAACGGTTATTTTGTACTATAGATATACTCATTGGAAGGCTCAATTTGATTGATTGAAGAAAAACGTGAATATATATAGAATGATACAACTGTGATTTAGAAGGTAACATCTGACTAATTTAATAAGGGAATGATTATGCAACTAAATTATATATATTAGATGAGTTTATGGTGTAATGATTTGAATATTAGGATGATGATGATGTAACGCATTTGTTAAGCTGACGATGAGGTAAATGGATTTATAGAATATTAGGGTTAAAGTAAATAATTTAGGTTATTGTGTATTTATTATGTGAAATGTGAGGATAGGGTGAATAATTGAGCAACATTTTGTTCTTTGAAGTAAATACCTTATGTATATAGAGCATGAGGTTCTCAATTTTGTTGACTTTTGCAGTTTCAAACGGACAACTTCGAAAATACCATTCAACTGCTATTACCCACTTTTCTCTAAAAAAGTTTCAATTCAAATCTACCGCTAAAATATTGATAATCTCATATTACTTTTATCTTTTAATTAATCGACAGTTTTTTTCTCTTCTCCAAAGTACCTCGATTTCCCCTCTTGTGGCGCGAAAATTATTATTCTCCCACACCACATCAGATTCAGCGCGAGTAGCTTGAAATCGACATCAAATTTGTCGTAGGTAGCTTGAAATTGACATAAGATTCATTGCGAATAGGTTGAAATCGTTTGTTGTCAACAAATAAGCTTGCAATTAAGCACATTCCGTAGAAAAACAATGTATGTATAGTGAGTTTTTCGTATTTCTCTTGTGTTTTTCATGTTTCTTTTTCTAAATTGGATTATCCGAGTGATTAGTGAGTAATATGTATAGAGTCGATTCTCGCTTTTACAAAACAATTCTTATATTGATGTAGTCAAAACGAATCATATTTATTGAAATGTCAACTGATCGCAATGAGTGATAGTCTCTTCAAGTCGCACGGTCACACTGGGTCACAAGTCATATTGAAACACATGGTTGCAGTGGGTCACAGAGTCTCATCGAGTCACACAGTCACATTGGGTCATTGAGTATCATCAAGTCACACGGTCCCACAAGGTCACAGAGTCTCATCGAGTCGCACGGTCGTACTGGGTCACAGAGTCATTTTGAATTGAAACACATGGCCGTAGAGGGTCACAAAATTGACCCTTTTTTTTGTTTTTATTACAGGTGTAATGTCTTCGGTGGATGAGAAAACCACACTGATTTATATTTTGTATGATGGTAAATGGGAAAAACGTAATGGAGAGTCTGAATGGATTGGTAGAGTTCAAGAAAACCAGAGAGTATTTTTTTATTGTCCGTCGATTAGTCTGACATACCAACAACTTATTTAAGAGTTATACGCAGACATGATGGTGGAAAAATACAACGAAGTTGAAGTTAAGCTATTTGTCCAATATTTCTGAAAATAGGAAGCCGACATATATAATGAATGACAAACATCTTATTTATTATATGTTCGATCACATAAGAGGAATTCGACCACTTTTGTATGTGGAGATAGAATCGACAAGTGTGAAGTGTGAAATAGAAATTGAGAGGAAAGTTGAACCTCCAATTTCTACTTTTGGAAGCATTGCTAGAGAGGGTGAGGATGGAGGTGTTGTAGATTATGATGATTGTGTTATTATAGGTTCAAATAATAAAAATAGAGTTGGGAGTAATGCAACGAAAATAGTAAATATTTTGGATTTGGATAATTCTGATAGTGAACATACCAGTGGGTTAAAAGAAGACGGTGCTTGTGAAATGAATATCGTAGATGATGAAGTTGTTTGTGGTAGTAATAAAGTTGATACTGATGTGCCAACATAGCATAAGGAATGTGATGATGGGAATAATTTGGAAACGGTAGTTTACGAGAAAACAAAATGTGAAAAGAATATCTTCTAGTTCAAAGATGGATTGCAACTTAAAATTGGGCAAGAGTTTGATAGCAAAAAGGATGCATATGCATTTGTAAAGAAGGATTCAACTGAAGCTTGTTTTAGATATAAAATTTAGTTATGATTCGAAGCTATGGGAAGTACGATGCAAGTTTGTTGGAAGTGGTTATAAATGGAAATTACGCGTGACAGCAATCCCGAATTCCAAACGGTATAGTGTGAGAACACACTATCTCATTCATAATTATTCACTTGTATCTAAATCGAAAAAAGCTACAAAGAGTACATCGCGATTGGTTAAGGATTATTTGAATGAAGAATATGTCGGGAAATATGAAATACCTCTAGAAAAAAAATTGTTGGCTCGTATAAAAGAAAAATATGGTGCGAATGTATCATATTGGATGGCATTAAGAGGCAAATGCAGTGCTCAAAAGGACATTCGTGGTGATGACTTTGAACATTATACGAGGCTTCTAGGGTCGTTACACATGTTTACAGAAAGAAATCCCAGATCTCTCGCAAATATTCAACCGGACAGTTATGGGAAAAGCTTCAAATACCTTTTTATGGTTATCAGAGCAGCTATAAGAGGATGGAAATACATTCATAAAGTGGTTGTTGTGGATGCAACATTTCTATACAAGGGAGCATTGATCGTGGCAACAGCGCAAGATGGTGAACATTATCAATATCCTCTTGCTTGGGGAATAGTTGATAGAGAGAATGACAATCATGGATATGGTTTATGTAAAGGTTGAAAGAGGTGATATCGGATGGATGTGATGTCATTGTGATATCTGATCACCATAAAAGCAGTAAAAAAAGTATACAAACAAGCTTATCATGGTTTTTGTGCGCGTCATACATCGCAAAACATAAAGAGCTACGTCAATATAGGGCAAGGTAGAAAGAGTTTAAAGGGTGATCTTGTGGCAAAAATATTCTTCAAATGTGCAGCAACATACACAGTGAATGAATTTGAAGCGATATTTAATGATTTAAAGGTAAGGTACCAATATGATCTTTGTGACTTCTGTGATTGTTGTGACCTTTGTGACCATTTTGACCTTTCACCTTTAAACCTGCATCTTTCCCACTTAATGGGACCGAGTCAATTTATTCAACATTGAAAACGTCAAAAAAGTTTTTGATCCTAGGGATTTTAGATATTTGTTTCGGAAACACAATGGAATGGTTCAATAGGTTTCCATTGAAGCAGCTACTGATGATGATTCTCAAAAGTTAACACCATATGTTGAGAAAATGTTACATGAACGGTTTGGACAAGCATCCAAATGATGATGTTATTGAATTAAATAGAGTGAGTGATGAGTATGAGGTGAGAAATGAGATGGGTAGAAGATTTGTAATGAGTCTTCAAAAAAGAACGTACGACTGCAAAATGTTTGATGTGGATAAGTATTCATGCAGCCACACAACTGCGGCTACACATAAGGTTGGTAAAGGTTACAAGATACGAGAACTATGTTCAACATACTACCTACGGGGTACATGGCATTTTGCTTACCGAGAAACCATGTATCTGGTTCCTGACTGCAGTGATTGGGACATTCCTCCTCAATATGCTGCGCAGCTATGGTTCTACCTCCTATGTTGGCTGAGAAAATGTAAAGAGGGAGGTCTAAAGAGAATCGTTATCCTGGACCCAGTTCACATGGTGGACGCAGGGCACCGTGTTGTCTATGTGTTATTCAAGATCTTGGTGATCGTCGGAGACGGTCTATATATAGATACACACAAGTCCTTACAACATGGATGGAGGATATTGTGTTGTATCTACATTACATAATGTCTTGGTAATCGGTGGACTCAGACATCGTGTTGTATCCGCTTTATTAAAGGTCAGGGATGCAGGTGATCTCGAAGAAGGTGTAGAGTAAACTCAGCAAATTTGACATTTGTGACCTTTGTGACCTTATATAACATTTTTCTTTCCTTTTTTTTAACCTTTGTGACCTTTTGCAACCTTCTTTTTGTTTCCCTTTTTGTAACCTTTGTGGCCTTTGTCAATCATTATAAAAAAATTCTTATTTAAACGTTGAATATGTCTTATTTTAAATCTAATGTTCGTAATTACGTAAAATCCATAAAATTGTTGACCTTCAATTGGAATTAAAAAAAATGAATAAATTAGAATCAATTTAAACGAGAACCCAACCGACTCATGCGACCCAATATGACCCTTGTGCGATCCTTAAGTGGATTAAATTAGAATCAAGTTTAAACAGGAACCCATCCGACCATATATGACCCTTGTGCGACCCACAATTTGATTAAATTAGAATCAAGTTTAAATGGGAGCACATACAATTCATGCGACTCAATGACCCTTGTGCGAACCTCAATTGGATTAAATTAGAATCAAGTTTAAACGGGAACCCAACCAACTCATGTGACCACATATGACCCTTTTGTGACCCTCAATTGGATTAAATTAGAATTAATTTTAAACGGGAACCCATCTGACCCAATGCAACCCTTTCAATTGGAATAAATTAGAAAAGACTCATGCCATGCGACCCATGTGACTCTTGTGTCTCGTCATTTCGATGTCAAACTCCTGTCTTCCAATCCATGTGACCGTTCTGATCCATGTGACTCTTGTGACTCATCGTTTCATTGTCAGACTCCTGTCTTTCAACCTATGTCTATAAGTATACGTCTACGTCTTCTCTCTTAGTCTGCATCTCTAAACTCAACTTCTATGAAAAATATTTGTGATCTTTGTGACCTTTGTCACGAAGGTGACATGGTGAATGCAGGGCATCGTGCTATTTATGTGTTACTCGTGGTCTTGGTAATAAGTGGACTCGGTCTCTATGCAGTCACTCACGAGTTGCATTGGTGTCCTAGGTGACGATGTTGGGTCACTCTTGAATGTGATTGGAAGACAAAGTACATGGCAGGAGATAACTCTGGAATGCAATACCAAACAAGAAAAAAAGCAAAGACTAGAAGATGGAGTACATGGAAGGAGATAACTCTTAGCAAATGAACTACCGAAATTAAGAATCAATATAATTAATAATATCAATAATATCGAAATTAGAAGAAATATTAAAATCTTTGCTTCATGCTTCTGTTATCAATATTAAGAATCAATATAGACAGTAATATCAATAATATCGATATTTGAAAAAATGTTAAATGTATTATTTTGATTGTTTTTTTGTCTTTTCATTCTTATCAATCCATAAACAAGTTCGCATCTTTTGATCCGTATATGCGACCAAACGACCCATGCTACACTCAGTTGGAATTAATTAGTTTGATGTTGTAAATGTATTATTTTAATTGGTTTTTATCTTTTAATCCTTATAAATTCATAAATTCGTCGAGTTAGCATCTATTGATCCATATATGCGACCAAGCGACCAATGTGTTTCTTTAAAAATGCCATTATCAAAATATTTGAGTTGTATATGTCTAATTAAGAATCAATGTAAACAATAATATCAACATTTGAACAAATGTTAATGTATTTTTTTGAAATTTTCTCAAACTCATCCGACAGATTTTGAAAACACTAATATCACTTTTGAAACACAAGCATTTGTTCTACACTTCTTGGGACGCATGGGTCAAAATCCATTTTAACCATTTATTGACGTTGTAAATGTATTATTTTGATTGGTTTTTGTCCTTTAATCCTTATAAATGCATAAATTCTTATTGATCCATATATGCGACCAAACGACCCATGCGACCCTCAATTGGCATTAATTAGTTTGACGTTGTAAATCTATTATTTTGATTGGTTTTTGTCTTTTAATCCTTATAATCCATAAATTCTTCAAGTTAGCATCTATTGATCAATATATGCGACCAAGCAACCCATGCGACCCTCAATTGGCATTAATTAGTTTGACTCTGTAAATGTATTATTTTGATTGGTTTTTGTCCTTTAATCCTTATAAATCCATAGATTCTTCGAGTTAACATATATTGATCCACATATGCGACCAAGCAACCCATGCGACCCTCAATTGGCATTAATTAGTTTGACGTTGTAAATGTATTATTTTGATTGGTTTTATTCTTTAATCCTTATAAATCCATAAATTCTTCGAGTTAGCATCTATTGATCCATATATGCGACCAAGCGGCCCATGAGACCCTTAATTGACATTAATTAGTTTGATGTTGTAAATATACTTTTTTAATTGATTTTTATCCTTTAATCCTTATAAATATATAAATTCTTCGAGTTCACATTTATTAATCCATATATGCGACCAAGCGACCCATGTGACGCTAAAAATGTATTATTTCACCATGCAACCCATAAATTAGTTTGACGCTGTAAATGTATTATTTTCACCAAAATTATCGCCGAACTTTTCACAAAAATTTCAAAAAACATAAAAGTGTGGTCAAAGTTGGTCACAACCTTTCTATTTCGTGAATTCGATGTCAGGGTCCTGTGTTTTCGAATTCTAGTTGTTCCTTTTTTTTCAAATAACGACACACCTTCTCTCTAACTCTCATCATCTTCCACCCATCTTTCGCTTTAACACTCATAATCTCTCGGCTTCGAAAATGAAAAATTTCCCTCATTTTGTTTATTCTTCCGAGCTATCTAGAGAACTACCTTGTAATCTCCTTCATCATCATCTTTGTCGGTATGTTACATGAAGAGAATGTAGAGATTTGATTTTGTTTTTTGTTACACGACATTTTGAGGACGTTCATCAATGAGCATATTCACGGGAAACGAGGGACAATAACACGACAACGCTTAAATCGGACGTGTCTTACAAAACATTGGAAATCAAGTTGGATCGCTCCAGATTCACTGATGCATGGAAATATTTCTCCAAGGACCATGGTTTTCGTATTGGGGATTTCGTAGTTTTCCATTACGAAGGTGACATAGTTTTTAACGTCACCGGTTTCAGAGAAGATATGTGTAATCTGCAATATGCATCATCATCATCATCATCATCATCATCATCATCAAACGCAGAAGTAGAGTCATATTCTTCCACTTAGGCATTTTTCACGGTAACCCTCACGCATTCAAATCTGTTCATAGATGCATTGGTACGTGACCTTAAACTGATTCATCATATATCACTTTGGTTATTTATTCAATTTTTAATCATTTTTACTGATGTAACTTGGGTGATGGTGCAGACCTTTCCGATAGGGTTTGCGAGGTCGAACGGTCTAAGCAGTAGACGATGTAAGATAATGCTAATGAACGATTAAGGAAGTGTGTGGTCGGTAGATTTAAGACCCGTGAGTCATTTTGGGGCTAGCATCAGAATAGGTTGGAGAAAGTTTTATCACGAAAAATGGACAAAACGAGAGATGTTCCCTCGCATTTGAACTGGTCTCCAATGAAGCAACACATGTACTTCGGTATGTCCCCCAAATAGGGTCTATCAACAACATTGCTTGATTTCAGTAATTATTATTCAGGGTTCATTCCGTTGAACTTGAATTTCATGTTTGTATTTTGATAGGTTTTTTACTATTATTGTTATTATGGGTATTATTGTGGATTTACTATTATTGTGAATTTACTATTATTGCGATCCAACATACGCCAACATACGCGACCCCTACGACCATTGCGACCCAACATCTGCCACCATTGCGACCATGCAACCATACGCTAACATACGCGGCCATTGCGACCATGCCACCCAACATACGCAACCCAACATACGCCAACATACACGACCCTTTGACCCCTGCGACCCATGTGAACCAACATACACAACCCTTTGACTCCTTGCGACCCATGCGACCCATGCGACCCAAAATGCGCGACCCATTGCGACCCAACATGCGTGACCCTTGCAACCCATGTGACCCAACATGTGCGACACTTGCGATCCATTGACCCCTTGCGACCCCTTTGACCCCTTGCGACCCATTTGACCCATGCAACCCAACATGAGCGACCCTTGCGATCTTTTAACCCCTTGCGACTGATGTGCGTTAACTCAAGTAATAAATTACCTAGATCTAACGCTTCCGCAAGAATACGGATCGTGTAGTAACTAGGGTCGAACACAAGGAATTGATGCAACTCTAGAGCTATTAGACTAATGAATAAGACGTGTGAAATCAATAAGTGGATGAAATTCAAATGCAAACTAAACTAATGATAGGAATGATTCAACGACAAAACACCATAGGTATCGAGCGTCGCACAACGATGCAACAAAGTTCTAACAAGATCATTGGTCTTAGATACTATCACGAGTTCAGGGAATTCAAGCTCTCCTATAGGAACTGACTGGCGTAGACTTGTCCACTATCTAGCATGCGTATACCAATATATCTATTGCGCATCTCACATACATAGACGCATTACGACCGCTATCCTAATCCCTAGATCCAATCGATTGACCTGGCGTAGATTCTAAACCGATTAAACCCTAAATCATGGCTAAGTTCCAAAGTCTAATGCCCTGGCGTAGATTTATTAGACTTCTAATATCATCCATTCGAGTGGCGTACAAGAATGAAAGCATTAAACACAACCAATCAATCTGAAAACACGATCAAGTACCAAATTCATTCATATCAAGTGGCGTACAAGTATGAAAGCATTAAGATCCACCATTCATTAAGCACAAGACTTCATTACATATTGGCAATACTCTCTAACCTATGGCAATAGATCTACTTGGACATGAACTCAGAAAACGAAACATAAAAGAATACTAAATTCGACATAGAAAGAGAATAAGAATGCTCCCTATTCATCAACCGATGTCTTCAATAGATCCTCCATGCTTCGGATCCCTCGTTCCTTCCTTCTCGATCTCTCCAAATCTGTCCTCTAATGTCTCTGAATCCTCTCCCCTTCAATCTGGTTCGAATCTCCTCTTTGTAGATCTGATTTCTCATTATTTGGTCGTTCTAAAACTTAGGAGATGGTTGAGAAAAACATGGACCCGAGCGGGCACAGCTTCTACCCGCTCGTGCAAGCCATATGCCCGGTCGTGTAAACTCTTTTATGCCCGAACGGGCACTCATGCCCGAGCGTGTGGTTCTTCAGACCGAGTGGGGAAACTTGCGGTGAGTTTTGGCCACAATTAGCCCGAGCGGGCACTTCTTCTCCACCCGAGCGGGCACTCCCTTTCCAATGGTGTTCCTTGAGCGCCCGAGTCGTGCAAAGCTATGGGGGATCATTTGCCTCAATGCCCGAGCGGGCACACCTTCAAATTGACAGCGGTGTATAAGTGTGTGGAGTCTAATCGGTAAAATCTATCAAACAAACAACGATTAATCGGTATACACGGAGATATGATACTTGGTACTGAAACCTAGGAGGTGAATGTAACTATAGATCATGGTTTCAAGCAAAATTACTCAACTAATCGGAATCAAAAAGACTTCTAAGCAAACCTAGACCATTATTCACGATTCGACAAAGTCGCACATAATGAATAAAGTTCGAAAATTCATGCTAGGTATCCATCCGTTTATTCCTAAAA
>CM071871.1:9279410-9299453 GCA_036759665.1 Gynandropsis gynandra
GCGTAGCTATCGTAGATCTCCTCTTCATACTCCCAAGCGTTTCGTTCCCGTGATCGTTCAAAGTATTGCGGTTGGTACAAATCGGAGAGCATACGGCGAACCTCGGAAATTTGGTGTCTCAATTCAGCTATGTTGGCGTCCGAAGAGTTGAAGTCGTCCATTTTACCTCGCAAGACAAAGGACATTAAAATCGATTAAGCTTTGTAAGGTAAAGATATATATATATTTTTTTTTCATTTTTTTTTTCGACTCTATGTGAAAACAAAAATGCAAGAAACAAATAAGACTCCGGAAAGGACAATATCCTAATCTAGCTATTCCTAATCTAAGCCGTCTTTAGTCCCCGGCAACGGCGCCAAAAACTTGACGTGTGGAAAACACGAGTTATAATTAACCTAGTCCACTTCACCGCAAGTATACGGATCTTGTAGTACCAGGGTCGATCTCAGGGACTAATACAGCTAAATTAAGAACAAAACTAAACTAGGAAGGAAGGTGATATGAAAGGATGTGGTTCTAAGGGTCCTAAATCTAACCTAATGGAGACAACGAAACGAAGATAAGGGTGAACTAGATATGATGAGTACTACGGGTGTACGGGTTACCGGATATTGCATACATGAACGACTAAAGATCATAGATCTACAACCTACTCTTGACGACGGGAAATTCATGCTCTACTGTCGAGGAGTGATTCTTCCGAGCCTAAACCTCCTAACCATGGATACATGCAACCCTGCCTTCCGACAGCCGATTAACACGCATCATGGCAGCGTTACGTCCGCAATCACTATCCCTAAGTTGGCTAACCGACCGGTCAGATTCTCATTAGCCAAAACTTAATCTACTATTTAGCGGACCGGATTCGTTCCTTAACTTTCCAGCAAGGTTCGAGATCCATTGTTGTTGAGCGGTCTGCACTAACATATGATTGATATTGCTAAGCATAGAACCGTAATCAAGAGTGAAAATCGTAAAACTAAGCATTAAGAGAAGTCATCGTTCATACATACAAATCCGATAAACCCTACCCGCAGTAGGGACTCTACTCACTCATGGAATTAAAGGAAACTAAAGATAACACAATCCAATACATGATAAAACCCTAAGGAACTCGATGCCTCGACCTTCCCTAATGCGTTACCGGTGTACGGGACGGTGTTTCTCTTCTTCTCCGATGCTTCCCGAGCTTTTCCAGATGTTCTCCAGTGTTTTCTTGCCCTGTTTGTCGTTGCCCTTGCCCTAGATCCATTATCTCCCTTTTATTTGCTCGTTTGAAACTAGATCTAAGTTTGTTACGGATCTCGCGGCCCGCTCGAGTGTTATCCTTACCCGGTCGGGTAAAGGCTTGCCCGACCGTGTTGAGCATTGCACCCGATCGGGTAGTGGTCACCCGATCGTGTGGTCGAGGAGCCCGAGTCGCGTAAACTTGCGGGGCAGATTGACGAGTAACCGCCCGGGCGGGTATTCAATTGTTGCCCGATCGGGTAGATGTTACCCGATCTCCTTGTTCATGTGCCCGGTCGTGTGGTTTTGCATGGATGAACCCCGTAGGCTTTACCCGAGCGGGTGGAGAGTGGTGCCCGATCGGGCACCCTTGCTCTCTTGATATTCTTCTTTTCCGCTCGTTGCTCGGGTGTTCCTTTGGGTTCTGGAGCTCGGTCTTGGTTCTGAGTAGATTTTCCTTCAGATCTTGTGGTTTTGTTCAGAAATCCTTCGTGTTTAGCTCATTTAGGCCTTGTCGCCTAAAAACCTGAAAACCAATAAAACCGGTGTGTGAAGCTCAAAATAATATCGGATAAGTAAGTAGACGATGTAAGAAATATCTTAAAATGACATAAAAACCTATCCTAAATATGATACACTTTCAGTGTTATCAAATACCATAACTTTGCGTACGAAGCATCGAATTACATGATGTTTTTTCACATTTTATTCCTCTTTTCAAGATAAGCAATTCTGCGGGATGCTGAAGGCAGCTCGATCCCGTTTTCAAGCTCAAAATCCTTTATTTAGTTTGAAACTTTGGATCTTTAGAGCCGGGAGATGCCGTTTGTAAGTTTCTTAGGATACGAATGTCATTTCTTGTCAATACACCGCTTGCGTTGCGTTTGTCTCTCGGATATTCCTTTTGCTTCCTATTTACTATTTGCGTTTGTCTCTCGTGTTGCACCCCTTTTCCGTTTTTTGTTTTTGTTTTCACGTGATTAGACGACTATAACAATGAATTGTATGACGGGCTTTGAAATACCATAACTTTGCGTACGAAGCTCCGAATTACATGATTGTTTTCACTTTTTATTCCTCTTTTCGAGGTAAACGCTGCCGCGGGTTGCTGGAGGCAGCCCGGGATGCTGAAGTCAGCCCGGCCCCGTTTTTGAGCTCAAAATCTTTTATTAAGGTCGATATGTTGGATTTTTAGAGCCAAGAAATGCCCTTTTCGAGTTTCTTAGGATACGAATGTCGTTTCTTGTCAATACGCAACTTGCGTTGCGTTTGTCTCTCGATTATTCCTTTTGCTTCCTATTCCATGTTTGCGTTTGTCTCTCTTGTTGCACCCTTTTTCTCCTTTTTGTTTTGTTTTCATGTGATTAGACGACTACAACAATGAATTGTACGACGGGGTTTGAAATACCTAACTCTGCGTACGAAGCGTTAAATTACTTGATTTTTTTACATTTTTTTCCTCTTTTCGAGATAAATGATGTTGCGGGTTGGTAAAAGCAGCCCGACCCCGTTTTCAAGCTCAAAATCCTTTATTTAGGTCGATACGGTTGATTTTTAGAGCCGGGAGATGCCCTTTTCCGATTTTCTAAAAATACGAATGTTATTTCTTTTTAATATGCCGCTTGCATTGCGTTTGTCTCCGGGATATTCCTTTTGCTTCCTATTTCCTATTTGCGTTTGTCTCTCTTGTTGCACCCCTTTTCCGCTTTTTGTTTTTGTTTTCACGTGATTAGACGACTAGAACAACGAATTGTATGACGAGCTTTAAAATACCATAAATTTGCGTAAAAAGCTCCGGATTACATGATTTTTTCACATTTTATTCCTCTTTTCGAGATAAGCAATTTTGCGGGTTGCTGAAGGCAGCTCGACCCCGTTTTTGAGCTCAAAATCCTTTATTTAGGTCGATACGTTGGAATTTTAAAGCCACGAGATGCCCTTTTTAAGTTTCTTAGGTTACTAATGTCATTTCTTGTCAATACGCTGCTTGCGTTGCGTTTGTCTCTCGGATATTCATTTTTCTTCCTATTTCCTTTTTACGTTTGTCTCTCGTGTTGCACCCCTTTTCCGCTTTTTGTTTTTGTTTTCACGTGACTAGACGACTACAACAATGAATTATACGACGGGCTTTGAAATACCATAACATGCGTAAGAAGCTCCGAATTACATGATGTTTTTCACATTTTATTCCTTATTTCGAGAAAAACGATGCCGCTGGATGCTTAAGGCAACTCGACCCCGTTTTCGAGCTCAAAATCTTTTATTTAAGTCGATATGTTGGATTTTAAGAGCCGAGAGATGCCCTTTTTGAGTTTCTTAGGATACGAATGCCATTTCTTGTCAATACGCTGCTTGCGTTGCGTTTGTCTCTCGGATATTCATTTTGATTCTTATTTCCTTTTTGCGTTGGTCTCCCGTGTTGCACCCGTTTTTCCGCTTTTTGTTTTTCTTTTCAAGTGATTAGACGACTACAACAATGAATTGTACGACGGGATTTGAAATACCATAATATGCGTACGAAGCTCCGAATTACATGATGTTTTTCACATTTTATTCCTTTTTTCGAGAAAATTGATGCCGCATGATGCTGAAGGCAGCCCGACCCCGTTTTCGAGCTCAAAATAATTTATTTAGATCAATACATTGGATTTTTAGAACCGGGAGATGCCCTTTTTAGGTTTCTTAGAATACGAATGTCATTTCTTGTCAATACGCCGCTTGCGTTGTGTTTTTTTCTCGGATATTTCTTTTGCTTCCTATTTCCTATTTGATTTTGTCTCTCGTGTTGCACCCCTTTTCCGCTTTTTGTTTTGGTTTTCACGTGATTAGACGACAACAACAATGAATTGTACGACGGGCTTTGAAATACCATAACGTTGTGTATGAAGCTATGAATTACATGATTTTTTTCACATTTTATTCCTCTTTTCGAGATAAACAATAGCGCGGGTTACTAAAGGCAGTCCGACCCCGTTTTTAGCTTAAAATCCTTTATTTAGGTCGATACATTGGATTTTAGAGCAGGGAGATACCCTCTTCGAGTTTCTTAGGATACCAATGTCATCTCTTGTCAATACACCGCTTGTGCCTCTCGGATATTCCTTTTGCTTCATATTTCCTTTTTGCGTTTATCTCTCGTGTTGCACCCCTTTTCTGATTTTTGTTTTTGTTTTCACGTGATTAGACGACTACAACAATGAATTGTACGACGAGCTTTGAATTATCCTAACTTTGCGTACGAAGCTCCGAATTACATGATGTTTTTCACATTTTATTCCTCTTTTTGAGATAAACGATGCCGTGGGATGCTGGAGACAGTCCGTTCCCGTTTTCGAGGTCAAAATGCTTTATTTAGGTCGATACGTTGGATTTTTAGAGCCGGGAGATGCCCTTTTTGAGTTTCTTAGGATACGAATCTCATTTGTTGTCAATACGCCGCTTGCGTTGCGTTTGTCTCTCTGATATTCCTTTCGCTTCCTATTTCCTATTTGTGTTTGTCTCTCGTGTTGCACCCCTTTTCCGCTTTTTGTTTTTGTTTTCACGTGATTAAACGACTACAACAATGAATTGTACGACGGGTTTTGAAATACCGTAATTTAGTGTACAAAGCTCCGAATGACATGATTTTTTTCACATTTTGTTCCTCTTTTCGAGATAAACGATGCTGCGTGTTGCTGAAGGCAGCCTGACTTCGTTTTCGAGCTCAAAATCCTTTATTTAGATTGATACGTTGGATTTTTAGAGCCGAGAGATGCCCTTTTCGACTTTCTTAGGATACGAATGTCATTTCTTGTCAATACACCGCTTGCAATGCATTTTTCTCTCGGATATTCCTTTTGCTTCCTATTTCCTATTTGGGTTTGTCTCTCGTGTTGCACCCCTTTTCCGCTTTTTGTTTTTGTTTTCATGTGATTAGACGACTACAACAATGAATTGTACAACGGCATTCAAATACTATAACTTTGCGTACAAAGCTCCGAATTACATGATATTTTTCACATTTTGTTCCTCCTTTCGAGATAAACGATGCCGCATGTTGCTGAAGGCAGCCCAACCCCGTTTTCGAGCTCAAAATCCTTTATTTAGATCTATACGTTGGATTTTTAGAGCCGGGAGATGCCCTTTTCGAGTTTCTTAGGATACGAATGTCATTTCTTGTGCATACGCCGTGCGGTTTTCTCTCGGATATTCCTTTTGCTTCCTATTTCCTATTTGCGTTTGTCTCTCATGTTGCACCCCTTTTCCGCTTTTTGTTTTTTTTTCACGTGATTAGACGACTACAACAATGAATTGTACGAGCTTTCAAATACCATAATTTTGCGTACGAAGCTCCGAATTACATGATTTTTTACATATTTTATTCCTGTTTTCGAGATAAATGATGCTGCTAGATGCTGAAGGCAACCCAACCCCGTGTTTGAGCTCAAAATATTTTATTTAGGTTGATATGTTGGATTTTTAGAAACGAGAGATGCCATTTTCGAGTTTCTTAGGATACGAATGTAATTTCTTGTTAATACTTTGCTTGCATTGGGTTTGTCTCTTGGATATTCCTTTTTCTTCCTATTTCTTATATACGTTTTTTTTTGGTTGGAAGTAAATTTTATTGCATGTGTCCCATGAAGGGATGAGAAAACGATTTAAAATACATCCAGTGTCGTGAGCATACACGGGATAATACGCAGATCACCCGTACTATGCTACGACTACATGACCATATAACCACGTCGCAGCTATGAGAGCAGGGTACATGATACCCCGGGCCTCATTAAAACCTCAATGCGGTAAACCCAATGGGAAAAACCCGTCAAGGAGGAAAAAGAGCACCCCTGCGACGGAAACTAACCAATACAAGCAACCAATAAACGAAATAAACACAAGATGCACAAACATAAAGTACTAGAGTCGGTCTAAACCATCTTCATACCGTACTACCACCCGCCTGGCTGTGTAGCCTCAAAGTCTCCACTACGGCTGTCGGGAACTTGTCATGTAGCACCAAGGATAAGTGGTCCAGAATCAGTCGGACTACTACCTCTATTGAAACTCTCTTGTTGTCGAATATGCTCCCATTCCTGGCACGCCATAGGTGGTAGACCGAGGCTGAGAGTGCATATCGTCGTGCGCGCGCTAGGCAATCATCCCGAACGGAGTTCCTTCGCAGCCACGTAAGTGCATCTTGGATTGTCATGTTGGACCGTGGCAGGTGCACCCGGTCACACACTTGGCACCATATTTGTTTAGCGTAGACACACTCAAAGAACAGGTGCCTGTGACTCTCCGTATGCTGGTTGCATAACCTGCATGTTGTATCGACATCTAAAAAGGTAAGACGGTCAAGGGTAGGGAGTTTACCTCGTATCGCCAACCATAGAATGAAGGAATGCTTCGGCGTGTTGTGCTTCGGCCACACCTCCTTTACCCAAATTACCACCGGTTGCCTTGGCCGGATATCTTCATACGCCTTAGATACCCGAAACCGTCCCATCTCACTCCAATCCTCCATCCTATCCACGCCTCTAGCCTCATCTCCTGCTAAGTCTCGCACCATGTCTCGGGCTTGTAGTATGGACTTTATCAATGGAGAGTCTCGCCGAGTCGTACTCCATTCCCAGGGGCCTATCCGTGCCAAATACCTATGGTGGACCCACCTTACCCATAGGCTGTCTCTTTGCGTTGTAATGTGCCACCAGTGCTTGATCATGAAGCTTCGGTTCCATGAGCTAAGGTCTAGAAGACCTAATCCTCCTTCTCTCATTGGTAGGCATACCTCAGTCCATCGTACTCGGGGATGTTTCCACAAAAACCCTCTACAAATAGAGGTAAGTTTGTGGATGACACCCCGAGGTACTGCAACCATGGAAAGCCAGAACCCAGCGCTTCCTTGTAGCACTGACCCAATAAGCTCCCTGCGACCAGCAAAAGTAATCAGATTCTTTGCCCAAATAGTAAGATGAGAACTTATCTTATCTAGTAATGGCTTGAAATGTATTCCTCGCAGTCCTGTGGGACCGATTGGAATGCCTAGGTAGCGGAAAGGAAAGACGCCCTCCCTGAACCCGGTGACTCCCAGAAGTGCCACTCGTTCCTGATCTGATACCGACGCCAGAAACACGGAGGATTTCCGTGCATTTACTTGGAGACCAGACATAGCACTAAACCGTCGAAGACAGTCCATTAGTACCCCTACGGATCCTGCATCACCACGACAAAACATAACAATATCATCAGCAAATATTAAATGTGAAAGTCGTAGAGGGGTACAGTGCTGATGAAAGGAAAATACGTCCCTTTGAGTCTCTTTCTTGACGAGCCTGGAGAAGATCTCCATGCAGATGACGAAGAGCAATGGAGAGAGGGGATCGCCTTGTCGCAATCCCCGTTTACCCGGGAAGAAACCGTGAATGGTTTTGTTGATCTTGATGGAGTATGTGGCCGTTGTAATACACTCCATCACCCATGCGATGAATGTGGGCGCGGCTCCAATGTACTCAAGGGCGAACTTGACAAAGTCCCATGAGACCGTGTCGTATGCCTTTGCTAGGTCAATGTTAAGAAAGCACCGCTTCGGATCGCCCTTAACCTCATATCGCCGTAGTAACTCCTGCACCAAGAAAACATTATCCGAGAGAAGCCGGCCCTCCACAAAAGCGCTTTGGGCCGGATCGATCAGTGGACCAAGACACCGCGCTAAACGCAGTGTCATGATCTTGGTGATAATCTTATAAATCACATTACAGCATGAAATAGGGCGATAGTGCTCAACTGTCGATGGATCGTCGGTCTTCGGGATAATGGCGACTATGGTGTGATTGAGCTGCTTGAGGAGCTTCCTGCTAACGAAGAGCTCCTTGACTGCGGCACACACTTCGGCACCCGTAATCTCCCACGTTGACTTGAAGAATTTGACCGAGAACCCATCTGGGCCTGGGGATTTATCATCACCCATGGACCATAAGGCGTTCTTGATCTCACTTACCGATACGGGAGATGTCAGGATCTGGTTATCTTCCTCCGACAACCTTCCTCCACATGCAAGCTCCTCGGCATCGGGGATCACCGTGTTTACCGTCGTTCCAAACAGCCCTCGGAAGTGGTCTATGAATTCCATTGCCAGCTCATCCATTGAGTGCGTCCTTGACCCATCCCTTTTGGTAATAGCCGCAATATGATTCCGCCTGCCATTAAATTTCATCAGTGTATGAAAATACTTGGTGCATTTATCACCTTGTAAAGTATATCTAGATTTAGCAAGCTGAGTCAGAAAGCTCCCCTCCGCTTCGTTTAACCGTTTTGCCAGTTGCTTAGCCTCTTTCATTCTGTTCCTTGCCTCCGTTGAGCCAGGTCGAAGCCTACACTCCTCCAGGGCCGCCGACCATGCGGGGTTAATCAAAACACGGTCGATTCTGCTCCAGATAGTACCGTTGGTCCAAGTCAACGGGTTCGTTATCGAGCATGGTGCATCCGCAAGGCCATGACGACGGCATGCGTCAATCATATCCTGACACTCATACATCGATACCGGAGCTCCGTTGACCCTTTCCCCCTCATTCATTACTGAATTGAAATCTCCTAAGACAATCCATGGTAATCTATAATCACCTAGGAGATTGTCTACATGATCCCAAATTGCCCGTCTATCCACTACGCTATGCAAGCCGTATGTAAAACTCACTCCAAATTGCACACCGGTGGTCCTACACGTGGCAAGAACCCCGATGTGCTGGGTTGAGGAGTTAATGATCTCTAGCTCTACATGATCCCCATCCCATGCAACTACTATACGGCCACGTGTGTCAAGCTCAAAGTTCGTTACAAACTTCCAGCCAGGCGCCACATTCCGCATCACCATTCCTATATTACCATTATTACACTTGGTTTCGTAGATACCCGCTAAACAAGATTGAGTTTGTCGAATTACCTCCCTTAGGCCGCGTTGTTTCAGGGCTTGGCCTAGCCCTTGTATATTCCAAGAGATGATCTTCATGAAATCAGGGTGGGGTTGCCCTTCCCGTCATTCCCTTTTGCACCACTACGAAGATTCCGTAACTGAGGCCACTTGGCTGCCACCAATGCCTGTACTACGGGGCGGGCCGGTAGTGCGTCCGCCTGCTTCTGTCTTGCCTTTTCTCGATCCCTCTTTTTCTGTGACTTTGTCCTCTTCCCTTGAGGGGTGAGTTCCCCTTCCTCCCTAACCTCAGTAACGTGATGTACAGCAGCCTCAATCTCTAGTTCTGCGCGGTCTGCATCGTCCTCACCTTCGGTGGCCTCGGTGCTCGCCCGATCCTCCTCACCATTTCTATCCTCTCCATTAACTTCCACTTCCTCAACATCCTCATCGATCTCCGAATTTCCGGAACTCTCAATGAGGGCCTGCTGCCCAACCGTCGTTCCAGCACAGCTCGCGTTACTCGCCTCATTGCCCAAAGATCGGGTCAATTGATTATGGACGATATCACTGGTACCTTCAGGGCGCTCCAACGCGGCTGGAACGTCCAATTTGTGCTGCTGTAACCCTTCCGTGGTTTGGGGAATAAAATCCCTAACCTCTGCCGTTCCATCGCCTTCCAGCTGATCTAGCGTTGATTTACTCGTTCTGCCCTCCTTTTGTCGAACCGGAGCCACGCTAACACCCTTCGCTACACCTTCCTTGTTGATTGGCAATCTTATATACGTTTGTCTCTCGTGTTGCACCCCTTTTCCGCTTTTTGTTTTTGTTTTTACGTGATTAGATGACTACAAAAATGAATTGTACGACGAGCTTTGAAATACCATAACGTTCCATATGAAGCTCCGAATTACATGATGTTTTTCACATTTTATTCCTCTTTTTGAGATAAACGATGCCACAGGATACTAAAGGCAGCCCGACCAAATTTTCAAACTGAAAATCTTTTATTTAGGTCGATAGGTTGGATTTTTAGAGCCGGGAGATGCCCTTTTCGAGTTTCTTAGGATACGAATGGCATTTCTTGTCCACATGCCGCTTGAGTTGCATTTGTCTCTCGGATATTCCTTTTGCTTCCTATTTCCTATTTGCGTTTATCTCTCGTGTTGCACCCCTTTTCCGCTTTTTATTTTTGTTTTCACGTGATTAGACGATTACAACAATGAATTGTACGATGGGCTTTTAAATACCATAACTTTGCGTACGAAGCTCCGAATTACATGATGTTTTTCACATTTTATTCCTCTTTTCAAGATAAACGATGCCGCGGGATGCTGAAAGCAGTCAGATCCCGTTTTCGAGCTCAAAATCCTTTATTTAGGTCGATACGTTCGATTTTTAAAGCCAAGAGATGCCCTTTTTAAGTTTCTTAGGATACGAATGTCATTTGTTGTCAATACGGCGCTTGCGTTGCGTTTGTCTCTCTGATATTCCTTTTGCTTCCTATTTCCTATTTGCGTTTGTCTCTCGTGTTGCACCCCTTTTTCCGCTTTTTGTTTTTGTTTTCACGTGATTAGACGACTACAACAATGAATTATACGATGGGCTTTGAAATACCATAACATGCGTAAGAAGCTCCGAATTATATGATGTTTTTCACATTTTATTCCTTTTTTCGAGAAAAACGATGCTGCGGGATTCTGAAGGCAGCCCGACCCCGTTTTCGAGTTCAAAATCATTTATTTAGGTCGATACGTTGGATTTTTAGAGCCAGGAGATGCCCTTTTTGAGTTTCTTAGGATACGAATGTCATTTCTAGTCAATACGCCGCTTGCGTTGCGTTTGTCTCTCGGATATTCATTTTGATTACTATTTCCTTTTTGCGTTTATCTTTCGCATTGCACCCTTTTTTCCGCTTTTTGTTTTTCTTTTCACGTGATTAGACGACTACAACAATGAATTGTACGACGGGCTTTGAAATACCATAACATGCATACGAAGCTCCGAATTACATGATGGTTTTCACATTTTATTCATCTTCTCAAGAAAATTGATGCCGCAGGATGCTGAAGGCAGCCCGACCCCATTTTCGAACTCAAAATCCTTTATTTAGGTCAATACATTGGATTTTTAGAACCGAGAGATGCCCTTTTCAGGTTTCTTAAGATACGAATGCCATTTCTTGTCAATACGCCACTTGTGTTGCCTTTGTCTCTCGGATCTTCCTTTTGCTTCCTATTTCCTATTTGATTTTGTCTCTCGTGTTGCACCCCTTTTCCACTTTTTGTTTTGGTCTTCACGTGATTAGACGACTACAACAATAAATTATACGACGGGCTTGAAATACCATAACTTTGCGTATGAAGCTCCGTATTACAAGATTTTTTTCACATTTTATTCCTCTTTTCGAGATAAACAATGGCGCGGGTTACTAAAGGCGGCCCGACCGCGTTTTTTAGCTTAAAATCCTTTATTTAGGTCGATACATTGGATTTTAAAGCCGGGAGATTCCTCTTCGAGTTTCTTAGGATACGAATGTCATTTCTTGTCAATACACCGCTTGCGTTGCGTTTGCCTCTCAGATATTCCTTTTACTTCCTATTTCGTTTTTGTGTTTGTCTGTCGTGTTGCACGCCTTTTCAGATTTTTGTTTTTGTTTTCACGTGATTAGACGACTACAACAATGAATTGTACGACGGGCTTTGAAATACCATAACTTTGCGTACGGAGCTCCGAATTACATGATGTTTTTCATATTTTATTCCTCGTTTTTAGATAAACGATGCCGTGGGATGCTGGAGGCAGCCTGTTCCCGTTTTTGAGCTCAAAATGCTTTATTTAGGTTGATACATTGGATTTTTAGAGCCCGGAGATGTCCTTTTCGAGTTTCTTAGGATACGAATGTCATTTGTTGTCAATACTCCGCTTGCGTTGCGTTTGTCTCTCGGATATTCCTTTTGCTTCCTATTTCCTATTTGCGTTTGTCTCTCGTGTTGCGTTTGCACCCCTTTTCCGCTTTTTGTTTTTGTTTTCACGTGATTAGACGACTTCAACATTGAATTCTACGACGGGCTTTGAAATACCGTAATTTTGCGTACAAAGTTCCGAATGACATGATTTGTTTCACATTTTGTTTCTCTTTTCGAGATAAACGATGCGGCGTGTTGCTGAAGGCAGCTTGACCCCGTTTTTGAGCTAAAATCCCTTTATTTAGATCGATACGTTGGATTTTTAGAGCCGGAAAATGCCCTTTTCGACTTTCTTAGGATACAAATATCATTTCTTGTCAATACACCGCTTGCAATGCGTTTGTCTCTGGGATATCCCTTTTGCTTCCTATGTCCTATTTGGGTTTGTCTCTCGTGTTGCACACCTTTTCCACTTTTTGTTTTTGTTTTCATGTGATTAGACGACTACAACAATGAATTGTACAACGGGCATTCAAATACTATAAATTTGCGTACAAAGCTCCGAATTACATGATATTTTTCACATTTTGTTCCTCTTTTCGAGGTAAACGATGCCGCGTGTTGCTGAAGGCAGCCTGACCCAGTTTTTGAGCTCAAAATCCCTTATTTAGATCTATAAGTTGGATTTTTAGAGTCGGGAGATGCCCTTTTCGAGTTTCTTAGGATACGAATGTCATTTCTTGTGCATACGCCGTGCGTTTTTCTCTCGGATATTCCTTTTGCTTCCAATTTCCTATTTGCGTTTGTCTCTCATGTTGCACCCCTTTTCCGCTTTTTGTTTTTGTTTTCACGTGATTAGACGACTACAACAATGAATTGTACGACGGGCTTTCAAATGCCATAATTTTGCGTACGAAGCTCCGAATTACAAGATTTTTTTCATATTTTATTCCTCTTTTCGAGATAAATGATGCTGTTGGATGTTGAAGGCAACCAGACTCCGTGTTTGAGCTCAAAATCTTTTATTTAGGTTGATATGTTGGATTTTTAGAAATGGAGATGCCCTTTTCGAGTTTCTTAGGATACGAATGTCATTTCTTGTTAATACTCCGCTTGTGTTGGGTTTGTCTCTTGGATATTCCTTTTTCTTCCTATTTCTTATTTGCGTTTGTCTCTCGTGTTGCACCCCTTTTCCGCTTTTTTTTTGTTTGCACGTGATTAGATGACTACAACAATGAATTGTACGACGAGCTTTTAAATACCATAACTTTGCGTACGAAGCTCCGAATTACATGATGTTTTTCACATTTTATTCCTCTTTTCGAGATAAACGATTCCGCGGGATGCTGAAGGCAGTGAGACCCCGTTTTGAGCTCAAAATCCTTTATTTAGGTTGATACGTTGGAGTTTTAGAGCCGAGAGATGCCCTTTTCGAGTTTCATAGAATACAAATTTCTTTTCTTGTCAATACGTCGCTTGCGTTGCATTTTTCTCTCAGATATTCCTTTGCTTCCTATTTCCTATTTCCATTTATCTCTCGTGTTGCACCCTTTTCCACTATTTATTTTTGTTTTCACATGATTAGATGACTACAATAAAGAATTGTACGACGGGCTTTGAAATACAATAACTTTGCGTACGCAGCTTTGAATTACATGATTGTTTTCACATTTTATTCCTCTTATCGAGATAAACGTTGCCGTGGGTTGTTGGAGGCAGCCCGACCCCAGTTTTGAGCTCAAAATCCTTTATTTAGGTTGATGCGTTGGATTTTTAGGGCCCGGAGATGCCCTTTTTGAGTTTTTAGGATACAAATATCTTTTCTGGCCAATACGCCGCTTGCGTTGCGTTTTACTCTCGGATATTCCTTTTGCTTCTTATTTCCTATTTGCGTTTGTCTCTTGTGTTGCACCCCTTTTCCGCTTTTAGTTTTTGTTTTCACGTGATTAGACGACTACAACAATGAATTGGACGGCGGGCTTTGAAATACCATAATTTTGCGTATGAAGATCCGAATTACATGATGTTTTTCACATTTTATTCCTCTTTTCAAGATAAACGATGTCGTGGGTTGCTGAAGGCAGCCCGACCCGTTTTTCAAGCTCAAAATCCTTTATTTAGATCGATACATTGGATTTTTAGAGGCGGGACATGCCCTTTTCGAGTTTCTTAGGATACCAATGTCATTTCTTGTCAATACGTCGCTTGCGTTGCATTTGTCTCTCGGATATTCCTATTGCTTCCTATTTCCTATTTGTGTTCATCTCTCGTGTTGCACCACTTTCCCGCTTTTTGTTTCTTTTTTCACATGATTAGACAACTACAACAAGAATTGTGCGACGGGCTTTGAAATACAATAACTTTGCGTACGAAGCTCCGAATTACATGATGTTTTTCACTTTTATTCCTATTTTTGAGAGAAACGATGTCGTGGGATGCTGAAGGCAGCCCGACCCCGTCTTTGAGCTCAAAATCCTTTATTTCGGTCGATACGTTGGATTTTTAGAGCCGAGAGATGCCCTTTTGGAGTTTCTTAGAATACGAATGTCATTTCTTGTCAACACGCCGCTTGCGTTGCATTTGTCTCACAGATATTACTTTTATTTCCTATTTCCTATTTGCGTTTGTCTCTCGATTTCCACCCCTTTTCCGCTTTTTGTTTTTGTTTTCACGTGATTAGACGACTACAATAATGAATTGTACAATGGGCTTTGAAATACAATAACTTTGCTTTCGAAGCTCCGAATTACATGATGTTTTTCACATTTTATTCCTCTTTTCGAGATAAATTATGCCGCAGGATGCTGAAGGCAGCCCAACCCCATTTTTTAGCTCAAAATCCTTTCTTTAGGTCGATACGTTAGATTTTTAGAGCCGGGAGATGCCCTTTTCGTGTTTCTTAGGATACAAATGTCATTTCTTGTCAATACGCCGCTTGCGTTGCGTTTGCCTCTCAGATATTCCTTTTGCTATGTATTTCCTATTCACGTTTGTCTCTCGTGTTGCACCCCTTTTCCGCTTTTTGTTTTTGTTTTCATGTGATTAGACGACTACAACAATGAATTGTACGACGGGCTTTGAAATACCATAACTTTGCATAAGAAGCTCCGAATTACATGATGTTTTTCACATTTTATTCATATTTTTTCGAGAAAAAAGATACCGCGGGATGCTGAAGGCAGCCCGACCCCGTTTTCAAGCTCAAAATCCTTTATTTAGATCGATACATTGGATTTTTAGAGTCGGGAGATGCCCTTTTTGAGTTTCTCAGGATACAAAGGTCATTTCTTGTCAATACGCCGCTTGCGTTGCGTTTGTCTCTCGATTATTACTTTTGCTTCCTATTTCCTATTTGCGTATGTCTGTCATGTTGCACCCCTTTTTTCGCTTTTTGTTTTTGTTTCACGTGATTAGACGACTACAGCAATAAATTGTACGACGAGCTTTGAAATACCATAACTTTGCGTACGAAGCTCTGAATTACATGATGTTATTCACATTTTATTCCTCTTTTCGATATAAACGATTCCACGGGATGCTGAAGGCAGCCCGACCCCATTTTCGAGCTCAAAATATTTTATTTAGGTTGATACGTTGGACTTTTAAAGCCGAAAGATGCCCTTTTCGAGTTTCTTAGGATACGAATATCATTTCTTGTCATTACGCCGCTTGTGTTGCGTTTGTATCTCGGATATTCTTTTTGCTTCCTATTTCTTCACGTTTGTCTCTCGTGTTGCACTCCTTTTCCGCTTTTTGTTTTGATTATCAAGTGATTTGACGACTACAACAATGAATTGTACGACAGGATTTGAAATAGCATAACTCTGCGTATGAAGCTCCGAATTACATGTTTTTTTTTCCACATTATATTCCACTTTTCGAGATAAACGCTGCAACGGGTTGCTGGAGGCAGCCCGACCCCAGTTTCGAGTTCAAAATGCTTTGTTTAGGTCGATACGTTGGATTTTTAGAGCGGGAGATGCCCTTTTCGAGTTTCTTAGGATACGAATGTCATTTCTTGTCAATACGCCATTTGCGTTGCATTTGTCTCTCGGATATTGATTTTTCTTCCTATTTCCTATTTGTGTTTGTGTCTCGTGTTGCACCCCTTTTCCGCTTTTTGTTTTTGTTTTCACGTGATTAGACGACTACAACAATGAATTGTATGACAGGCTTTGAATTACCATAACTTTGCGTACGAAGCTTCGAGTTACATGATTTTTTTTTCACATTTTATTCCTCTTTTCGAGATAAACAATGCTGTGGGATGCTGAAGGCAGTCTGACCCAGTTTTCGAGCTCAAAATCCTTTTTTAGGTCGATACGTTGGATTTTTAGAGCCGAGAGATGCCCTTTTCGAGTTTCTTAGGATACGAATGTCATTTCTTGTCAATACGCCGCTTGCGTTGCATTTGTCTCTCGTTTGGCACCCCTTTTCCGCTTTTTCTGTTTGTTTTCACGTGATTAGACGACTACAATGAATTGTACGATGGGGTTTGAAATACCATGATGTTTTCACATTTTATTCCTATTTTCGAGAGAAACGATGCCACGGTATGCTGAAGGCAGCCCGACCCCAACTTCGAGCTCAAAATCTTTTATTTAAGTCGATACGTTGGATTTTTTAGAGCCAAGAGATGCCCTTTTCGAGTTTCTTAGGATAGGAATGTCTTTTCTTATCAATACACCGCTTGCGTTGTGTTTGTCTCTCGGATATTCCTTTTGCTTCCTATTTCCTCTTTGTGTTTGTCTCTCGTGTTACACCCCTTTTCCTATTTTTGTTTTTGTTTTCACGTGATTACAAAAGTACAACAATGAATTCTACGACGGGCTTTGAAATGTACCATAAATTTGCGTACGAAGCTCCGAATTACATGATTTTTTTCACATTTTATTCCTCTTTTCGAGATAAAAGATGTTGTGTGTTGCTTAAGGCATTACAACCCTGTTTTTGAGCTCAAAATCCTTTATTTAGGTCGATACATTTGATTTTTAGAGCCGGGAGATGTCCTTTTCGAGTTTCTTAGAATACGAATGTCATTTCATGTCAATACGTCGCTTACGTTGCGTTTGTCTCTCGGATATTCCTTTTGCTTCCTATTTCCTATTTGCGTTTGTCTCTCGTGTTGCACCCCTTTTCCACTTTTTGTTTTTTTTTCACGTGATTAGACAACTACAACAATGAATTGTACGACGGGCATTGAAATACCATAACTTTGCGTACAAAGATCCAAATTACACGATTTGTTTTCACATTTTATTCCTATTTTCGAGATAAACGATGTTGTGGGGTGCTGAAGGTGGCCCGACCCCGTTTTCGAACTCAAAATCCTTTATTTAGGTCGATTTGTTGGATGTATAGAGTCGGGAGATGCCTTTTACGAGATTTTAAGGATATGAATGTCGTTTCTTGTCAATACACCGTTTGCTTTGCGTTTGACTCTCGGATATTCCTTTTGCTTCCTATTTTCTATTTGGGTATGTCTCTCGTGTTGCATCCCTTTTCCGATTTTTGTTTTTGTTTTACGTGATTAGACGACTACAACAATGAATTCTACAACGGGCTTTGAATTGTACCATAACTTTGCGTACGAAGCTCCGAATTACATGATTTTTTCACATTTTATTCCTTTGTTCGAGATAAACAATGCCGCGGGTTTCTTAAGGCAGCCTGACCCTGTTTTCGTGCTCAAAATACTTTATTTCGTTTGATACGTTGGATTTTTAGAGCCAGAAGATGCCATAGTTTCTTAGAATACGAATGTCATTTCTTGTCAATACGCCGCTTGCGTTTTGTTTCTCTCTCGGATATTCCTTTTGCTTCCTATTTCCTATTTGCGTTTGTCTCTCGTGTTGCACCCCTTTTCCGCTTTTTGTTTTTGTTTTCACGTGATTAGACGACTACAACAATGAATTGTACGGCGGGCTTTGAAATAGCATAACTTTGCATATGAAGCTCTGAATTACATGATTTTTTTCACATTTTATTCTTCTTTTCAAGATAAACGATATCACGGGTTGCTGAAGGCGACCCGACCCCGTTTTTGAGCTCAAAATCCTTTATTTAGGTCGACACTTTGGATTTTTAGAGCCGGGAGATGCCCTTTCCGAGTTTCTTAGGATAGGAATGTCATTTCTTGCCAATACGCCGCTTGCATTGCATTTGTCTCTCGGATATTTCATTTGCTTCCTATTACCTGTTTGCATTTCTCTCTTGTGTTGCATCCTTTTTCCGCTTTTTGTTTTTGTTTTCACGTTATTAGACGCCTACAACAATGAATTGTACGACGTGCTTTGAAATACCATAGCTTTGCGTACGAAGCTCCGAATTACATGATTTTTTTCACATTTTATTCCTCTTTTAGAGATAAATGATGCTGCGGGATGCTGAAGGCAGCCCGACCCCATGTTTTAGCTCAAAATCCTTTATTTAGGTCGATACGTTGGATTTTTAGAGCCGGGAGATGACCTTTTCGAGTTTCTTAGGATACAAATGTCATTTTTTGTCAATACGCCGCTTGCATTGCGTTTGTCTCTCGGATATTCCTTTTCCTTCCTATTTCCTATTTGCGTTTGTCTCTCGTGTTGCACCAATTTTCCGATTTTTTTTTTGTTTTCACGTGATTAGATGAGTACAACAATGAATTCTACGACGGGCTTTGAAATGTACCTTAAGTTTGCGTACGAAGCTCCGAATTACATGATTTTATTCACATTTTATTCCTCTTTTCGAGATAAAGATGTTGTGGGTTGCTTAAGGCATCCCGAGCCTGTTTTCGAGTTCAAAATCCTTTATTTAAGTCGATACGTTGGATTTTTAGAGCCGGTAGATGCCCTTTTTGAGTTTCTTCGAATACGAATGTCATTTCTTGTCAATACGCCGCTTGCGTGCGTTTGTCTCTCGGATATTCGTTTTGCTTCTTGTTTCCTATTTGCGTTTTTCTCTCGTGTTGCACCCCTTTTCCGCTTTTTGTTTCTGTTTTCACGTGATTAGACAACTACAACAACGAATTGTAAGACGGGCTTTGAAATACCATAACTTTGCGTACGAAGCTCGGAATTACATGATTTCTTCACATTTTATTCCTCTCTTCGAGATAAACAATGCCGCGGGTTGCTTAAGGCAGCCCGACCCCGTTTTAGTGCTCAAAATCTTTTATTTCGTTTGATACGTTGGATTTTAGAGCCGGAAGATGTCTTTTTCAACTTTCTTAGAATACGAATGTCATTTCTTGTCAATACGCCGCTTGCGTTGTGTTTGACTCTAGGATATTACTTTTGCTTCCTATTTCCAACTTGCATTTCTCTCTCGTGTTGCGACGCTTTTCCGCTTTTTGTTTTTGTTTTCACGTGATTAGGCGACTACAAAAATGAATTGTACGACGCGCTTCGAAACACCATTACTTTGCGTACGAAGCTCCGAATTAAATGATTCTTTTCACATTTATTCTTTTTTTGAGAAAAACGATGCCACGGGTGGCTGAAGGTGGCTCAACCCCGTTTTCGAACTCTAAATCTTTTATTTAGGTCGATACGTTGGATTTTTAGAGCAGGGAGATACCTTTTTCAAGTTTCTTACTATAAAGAGTATTAGAACATTATTGTACATAAGGGTATTATTGTAATTTCTCATTTCGTAATTAGGTTTAATTCTTAACCTATTGTACTTATAGCCGTTTAGGGCTATTCAAACTAATTTATTCAGAAATACAATTTGAGATTTGAATCACCATTCACATGGTATCAGAGCTGGTTGTGTCTCACCACACTTCCTAGCCGCCGCCGTCTAACTTTTTGTTCTCGGTCATACCCTGCCGCCGCGCCATCACAGGACCCGCCGCCGGAACCGCCCACCCTCCACCACTCTCCAACGTCACATGCTCCCTCATGCTTACCCGTCGAGCCCCTCAATGTCGCACATACTCCATCTCCATCACCGCAGCCCCCACAATTAGATCCTTCCCTGATCATTGTTGAGAGCAACACGGACACGAGTGATGCTGTGGACTCTCCTTCTCCC
>CM071871.1:9299526-9311216 GCA_036759665.1 Gynandropsis gynandra
CCCGTGTTACTACTGCGGATCCGGGAACTCGAAATGTGCATCCGATGGTCACTCGCAGCAAGGTCAATCTTATTCGATCTAATCCTCCATCTGCACATGTTTGTACAGGTCCTCATGACGATATTGAACCGGCTACAGTAACACAAGCATTGCGTCACACCCATTGGAGACAAGCTATGAGTGACGAATTCAATGCTCTTCTACGCAATGGGACGTGGGATCTTGTCTCTCCTCAGACCGTGAGCAATGTGGTTGGTTGCAAATGGGTTTTCCGCATCAAACGAAAACCCGATGGTTCAATTGACCGCTACAAAGCTCGCTTGGTTGCCAAAGGTTTTCACCAACGCCCGGGGGTGGACTTTCACGAGACTTTCAGCCCGGTTGTCAATCCCGCAACCATTCGCACCGTTCTCAGTCTTGCGGTCTCCAACGGATGATCCATCAATCAACTCGATGTCAACAACGCCTTTCTACAAGGCACACTCACCGAAGATGTGTACATGGAACAACCACCCGGGTTTGTTGACAAGGATCATTCTCTTCACGTGTGCAAACTTCGCAAAGCACTCTATGGTCTCAGACAAGCTCCTCGTGCGTGGTACTCGAAATTACGGACGTACTTGCTACACCTTGGCTTCAAGAACTCACTTGCGGATGCCTCTCTCTTTGTGCTCCACACGGCAACACATAAACTTTATGTCCTCGTTTATGTGGATGATATGATCATCACGGGCTCATCTTCCTCTCACATTCAGCACTTCATCAAGTCGTTGGCGTCTCGGTTTTCCATCAAAGACCTCGGTGATCTACAATTCTTTCTTGGAATTGAAGCTTCGAGGACATCACGGGGTCTCCACTTGTCACAGCGGAAGTACATTACGGATCTCCTCATTCGCACCAACATGAATGACGCGAAGCCTGTCTCCACACCCTTGCCACCCACCTCTCGGCTCACCATCACCTTGGGCTCACCTTTTTCCGATCCCACCGAGTATCGTCAAGTCATTGGCAGCCTACAATACCTTGCTCTTACGCGCCCGGATGTTAGCTATGTCGTCAACAAGTTGTCTCAATTCATGCACCAACCGACGGATGAACATTGGCAATATGCCAAACGTGTGCTTCGTTATCTTGCTGGATCTCGTGCCCAAGGTATCTTTCTTGCAGCTCACAATACTTTGTCTCTTCATGCCTTTAGTGATGCGGATTGGGCTGGAGACAAATCTGACTTCAAATCCACGGGGGTGTATATTGTTTATCTTGGCAAACATCCCATCTCATGGTCGTCCAAGAAACAAAATGGCCACGCTCGCTCATCAACCGAGGCCGAATACCGATCCGTAGCAAATGCTTCCGCTGAACTTTGTTGGATTGGTAATCTTCTCAATGAACTAGGAGTCACTCTCCCCTTGGCGCCTACCATTTATTGTGACAACATTGGAGCTACCTACCTAAGTGCCAATCCGGTCTTTCATTCACGCATGAAGCATCTCGCACTTGACTACTTCTTCGTTCGTGGTCAAATAGAAGCTGGTACACTTCGAGTTTCTCATGTGCACTCCAAGGACCAGCTTGCCGATCTCCTCACCAAGCCACTTCCGCGGTTGCCTTTTCAAGACTTGTGTTCCAAGATTGGAATCACATCGGGTGATTCATCTTGCGGGGGCGTATAAAGAGTATTAGAACATTATTGTATATAAGGGTATTATTGTAATTTCTCATTCCGTAATTAGGTTTAATTCTTAACCTATTGTACTTATAGCCGTTTAGGGCTATTCAAACTCAATTATTCAGAAATACAATTTGAGATTTGAATCACCATTCACACTTACGATACGAATGTCATTTCTTGTCAATACGCCGTTGGCATTGTGTTTGTCTCTCGGATATTCCTTTTGTTTCCTTTTTCCTATTTGCGTTTGTCTCTCGTGTTGCACCCCTTTTCCGATTTTTGTTTTTGTTTTCACGTGATTAGACGATTACAATAATGAATTCTACGACGAGATTTGAAATGTACCATAACTTTGCGTACGAAGCTCCGAATTACATAATTTTATTCACATTTTATTCCTCTTTTCGAAATAAAAGATGATGCGGGTTGCTTAGGGCATCCCGACCCTGTTTTCGAGCTTAAAATCCTTTATTTAGGTCGATACGTTGCTGCGGGTTGCTTAAGGCATCCCGACCCTGTTTCCGAGTAATTCTTTGAATACGAATGTCATTTCTTGTTAATACGCCGCTTGCGATGCGTTTGTCTCTCGGATATTCGTTTTGCTTCCTATTTTCTGTTTGCGTTTGTCTCTCGTGTTGCACCCATTTTCCGCTTTTTGTTTTTTTTCACGTGATTAGACAACTACAACAATGAATTGTAAGACGGGCTCTGAAATACCATAACTTTGCGTACGAAGCTCCGAATTACATGATTTCGTCACATTTTATTCCTCTCTTCGAGATAAACGATGCCGCGGGTTGCTTAAGGCAGCCGACCCCGTTTTCGTGCTCAAAATCTTTTATTTCGTTTGATACGTTGGAGTTTTAGAGCCGGAAGATGTCCTTTTCAACTTTCTTAGAATACGAATGTCATTTCTTGTCAATACGCCGCTTGCGTTGTGTTTGACTCTCGGATATTCCTTTTGCTTCCTATTTCCTATTTGCGTTTGTCTCTCGTGTTGCACCCCTTTTCCGCTTTTTGTCTTTGTTTTCGCATGATTAGACGACTACAACAATGAATTGTGCAACGGGCTTTGAAATACCATAACTTTGCGTACGAAGCTTCGAATTACATGATTCTTTTCACATTTTATTCCTCTTTTTGAGATAAACGATGCCGTGGGTTTCTGAAGGTGGTCCGACCCTATTTTTGAACTCAAAATCTTTTATTTAGGTCGATACGTTTGATTTTTAGAGCCGAGAGATGCCTTTTTCGAGTTTCTTAGGATACGAATGTCATTTCTTGTAAATACGCCGCTTGCGTTGTGTTTGTCTCTCGGATATTCCTTTTCCTGCCTTTTTCCTTTTTGCGTTTGTCTCTCGTGTTGCACCCCTTTTTCGATTTTTGTTTTTGTTTCACATGATTAGACAACTACAACAATGAATTCTACGACGGGCTTTGAATTGTACAATAACTTTGCGTACGATGCTCCGAATCACATGATTTTTTTTCACATTTTAATCCCCTTGTCGAGTTAAACGATGCCGCGGGTTGCTTAAGGCAGCCCAACCCCGTTTTTTAGCTCAAAATCCTTTATTTAGGTCGATATGTTGGATTTTTAGAGACGGTAGATGCCCTTTTCGAGCTTTTTAAGATATGAATGTCATTTCTTGTCAATACGTCGCTTGCGTTGCGTTTGTCTCTCGCATATTACTTTTGCTTCCTATTTCCTACTTGCGTTTCTCTCTAGTGTTGCGCCCCTTTTCCGGTTTTTGTTTTTGTTTTCGCGTGATTAGACTACTACAACAATGAATTGTACGACAGGGTTTGAAATACCATAACTTTTCGTATGAAGCTCTGAATTACATGATTTTTTTTAACATCTTATTCTTTTTTCAAGATAAACGATGTCGCGGGTTGCTGAAGGTGGCTGGACCCCGTTTTCGAGCTCAAAATCCTTTATTTCGATCGATACGTTAGATGTTTAGAGCCAGAAGATGCCTTTTTCGAGTTTCTTAGAATACGAATATCATTTCTTGTCAATACGCCTCTTGCATTGCGTTTATCTCTCGGATATTACTTTTGTTTCCTATTTCCTACTTGTGTTTCTCTCTCGTGTTGTACCCCTTTTCCGCTTTTTGTTTTTGTTTTCGCGTGATTAGACGATTACAACAATGAATTGTACGACGGGCTTTGAAATACCATAATTTTTCGTATGAAGTTCCGAATTACATGATTTTTTTCACATTTTATTCCTTTTTCGAGATAAACGATGCCGCGGGTTGCTGAAGGTGGCCGAACCCCGTTTTCGAACTCAAAATCTTTTATTTAGGTCGATACGTTGGATTTTTAGAGCCGGGAGATGCCCTTTTCGAGTTTCTTTTTATACGAATGCCATTTCTTGTCAATATGCCGCTTGCATTGTGTTTGTCTCTCGGATATTCCTTTTGCTTCCTATTTTCTATTTGCATTTATCCTAGTGTTGCACCTGTTTTCCTCTTTTTGTTTTTGTTTTCACGTGATTAGACCACTACAACAATGAAATGTACGACGAGCTTTGAAATACAATAACTTTGCGAATGAAGATCCGAATGACTTGATTTTTTTCACTTTTTATTCCTCTTTTCGAGATAAACGATGCTGTGGGATGCTGAAGGTTGCCCGACCCCGTTTTCGAGCTCAAAATGCTTTACTTAGGTCGATACGTTGGATTTTTAGAGCTGGGAGATGCCTTTTTTAGTTTCTTAGGATTCGAATGTCATTTCTTGTCAATACGCCGCTTGCGTTGCATTTGTCTCTCGGATATTCCTTTTGCTTCCTATTTCCTATTTGCGTTTGTCTTCCGAGTTGCACCACTTTTCCGCTTTTTGTTTTTGCTTTCTCTTGATTAGACAACTACAACAACCCACGGAATTGTACGACGGACTTTGAATTACCATAACTTTGCGTACGAAGCTCCGAAGTAGATGATGTTTTTCACATTTTATTCCTCTTTTTAGGATAAACGATGCCACGGGATGCTGTAGGTAGCCTGAACCCGTTTTTTAGCTCAAAATCCTTTATTTAAGTCGATACGTTGGATTTTTAGAGCCGGGAGATGCCCTTTTCGAGCTTCTTAGGATACAAATGTCATTTCTTGTCAATACACCGCTTGCGTTGCGTTTGTCTCTCGAATATTACTTTTGCTTCCTATTTCCTATTTGCATTTTTCTCTCGTGTTGCACCCCATTTCCGCTTTTTGTTTTTTTTTCACATGAATAGACGACAACAACAATGAATTGCACGACGGGATTTGAAATACCATAACTTTGTATACGAAGCTCCGAATTACATGATTTTTTTCACATTTTATTCCTCTTTTCGAGATAAACGATGTTGTGGGTTGCTGAAGACAGCCGGATCCCGTTTTCAAGCTCAAAGTCCTTAATTTAGGTGGATACATTGGATTTTTAGAGCAGGGAGATGCCCTTTTTGAGTTTCTCCTGATACGAATGTCATTTCTTGTAAATACGCCGCTTGCGTTGCGCTTGTCTCTTAGATATTCCTTTTGCTTCCTATTTCCTATTTGCGTTTGTCTCTCGTGTTGCACCGCTTTTCCACTTTTTGTTTTTGTTTTCATGTGATTAAACGACTACAACAATGAATTGTACGACGGGCTTTGAAGTACCTTAACATTGTGTACGAAGCTCCGAATTACATGATGTTTTTCACATTTTACTCCTCTTTTCGGGATAAATGATACCATGGGATGCTGAAGGCAGCCCGACCCCGTTTTGAAGCTCAAAATCCTTTATTTAAGTCGATATGTTGGATTTTTAGAGCCGGGAGATGCCCTTTTCGAGCTTCTTAGGATACAAATGTATTTTCTTGTCAATACGCCGCTTGCGTTGCGTTTGTCTCTCGGATATTCCATTTTCTTCCTATTTCCTATTTGTGTTTGTCTCTCGTGTTGCACCCCTTTTCCGCTTTTTATTTTTTTTTCACGTGATTAGTACAACAATTAATTGTACGACGGGCTTTGAAATACCATAACTTTGCATATGACGCTCCGAATTACATTATTTGTACGACGAGCTTTGAAATACCATAACTTTGCGTACCAAGCTCCGAATTACATGATTTTTTTCACATTTTATTCCTCTTTTCGAGATAAATGATGCTGCTGGTTGCTGAAGGCAGTCCGACCTCGTTTTTGAGCTCATAAGCCTTTATTTAGGTCGATACATTGGATTTTTAGAGCCGGGAGATGCCCTTTTCGAGTTTCTTAGGATACAAAAGTCATTCTTGTCAATACGCCGCTTGCGTTGCATTTGTCTCTCGGATATTCCTTTTGCTTCCTATTTCATATTTGTGTTTGTGTCTTCTAATTCACCCCTTTTCCTCTTTTTGTTTTGTTTTCATGTGATTAGACGACTACAACAATGAATTGTACGATAGGCTTTGAAATACAATAACTTTGCGTACGAAGCTCCGAATTACATGATTTGTTTTCACATTTTATTCTTCTTTTCGAGATGAACGATGTCGCGAGATGCTGAAGGTAGCCCAACCCCGTTTTCGAGCTCAAAATGCTTTATTTAGGTCGATACGTTGGATTTTTAGGACCGTGAGATGCCCTTTTTGAGTTTCTTAGGATTGAATGTCATTTCTTGTCAATACGCCGCTTGCATTGCGCTTGTCTCTTAGATATTCTTTTTGCTTCCTATTTCCTATTTGCATTTTTCTCTCGTGTTGCACGCCTTTTCCACTTTTTGTTTTTGTTTTCACGTGATTAGACGACTACAACAATGAATTGTACGACGGGCTTTGAAATACCATAACTTTGCATATGACGCTCCGAATTACATTATTTGTACGACGAGCTTTGAAATACCATAACTTTGCGTACCAAGCTCCGAATTACATGATTTTTTTCACATTTTATTCCTCTTTTCGAGATAAATGATGCTGCTGGTTGCTGAAGGCAGTCCGACCTCGTTTTTGAGCTCATAAGCCTTTATTTAGGTCGATACATTGGATTTTTAGAGCCGGGAGATGCCCTTTTCGAGTTTCTTAGGATACAAAAGTCATTCTTGTCAATACGCCGCTTGCGTTGCATTTGTCTCTCGGATATTCCTTTTGCTTCCTATTTCATATTTGTGTTTGTGTCTTCTAATTCAACCCTTTTCCTCTTTTTGTTTTGTTTTCATGTGATTAGACGACTACAACAATGAATTGTACGATAGGCTTTGAAATACAATAACTTTGCGTACGAAGCTCCGAATTACATGATTTGTTTTCACATTTTATTCTTCTTTTCGAGATGAACGATGTCGCGAGATGCTGAAGGTAGCCCAACCCCGTTTTCGAGCTCAAAATGCTTTATTTAGGTCGATACGTTGGATTTTTAGGACCGTGAGATGCCCTTTTTGAGTTTCTTAGGATTGAATGTCATTTCTTGTCAATACGCCGCTTGCATTGCGCTTGTCTCTTAGATATTCTTTTTGCTTCCTATTTCCTATTTGCATTTTTCTCTCGTGTTGCACGCCTTTTCCACTTTTTGTTTTTGTTTTCACGTGATTAGACGACTACAACAATGAATTGTACGACGGGCTTTGAAATACCATAACTTTGCATACAAAGCTCACAATTACATGATGTTTTCCACATTTTAATCGTTTTTTGGGATAAACGATGCCATGGGGTGCTAAAGGCAGCCCGACCCTGTTTTAGAGCTCAAAATCCTTTATTTAAGTCGATACGTTGGATTTTTTTAGCCGGGAGATGCCCTTTTCGAGCTTCGTAGGATACAAATGTAATTTCTTGTCAATACGCCACTTGCGTTGCATTTGTCTCTCGGATATTCCATTTTCTTCCTATTTCCTATTTGCATTTGTCTCTCGTGTTGCACCCCTTTTCCGCTTTTTGTTTTTGTTTTCATGTGATTAGACGACTACAACAATGAATTGTACGACAGGCTTTGAAATAGCATAACTTTGCGTACGAAGCTCCCAATTACATGATATTTTTCACATTTTAATCCTCTTTTCGGGATAAACGATGCCCTGGGGTGCTAAAGGTAGCCCGACCCCGTTTTTGATCTCAAAATCCTTTATTTTGGTCGATACGTTGGATTTTTAGAGCTGGAAAATGCCTTTTTCGAGTTTCTTAGAATAAGAATGGCATTTCTTGTCAATACAACGCTTGCGTTGCGTTTGTCTCTCGGATATTCCTTTTCCTTCCTATTTTCTATTTGTGTTTGTCCTCGTGTTGCACCTCTTTTTCGCTTTTTGTTTTTGTTTTCATATGATTAGACGACTACAACAATGAATTGTACGACGGACTTCGAAATACCATAACTTTGAATACGAAACTCCGAATTAAATGATTTAATTCACATTTTATTCCTCTTTTGAGATAATCCACGGGATGCTGAAGGTAGCCCGACCCCATTTTCGAGCTCAAAATCCTTTATTTAGGTCGATACGGTTGATCTTAGAGCAGGGAGATGCCCTTTTCGAGTTTCTTAGGATCCGAATGTCATTTCTTGTCAATACGCCGCGTGCGTCGCGTTTGTCTCTGGAATATTCCTTTTTCTTCCTATTTCCTATTTGCGTTTGTCTCTCATGTTGCACCCCTTTTCTGCTTTTTGTTTTTGTTTTCACGTGATTAGACAACTACAACAATGATTTGTACGACGGACTTTGAAATACCATAACTTTGCATACGAAGCTCCGAATTACATGATCTTTTTCACATTTTATTCCTCTTTTCGAAACAAACAATGCCGCGGGCTGCTAAAGGTAGCACGACCCCGGTTTTGAGTTAAAAATTCTTTATTTAGGTCGAAACATTGGATTTTTAAAGCCGGGAGATGCCTTTTTCGAGTTTCTTAGGATACGAATGTCATTTCTTATCAATATGCCGCTTGCGTTGCGTTTGTCTCTCGGATATTCCTTTTGCTTCCTATTTCCTATTTCCTATTAAAAAGATTGAGAACGAGCGAAAAATCGAGAGAATACGAATAACTATTCTCTTATGCATTTCTTTAGAAACAAAGGTACATATTTATACAAGTAGAATGGGAGAAAGGAAAATACAAGTACGAATGCAAGGCTTAAGTTTAAATATAACATGCATGAGCTGGAGCAGTCAACAAGGCATAAGATATTGCGGAGCTCATAAATTGGTTTGACCGGGTCATGGGACACAAGACGCAGGACGCGGGACAAAGCGGGACGAAGCCTGAGCGAAGAGAGCGGGATGCAAGACTAAGCGGGATGCGACCTGAGCTAAGAGAGCGAGATGCAGCACTGAGCAGGGCGTGGCCTGAGCGAAGAGAGCGAGATGTAGGACCAAGCGGGATGCGGACTCAGAGAAGAGAGCGGGACGCAGCCTGAGCGAAGAGAGTGGGATGCGACCTTTCTTCTTAACATTCCCCCTCAAGCTTAGGCGTTCAAAAGCAACATAAGTGGAGCCTCATTAAAACCTTTTTGGGGAAACCCCAATTGGTACAAAAACCCGATAAAGGAAAAAGAGTACAGCAACTTATGAGCTCGAGCGACGATTGACTAAGCTTGAATGCGATGCCTTGGGATTGAAGATATCAACGAGGCCAATTTGATTATGGAGATCATATCACACTTTTCACTTGTGGCTTTGGTGAAGTCATCGGTCAACTGATCTGAGATTAGAAAGATTGAGAGGGAGGGAAAGATCAAGAGAATAAGAGAGAATAAGAATAACTATTCTCTTATGAATTTCTTTAGAAACAAAGGTTTATATTTATAAAAGTAGAAAGGGAGAAAAACAAGGAAAATTCAAGTACAAATGCAAGGCTTAAGTTCAAATGTAACATGCACAAGCTAGAGCGGTCAACAAGGCATACAAGTACAAATGCAAGGACAGAGCGGGACACGACCTGAGCAAATAGAGCGGGATGCAGAACTGAGCGGGATGTGGTCTGAGCAAAGAGAGCGGGATGCAAGATTAAGCGGGACGCAGCCTGTGTGAAGAGAGTGAGACATAGGACTGAGTGGGACGTAGCCTGAGCGAAGAAAGCAGGACACAGCCTGAGCGAATAGAGAGGGATGCGTCCTTTCTTCTTAATACTCTTCAGCGGGTCCTTGAACCACCTATTCTGTGGGTTCTTCACCCATATCTTCTGCAGCAACAGCTTTCCCTCGCCCACACCCTCTCCCTCGCCCTCTCGCTGCTCTTGTTGTTGGTCCACCTCGTGGGTTTTGTACCCGCAAGTGCACGGCACGTGTGTAGTAGTTTAGGTAACGATCCCACGAGGACTAATGTAACACGATCTAAGAATCAAACGCCCTAGGAAACCGGTTTCACCGCATAGCTTCCGAAACCTATCTCAGATCTATCTAATCGTAAATTCCTATCAAGATATCTAAGGCAGACGATCCTAATGTAGAACCTACCCTCTCTCAAGGCATAGGAACGTCGCTAGATGGAGTCATCCCCTACTTTCGTGGCTGACACCCCAACTAAACCCCATTATGATTCATGAATCGTCCGATACAACCCTCAACCGTTACTATCCTACTTTCGTAACCTAGTCTCGGTTGTTCTAAGCCTGATTTTCTAGGATTAGAATTGACCTTTCAGTCCTTCTCCTAATCCCTAACACATGCATATACGTGGTCATTCGTAAACACAAGACAATAAGTTCTCAGACAAAGAATAGATAATACGGAACGGGGAAATGCATTTATAAACGAATCAAAGACGGTTCTGGGATAGCCATGGGCTAATCCCTTCTCCTAGAACAAATCTACTACTTGCTCATGATTCTAAACATCACAAACAAAACAGTAGATAAAAGAGCATAGAGATATCAAAAGATCGATGATCCCGAATCAATCTCAAACTCCTTGCGTGCCTTCCATCAAGGGAAATCTATGGATGGATGGTGGCTGTGAATTCTCTGTAGTGGATGGTGGACCGGATTCCCTTTTTTTTAAGATGTTTTTTGTCCTTTAGGCTTTGTAACTTGAATTGGGAACTCTCGGCCGACTGATTTCCACCTAATCCGTCGGTTGGCTGTTTTACAAAGTCATGCCCGACCGTGCTTCATGTCATGCCCAGTCGGGCATGCTTCTTCCGTAGTTATAGACAAGTTGTTTTGCACTGAAGCCCGATCGTGCTACCTTGATGCCCGACCGTGCGACCTTCATTGGTAGGATGCTCGACCGTGCTCTTGGAACGCCCGACCCGTGCACAAGCTACGGGGATGAATTTGTATGAGTTTCCCGACCGTGCACCATAAGATGCCCGACCGTGCTCCCTCACCAAGAGAGTGCCTGACTGTGCATGATGTGTGCCCGGGTCGTGCACATCTCTCGGGGATGAATTGCTACAAAGGAGCCAGACCGTGCTCCTCACTTAGCCCGACCGTGCTGCTCCAAGGAGAAGGATGATCGACCATGCTGATTGGATGCCTGGCCGTGCTGCTTCACCAAAGAGGAGCCCGACCGTGCTGCAATGATAGATCAACCGTGCACAAGGTGAGAGTGGCTGATTGGTCGTGCACTTGATCATTCTTGGCCATGACTTGTCCACTTCTCGTTCCGTTTGATCCGTTGTGATCATCATTGTCCAATTATGTCCCGTGTTCGCTTCTTAACTCCGAAATGAATCGAATACGCATTAAAACCTATAAGAACATGAAAACACGGAAACAAGTAAAATGAATACAAAATCACACGTAAACCTTGCAACTATAGTCATAAACATCTCTAAAATTATGCAAGAATCGTGTACAAAAATGAGATGATCAAAAAGCTCCAGTATCTGCATAAAAATTACTTCATTAGACTCATCCTTTGTGACCCATAGGACATATGCGACCCATACGAACCTTGAAATATGTAAATCATGGGACATATGCGACCCATATGACCCTTAGAAATATGCGACCCTGCGACCCTTGTGACAATGGTGACCCATGCCACCAATGGGACATATGCGACCCTTGCAACCAATGCGACCATGGGGACACATGTGACCATGGCAACCCATGCGACATTTGCGACCTTTTGGA
>CM071871.1:9318730-9358511 GCA_036759665.1 Gynandropsis gynandra
GGACAAGTCTACGCCAGTTAGTTCCTATAGGAGAGCTTGAATTCCCTGGATTCATGATAGTACCTAGACCAATTATCTTTTTAGAACTTCGTTACTTCATTAGGCAAACTCTCGACACCCATGGTGCTTAGCCATAAGTTTTATCTCTTCGATTTAGTTTAGTTTAGCTCAATCACAATCCCAACTTTAGTCATCTCACACGTCTATTCAATTAGTTTAATAGCTCATTAGTCGCATTAACTCCTTGTGTTCGACCCTAGTTACTACACGGTCCGTATTCTTGCGGAAGCGTTAGTCTAGGTTTTTATAACTTGATATAACGCACATCATACTTTTTAAAGAATGTTCATGCCATGTTTTGTAGAAATTCTTTAATTATCCATAAGGTAAATGGATGTTTAGAATAGTATGGATAAAATACATAGTTTAGATTTTGGTGTATTCATTATCTCAAATGTGAGGATGAGATGAATAATTGAGCAATATATACTTGAGACTTTGAAAAGAGAATATGTTTTTTATATCATTTGAGGCTCTAAAAACTTGGAATATCTTGTTGAATTTAATTGGAAGCTTTGTATTTTTATCTTGTAGTATTTCTTTGTTCAAATGCAACAAGTTTTTATATTATTTTTGTAGGTTTTGTTAATATAATATATATTATGGCCATGACTAATGGAGTCGCAGCCAAACGCAAACGCGGCGACTACGTTTTCTAGCGACATTAAAATCAACTAGTGGAGTCGCAATCGCCCGAAAACGCAACGAAATGCAGATTTTAAAAATCTGAAATTATGTTGCGTTATGTTTGTGTTTTGGTGCGTTTTAAATAAAATTACCAAATACACTCGTCTTTCCCTTATCTCTTCTTTCTTTTTTTATTATAATTTATATATATATGTATATATATGATGTATATATTTATATGTATTGTATATTTAAATTATTTTAAATTTTAAAATTTATTATAAATATTTGAAAATTATAATTAAAAATATACACTAAACAAAAAATTTAAATTAATTTTTTTCTTAATAATTGTCTATTTTGGTAATTTTGTTCAAACCGTTATCGCAACAGGTTTCCACTATTCCCATCTAGTCGCAATCGTCCGCAAACCAGCGATTCCACCATTCAGACAAAATGAAACAAAACACCGCCAATCGCCTGACGGAAACATCGCTAAACGCAAACGCAAACGCTGCATTTCCACTAGTCGAGCCCTATATATAATAGGTTATTACCGGTGTTGTAAAAGCCGGTCTAGGCGGTCGACTAGTCGACGCCTAGGCGCTCGGCGGTACCTAACCGCCCAGTCTAATGAAAAATCGGTTCTATTAGTCGGCCGAAAAAAAATCGGCGGCTTGGCGGTCGATTAGGCGGAAACCAGCCGCCTAGGCGGATTTCTTTTAAAAGGACCAAAACGACGTCGTTTTGATCTCTCTCAAAACGACGTCATTTGGTCGTTTTGTTTTTAAAAAAAGTTAAACAAAAATTAAACCAAAAAGATTAAACCAAAATTTTGTTTTGGTTCGTTCATATACATCTTAGCAATACCGAAAAGTTATGGCTCAATAATTAAGAGCTAAAATCATTTTGGTACCAATATATATTAGATATTTAGATCTTTAGTAATGTATTGTTATGTTTATGATATAGTTAATGAATTTATATGACTTTATATTTTATATAATATTTTTTATATATATTAATTTTTAATATATCTCATAATTTTAAAAATTGATATATATTAAAAAAGATTTTAAAAAGAAAATAAAAAAACGTCTAATCACCAACTAAGCGACGACTAATTCGACTAGTCGCTAAACGGTGACGGACCGTCCGACTAGCGCCCAACGACTTTTACAACAGTGTTTATTACAATAAGTTCCACGACAATTTTTATATTATGTAAAAATCACATGAGAAGAGATAGATGTTGATCGATGTATAATATTAACCTCACGTTGACTGGTTAGTAGTTATTAGAGTTAGGCTCGACATTAGAATTTAATAAATTATTTTTTAAATATATAATATTTATTAAATTGTTGTGAATAACTTTTTTTTCTCTGGAAAAAATAAGAAGAAAGCAAGTGTGGGCACAAGCTGGGTTATTTAGCTTTTTGTTTTAAAAAGAAGGGCCAACTAAAGAAGCCCAAAGCTTTGAAGAGAAACATTCCTCGAAACCCAGACTGAAACTGAATTTGGCAGATCTCGGGATCGGATCAGTGTTGGAGCCGTCGCCGGTATCGGTGGTGGTGAAAAAATGGCGGCCAAACAAATGGAAGCGATACAGAAGAAGCTTGCGACGCTGAATTACCCAAGGGCTAATGCTCCGGCTCAGTCTCTCCTCTTCGCCGGCATGGAACGTTATGCTCTTCTCGAATGGCTCTTCTTCAAGTATTTGTCTTCCTCCTCTTCATAATGCACCCATTTCTTATTGTCTGGGTTTACTGGGAATTTTGAGATCTGATCGATTCAACCGTTTTGATGCATTGTGATTCTCGAGGTTGACCAATGTTTTAGTGGGTGTTTGTTAGTTAGGTTCATAGTCATTCTGGTTTCGATTAGGCTGTAATAGAGGATTGTGTGCTTTTGAATTGTGTGATCGACTTGTAAATTCTCGTTTTATCTGAAAACACAGAGAATTCAGTGATCATATAGTTTACTTATTTTGTTGTCTTGAAGGTTACTGGGAGATAAATCGCCTTTCTCTCAGCAAAATCTTCAAGGAGATGCAGGGGTTCGTGATGAAGAAACTGTTCGGATTCAATGTAAGTTCTGCTCTGTTTCGATTCTCTTACTCGTGCAGAGAAGCACAAAGTGTCATAGTATATGATTTTCAAATGGATTAGTTGCGGTAAATGTTGAAAACGAAGCTGAAAATTGTCAAAGCTTGTAAATGTATGTCGTCAATCTGATATACATTAATAGAATGGACCTCTTGCTATATGCCTTTCCCGGTGCATCAGATTCATAATGAGTTAACTAGTTGTTCTTAGATCTGTCGATATGTCAACAATGGTATTCACTTCGACTGATATCCTGGTATTGTTGAGTCCTTTTTTTCTCCATTGTCATGTCTTGAAATACCAGAAACTGGAAGAGCTCTGCAATGCCCATTTTCTATTATTTTCTCGTAACAATTCTTGTTCTTCTAAATTCCTTATTGTACTTCTGGAAGAGCTTATGTCCAAATGAATATTGCTGGAGATCGTCATCATTTTAATAATGGACTTCTCAATTTCAGATTTGGCAGAAATTGCAAAGTTTCTAGGGATTACAGCCACCGTAGATATAGAAGCTATTCAGGTAAGATGCTCAGTTTTGTGTCATCAAAAAGTCGGTTTCTTGGCCAATCTTCCCTTGTTATGTGCACTCTATCGAGTCTTTCTTTTGCTCTTATCTGTTCAAGTTCCGCACTTTGTCAAAGTCCAAGAAATTTGGTCGTAGCAAGACCCTAATTCACTTTTGCTTCTGGAACTATCTACCTTAAAGATGCAGTTTTTTTTATTGTTTCAGGGACGTGGAACATATGAAGATAGGATGGAAATGCTTCGTCATATTGTTGATCTGGTGGAGGCAAGCCTCTATTCAGATAATCCCGAATGGAGGTGGAATTAACAAATACCTCTCATAACTTTCTCGATCTGTGTTATTTGAGTTGAATGTTGTTATCTCCGAATTAACAAATACAATGGTTTTGCCTTATTCCTCAGTATTGATGAGCAGGTTGCCAAAGATATTCAACTCATAGATGCTATTGCGGAGAGACAATCTCTGATATTTTCTGAGGAATGCAAGCTGTTCCCTGCTGATGTACAGATCCAATCCATATATCCATTGTAAGAATTCTTTCCTCCTCTTAAAGTTATTGTGTTTTGTAATTCCTTCCAGATAGGCATAGATAAATATTGGCATTGTACTCTGTTCTGATTGTTGCTTCTGGTGCTGTGGAATATTTTTTTTTTCCAAACCATGTCTTGTTACCTGTATTGTTATGTTCAAATTTCTTACCAAATGCACATGGGCAATTCTGGGAATGCTGTCATTGTGAGAGTGGCTTTTTAAGACACCTATGATGTTGACACTGATGGAAGTATGTATACATTGTGGAGAATAGAAGAGAGAAATACTTCTCCAAAGCTAGAAACTTTTGCTATTGAAATTTGTTGATTACTTTTTTGGATCGAGCTTCGAGGTTTAAGAAGATGCCATCAATGATTTAGCTGACTGTTTCTTGCAAAGTGCCATTCAAGTCCTTAGATTATAGTTTAATATTTCAATTGATGTTGTGACATTCTGTTCCTTTAATCGAAGTTAATCTGCAGACCAGAGGTGTCAGAGCTAGAGACGAAACTTACAGAGCAGACAAAGATACTCTCGAATCTTCAACAGAAGGTTGATGATTTGGCTGCAAAGGTGTGTTTGTTTGGATCATATTTTGATGTTTGTTGTTTTGAACAACGAGTGAAAATGGAAATCATTACTGAAAATCAATATGCCCTTTGCTTCACAGTTGTCTTATTTCCTGATTGTTTAACTAAGCATGGCCAGTTTCTATGTGTCTCTGCTCTTAGCATGCTTACAACCCAGACGAAGAATATACAGAAGTGGAGTCACAACTAAGGGCCCATTTGGAATCTTTTCTCGAAACTGCTAGGGCGTTCAATACAATATACACAAAGGTATTATTTCTTCAGTCAATGTGATTGTGGTGATGTTACTTGAGATGATCATCTGTCGACTGCTCTAGATGATGTAAAAGAAAATCTTACAGAAGACCCTAGATTTATTTTCCGTAGCATAGCGTGGTTGGTTTAGTATTCCATTGAAATTGAGAGAGGACAATTGGTGTATTTATTATACGCATGGATTTTGCAGGAAATTCGTCCGTGGACACACATGATGGAAGTGCCTCAGCTTCACGGGTTTGGTCCTGCAGCAAACCGCTTATTAGAAGCGTATAAGATGCTCTTGAAGGTACTCCAATATTGTCATTCTGCACAATATTTCAAGATATCAAAGCGTAAAAGCCTACATGATTTATAGTTCTGAATGTTATTGGCCGTGGTTGGAGACAGTTCCTGGGAAACTTGAAGAATCTGAGAGACGCACATGCCGCACTTGCGATCGGATCATTGGAAACAGTAGCCGGAGAGCCATCATCGGTGACCAGAATCGTGTCGGAGTGTGAAGCTGCTTTAACAGTTCTGAATCGGGACCTCGGAATTCTCTCGGCTTCCATTGCTCGTGAGCAAGGGGAACGTCAAACTCTTTGAATGAAAACGTGAAACATTCCATGGAATTGATGAAACCAACCTTTTGTGTTAGAATCACTGTCTGGTACTCATTTCTAGTGTGTTTGTTTGTAGTTATTGTGTTTAACCCATCTCCAAAAATGTCTCTATCTTATCTTTCACCATTATTAATCCATCGGTCTCTCTCTCTCTCTTTTTCTTTTTGGTCTGTCAAAATTTTGTGTTTGTATAAATAACATTGTGATGTGAGGTCTTTTTCTTCTATAGATTTTTAATGGGAAATAGTTGAAAAGTATAGAATTTTTTATATATTCGTCTAGTTTATACATAAGGTTCAAATTTATCTATGCTATGTTTCATGTTTTTTTATTGTCATATTATATTATATTATATTATATTATATTATATTATATTATATTATATTATATTATATTATATTATATTATATTATATTATATTATATTATATTATATTATATTATATTATATTATATTATATTATATTATATTATATTATATTATATTATATTATATTATATTATATTATATTATATTATATTATATTATATTATATTATATTATAATTTTGTTAGAAATAGCTAAAATTGATACATTTATTAATATATGTATAAATGTTGTCTAATAAAATCATATATATCTGGATATAAATTGTATTAAGTTAATATACTGACTGATACAGAATTTTGTAATTTATAAAATTCCACATATATTTTTAATCAAATGTATTATACTTGCTTATAATAGGATAAAAAAAAACATGTCATTAATTTGATATCTAGCTAGTATTAATAAGACTGTTCGGACAAAATTTTAGATTACTAATGCAGACTAGAGTCTCGCCATCTTCAATCTCTAAAGGTTTGGCATCGATCTCCAACCTCAACGAGCTTCGTCAGATCCACGCCCTTGTAATTTCTTTAGGCCTTGACGGCTCCGACTTCTTCTCCGGCAAGCTCATTGACAAATACGCCCATCTCAAGGACCCCGGCTCTTCTCTCTCCGTTTTCCGGCGAGTTTCTCCGGCGAGAAATATATATCTTTGGAACTCGATCATTAGAGCGCTCTCCCAGAATGGGTTGTTCTCCAATGCCCTTGAATTTTACGGAAAGCTTCGGGAAACTGAGGTTTCTCCTGATAAGTACACGTTTCCTTCAGTTATTAAAGCCTGCTCTGGATTGCTCGAGGAGGAGACGGCAAGTTTCGTGCATAAACATGTTGTGGAATTGGGGTTCGGATCAGATATCTATGTGGGCAATGCACTTGTTGGCATGTACTCCAGATTGGGTTCGTTGGATAGAGCACGAGAAGTGTTCGACGAAATGCCTCTTAAGGATCTCGTATCATGGAATACTTTGATTTCTGGGTATATTTCCAAAGGGTATTATGAGGAAGCTGTTGAAATTTACCGCGGATTGCGAGTTTCCGGGATGGTGCCAGATTTTTACACGCTTTCGAGTGTTTTGCCGGCCATTGGGAATTTGGCGGTTGTCAGAGAAGGACAGTCAGTTCACGGGTTTGCCCATAAGACCGGCAATATTTCTACTGTTGTGGTTGGTAATGGAATACTTGCAATGTACTTGAAATTCAGAAGACCAGCGGATGCAAGACGGTTTTTCGATGAGATGATTTTTCGAGATTCCATCAGTTACAACACTATAATCTGTGGGTATTATCAGTTGCAGATGTTTGAAGAATCTGTCAAAGTTTTCATGGAAAACTTGGACAGGTTTACATCTGATATCTTAACAGTTACTTCTGTTCTCCGTGCGTGTTGCCATTTAAGGGACTTGCGGCTGGCAAAGTACGTCCATGAATATATGGTAAGAGCTGGATTTATGCTCGAAACTACAACAAACAATATCCTAATTGACGTGTATGCAAAGTGCGGTGATATGGTTGCTGCTAGAGATGTGTTCAAGAACATGGAATATAGGGATTCTGCCTCGTGGAATTCGATAATCAGTGGACATATACAAAACGGGGAACTTATGAAATCTTTGAAACTCTTTAAGATGGTGAGGATGAAAGAGCAAGCCGATCCCATCTCTTATCTGATGGTTCTTTCCGTTTCCACGCGTTTAACATACTTAGACTTTGGCAGAGGGTTACACTCTGATGCAATGAAGTGTGGGCTTCACTCAGATCTTTATATTACTAATGCATTGATTGATATGTATGCTAAATGTGGGGAAACAGATATTGCGAAAGAGATATTTGACAGTATGGAAACTCGTGATATTGTAACATGGAACACTGTCATTTCAGCATGTGTTTGTTCTGGCGATTTTGCTTCTGGTATGCAGATAACTGCTCTGATGAGGAGTAGTGCTGTTGTACCTGATATGGCCACCTTCTTAGGCATATTGCCTATGTGTTCTTCACTTGCTGTAAAACGACAAGGCAAGGAGATCCATTGCTGTCTTATAAGGTTTGGATTTGAAGCAGAGTTGGAAATTGGGAACTCATTGATTGATATGTACTCCAAATGTGGTAGTTTGAAGGATTCTGTTCAAGTCTTTGAGCTTATGAATAGAAAAGACGTTGTGACGTGGACAGCGTTGATTTATGCGTATGGAATGTACGGTGAGGGCAAGAAAGCCCTGAAAGCCTTCTCCAAAATGGAAAAATCCGGCATTGTTCCGGATAATGTTGCCTTCATTGCTATCATCTATGCTTGCAGCCATTCAGGTCTGGTAGAAGAGGGACTGGCTTGCTTCGACCGGATGAAATGTCACTACAAAATCACACCCATGATTGAACATTATGCGTGTGTGGTTGATCTGTTGTCCCGTTCTCAGCAGATTTCGAAAGCAGAGGAATTTATGCAAGCAATGCCCATAAAACCAGATGCCAGCATGTGGGCATCTCTGCTTAGTGCTTGTCGAGCAAGCAGAGATATGGAGGCAGCAGATCGAGTATCCAGAAAGATCATGGAACTGAACCCGGAAGACCCTGGTTACTCTATTTTAGCATCTAACAGCTATGCAGCCATGGGAAAATGGGATAAAGTTAGTTTAATACGCAAGTCCTTGAAAGATAAACACCTCAAGAAACATCCTGGTTATAGCTGGATCGAAATCGATAAAACAGTTCATGTTTTTCGGTCCGGAGATGCATCAGTTCCTCAGTCTGAAGAAATCCACAAATCACTGGAGATACTCTACAGTCTGATGGCTAAAGAAGGGTACGTTCCAGATCTGAGAGATGTGTCGCAGAATTTGGAGGAAGAGGAAAAGAGACGTTTGATCTGTGGACATAGTGAAAGGCTTGCAATTGCCTTCGGACTGCTGAACACAAAACCAGGAACGCCATTGCAGGTGATGAAGAACCTTCGAGTATGTGGAGACTGTCATGCTGTAACGAAGATGATATCGAAACTCGCAGGACGCGTGATTTTGGTACGAGATGCTAACCGATTTCATCTTTTCAAAGATGGAGCTTGCAATTGCGGAGATCGTTGGTGAATGTATCCCAAGAACATTTGTGCTTTAAAATACTTTTTAGATAGTCTTTCATGGCTTCTCTGGGGAATATGGAACAAATTGACTTCGATGTTGAGTAAATTATCCGGAGAACAATCAAAGGTAAAATTTTGCAGCTTGGAAAAGGAGTGGGGATTTTTGTGGACTTTGTTGGCTTCTGAGAAATTATAAACATCAATGACACCGCTTGTTGCTAAATCGGAAGCTTTGTCATTTGCCTTGGATCATTTTAAAAAGCTTGGTTCTGAGAATTTGATTTTGGAGACTCGGCCTTGGCGATGGCGATTCATACATGCGATTGAGATTCATCCAACTTTAGAGTGGAAGGTGTATCAGATAAATCATATAAACATCAAATGCCTTCATTCAATTATTTACAAGGCTTTCCTTTTAGATCCCATTGTTTCCTTATGTATGTTCTATCGGATCAAATATATTATATATAGATCTTCCTCATAATTAATGAATGTCGAATATTTTGGTGTAAAATTACACAAATTTGTGTTTTTTCAGATAAACTTAAAAATTCAAAGAGTTAAAATATGATTTAGTGTTTTTGTTTATGTATGGATATTATTAATTTGATAAGTTTGTGTTTTTAGACAAAATGTAAAAATTCAAAATTTTTATGTTCAAAGTAATAATTTGTGTTTTATAGGCAAAAATTAAAAAATTAGGTATTTTCTACACTATATTTCTAAAGTTAGTATTTTTTTAAGACAAAAAAAATAAATTTGAGTTTTTTTAGGTTAAAGATAATAATTCATGTTTTATAGGTTAAAATAAAATAGTTTGATATTTTGTATACTATATTCCTTATGATTAATTTGATAAATTTGTGTTTTTTAGACAACATTTAAAAATTCAAAGAGTTAAAATATGATTTAGTGTTTTTGTTTGTGTATGGATATGATTTATTTGATAAGTTTGTATTTTTTAAAACAAAATGTGAAAATTCAAAATTTTTAGGTTTAAAGTAATAATTTGTGTTTTATAAGAAAAAATTAAAAAGTTTGATATTTTTTATACTATATTGGTGTTTTTAATTTAAGGTAAAAAAAATTAAATTTAGATTTTTTTTAAATTAAAAATAATAATTAATGTTTTATAAACTAAAATAAAATAATTTGATATTTTTTTTATATTTCCTGCCATCGATCCTATTACAAACTTATTTACTATATAAGTTTACTTATTCTAACAACCAATCATTCTATTTTATTCTCCATTTAATGGATCATAAGATCAAATCAAAGATTGGGATAATAATAGTTCTTCGAATTATTTATTATTTCTATATAATTCTGATAGCAAACTTAATTCGCAAACAAATTTAAAAATAATTGTAATCCAGAATTAAATCATGTGGTTTGTATTAATTTAGTATTATTCAAATGCATGTTCTAACAACCAATCATTCTTTCACTCTCCACTTAATGGACCATAAGACCAAAATATCAAATATATCTGAACCACAGAACCACAGAATATAAACAGATTCTCGGATAACCGATGAATTATAATATATAATTGTTTAGTAGTAATTACCGACATCGTTCACCGGCAAACTCTGGGCAATATGTGCACCGCTATTGCCACCAGCCCCCGCGGCGGAGCCACCTGCCAGACTCCGGCAGGCCGTGACGTGACGTCGATCACCCCTATCCGACCACCGCCGCTGCAGACAACGCAAACCCTCCCCCTCCCGGCGGCGATCTGCTCCGCCCCCCGGAACTCCGACAACTCAACCACCGGCTCCCAATTGTCTCCGTCGTCGTTGTACTTCCTGAGCTCGCCGCTCACTTCCTCCACAACGTACAGCTCATCGTCGGCATCCATCCTGCTCGTCGCCGGGCCATTCCAACCGGAGATCATGCCACGTGGCATATCCTCCCAGTGGTCGGAATCCAGGTGGTAGACGCCTCCTTGTTTGACGGCGTTGCCTTTAACGTTAACCATGCACAGCTTCCCTTTGTACCTACCGTTTCCTTTGCACACTAATTAACACGCACACACCAAATCTATTCTATAGGAACTAAATAAGCAAACCATTTAAATATTGCTCTTTTGAATCACTTCAGATTGGACCACATTAATGAAAGTGTTTTGGGTTGCTCAGATTAAGCATATATATGTATTGCTGCCTCTGAGTAGCTTCATCCGGTTCAAGGAATTAATTTGTTTGGATCATGAAACTTAACCGAATCTTGTTTTTGGGTATGATAAACTGAGCGGGAAAAGTTGTCATTGGAAGTTCATTCCCCTCTTCTTTATAAAAAGAACAGAACATGCGTAGACAGAAAGACCACGAGAGAAAAGATGGAATCAACGAGGGATACTTGAATCTTATAATCTTCAAGCTTTCGTATGTTTTTTTTTATTAATATGGAAATACTTATGCATGTAAAAGATAATCTGAAAGATACAATGGAAAACACTAAACAAGTATTATTCGGCAAGGTTCAAAAAATTACTAGTGGAAAATTAGAGGTAGAGAAATTCGATGGAAAGAGAGATTTCACTATATCGAAGCTATGGATATTTGTTGGATTGGAAGTAATGTGATTACGCAAATACTAAAAGAAAAGACAGCGATGTCTATGGATGGACCAACAAATCCATCCAATGAAAATTATCCAAACAGATTTGAATGGATATTTATGGGATATCAACGGGTGAACACCCGTTATAATTCGTTAATATTATCAATGAGTTATCAAGAGATAGTGAAGATTGTGATAGAGAATATCATACAGCAATCACAAGCCGTCGGTTCGTCTCTAAATGAACTTAGTATTTTATAAAAAGACAAAATATATTTTACGGATAAAAATTTATCATTTTTATCTATAATTCTATAATTTAAATAAATTGGTTTTCTAATGTTCAATTGTTTTATACATGCAATATGTTCGGTTGTATAAGGGCGACTATATGATTTGTGTCCTCTACAAAAAAATATTACATAGGATGTCACGATGGTACCTCATGATTCAGTAAACGTATACGAAAGAACGAAGTATCGAGCTACTCGAGAATTTCCTTCGTGATTGTTTGGCGAAGATGCGTAATATAGAGAGTATTATAGAGTTGATAATCGTCCAACCATATCAGCCACTACCGCCAGCACCACTTGTGGAGAACACAATGCTAACGTAAGGACCTATGTTTGATTCAGATGTGACCCCTTTTCCAGTTGACGGAGGAGAAAGAGAAGAAGAAGATGGTGGCGATTTAGATTATTTGAAGGATATTCTATTTTTTATTTGGTTTTAAATATTGCATTAAATATTTACAAATACTTAAATTAATATTTTTAGTTTAAAATTTATTAATATTTTGTTATTTTTCTTAAATCGCCATAATATCAGTGGATGCCTATTGATAATAAACTCATAATATCAACGGCGTTGAAAATCTTTTAATTCAAAGTAGCCAACGATAATCCGTTGGTATTTTCCACACAAAAATTTAACGGATGATTATTGGTATCGATTTAACCATATCAACGAACTATCGTTGATATTTGCAATGGGAATTTGTTGCCAATTGCAATGGTGGTATCCATTACAATTCATCGATATGTTTAGAACGGATACAACCGTTGAAGTCCATCAATATGTCTTCAACAGATAGTTGTCATTGAAGAGTCATTGAAAATTGTAACAACTGAACATTTTCAACAGTAGATTACCAACGGTCCAAAATCCATTCAAATCTATTGAAAATGTATGATTTCAACGAAAAAAATATTATTTTGTAGTGAAAGTACTTGAACAAGAACCATAGGAGGAAACTGAAAAAGCGGTGATTTTACGACAAAGAAGACTGGTGTAGATCCTACCAGTTTCAACAAGAGTTTGAGGGTAATGAATCTCCTGATTCGTTGGCTTTCAGATACCATTTTGAGGAAAGTAACTCGTGATAAAATGACTGCTAGTATGTGGAAAGCATTAGAAATGGCAAACATTTATTTCTAAAACAGAAGTTATACATCTTCAAGATGGATGAACAAAAGACCATAAAAAAATATTGATGAATTCTTGAAACCACTTTCAAACTTAAACAACCTACAAATCAACATCTTAGATGATGACCAATTTGTGTTCTTGATGAAATCTTTACCTAGTCAATATGAACAACTTAGACCCACTCTGAAATATGGCAAGGAAACTCTCACACTCAAAAATGTGACTTTTGCAGCTTTCTCTAGGGAATTGGAGCTAAATGCTCAAAGGAAACTCTCACATCAAGTAAAGGATTGTATGTCATGGGTAGATCAAAGAAGATGGAAAACAAAAATTCAAATAATAAAGGTAGATTAAGATCAAAGTCCAAAGATAAAGGAAAAGGAAGTGACTGGAAATGTGTAGGAGATGTGCACTTTGAGAAGGATTGTCCTTCAAAGAAGAAGGTAAACTTCCAAGAATAATCAAACAAAAGGATGAGGATATTTCATCAAATGTTGTGTTTGAGACAGAAGTTCTCACCATCTAAAAAAAGATTAGGGAGAAGAGTGGATCATGGACTTTGGATGTACCTTTCACATAAAATCCAGAATAGAATGGCCTTTTGGGTGACAACATGACTTGTGCTATCAGAGGAACATGTTTTGTAAGAATCAAAATTCATGATGGGATGGAAAAAGTATTGACTCAGGTTAGATTCATAATAGACTTAAACAGGAATCTTATTTCCTTGGGAGTGTTTGATAAACAAGACAATTGATATAAGTAATAAAATGGAAGTCTCAAGATTTTTAAAGGATAGATTGTCAAGCTCAAAGGTATACTAAAAAAACGGATTGTATTTTTTTATGGATATACAATTTCACGGAAGATTCATGTCACCAAAGAAGACATTGATGAGAATTCCTTGTGGCATAGAAGACTCACCCACATGAATATGAAAGGATTAGAGATCCTATCAAAGAGAAGTTTTCATTAAAACTCAAAGATAAGACTTTTGACTTTCTATGAAAATTGTGTGCTAAGGAAAGCTCACAGCAAAGCATCGCCATTGAAAAACACATAACTAAAGGTGTGTTGGATTACGTACATTCAGAATTTCTAGGGTTCAACAAATGTCGATTTCTCTTTATCAGGTTGTCAATATTTTCTTACTATGATTGGTGATTTCTCAAGGTGTGGATATGTTTCTTGAAACAGAAGAATGGAGTATTCTTGAAGTTTAAAGAATGAAAAGTACATGTCAAAATGCAAAGTAAAGAGATGATTAAGTACTTGAAGACTGATAATAGATTGGAATTTAGTAACACCATTTATGATAGATTATGAAACAAAAATGGAATAACAAGACATATAACCTGCTTCTACACCCCTCTACAAAATGGTGATACTGAAAGAATGAATAGGATAATCTTTGATAAGATAAGATATTTATTGTCAGAATCTAGACTTGAGAAGGAAATCTAGGCTAATGTCTACACCAAAAAATAGATCACAGTTACGACCATTGAATTCAAGGTACTAGAAGAGGTATGGTCATGGACAAAACCAAGTTACAACCATATGAATGTATTTAGATCTGTGGCTTATGTTCATACTAGTCCGGGCAAATTGAATCCAAGGGTAAAGAATGGAGTATTTATTGGGTGTTCTACATGAATTAAGGGATAAAAGTATGGTTATGTGATGAGCGAAGATATGTTGTCAACAAGGATGTTATATTAAATGATCTTCGAATTTATAAAGAAGTTTTTAGGAAAGATCTAGAAAAGGAAGTTACTGATGAACGTATAGGGAGTATATGGATTTGAAACAAAATCATTAGATGGCATCTGAGTGGAGCTGGTAAGGGTAAGTTGTATGTTGATGAGACATGTGAAGAAACTAGAAGTAGTCACCATGGGATCACAATTGAGTCAGACGAGGATAATGAAGAGAATCTGGAAGAATATCAACTTATCAGAGACAAAAAAAGAAGAAATAATGTCTCGTAACATATTTGGTCAAGTAGATATTGAAGTATTTTCTCTTAATCTGACAGATGAATTGGAAATTGATGGACCTATATCCTTTCTTGAAGCCAAAAGGTGCAAGGACTAGTCACAGTGGGAAAACACTATGACAAAGGAAATGGATTCTCTGCAAAACAACAACACGTGAAAATTGGTTTCAAAACAAGAAGGAAAAAGAATAATAGGTCACAAATGGATATTCAAGAGGAAGTTTGGAATACTAGGGGGCACCACCTAAGTTCAAGGCAAGGCTGGTTGTAATGGGATACACATAAATTGAGGGGTAGATTACAATGAAGTTTTCTCCCCTGTTACAAAGCATATATCTCTAAGGATGTTTTAATCAATTGTGACAATTTACAACTTGGAATTGGAGCAACTAGACGTCAAGACTGTCTTTCTACATGGGAATATTGAGAAACATATCCCTAATGCAATAACCACAGGGATTTTTTTCAAGAAAAAAAAAGAAAACTATGTTTGTTGTCTGTAGAGATCTTTATATGGCCGGAGCAGTCTCCCAAACTTTGGAATCTCATATTTAACTTGTGTATGATTAAGTTAGGGTTCAAAGGAGAAAGTATGATGCATATGTGTACATGAGAGAGGTCTTTGAGAGTAATTGTTCATTTCTACTCATATATGTTGATGATATGTTAATTGTAGCAAAAGATAAAACAAAGATAAACAAGCTAAAAATATGTTAAGTGATGAGCTTGAAATGTAGGATATAGGACCAGCAAGTCGTATTCTTGAAATAGATATCACAAGAGACATATCAAAAAGAGTTATGACTTTGTCATAAAGGAGTTATCTACTGTGCTTAAATATTTTGGAATGTTTCAAGCAAAACGAATGCAAACAACTCTAGGCTATCATTTCAAACTTAAAGCAAACTAAGAAGACCAAGAACTATGAGAAAGGATTTACATGGACAATGTTCCATACTACAATGTTGTGGAAAGTCTCATGTATACAATGATAGATACACAACTAGATTTAACTCATTGTGTTGGTTTGGTGAGTAGGTTCATGAATCAACGATGCAAGATCCACTGGAAAGCAATGAAATGGATCTTCAGGTGCATTCAGGGCATTTTGAATCTTGTATTGGTATAAGCAAGTGATTCAATGGTTAATTTGCAATGCTTTTATGATGTTGATTATGCCAATGATCTTGATAAGTGTATATCAGTTTTTAGTTTTGTGCTTACAGTAGGGAATAATATTGTAAGTTGAAGATCAAAACTTCAACATATTATGGTACTATCTACAAATGAATTCAGAGTATATGTCTTTGAAAAAATCAATTAAGGAAACGATATGGATGAAAGGTATGTTGAAAGATTTGGGATTTCATCAAGATCATGTTCCGGTTTGATATGACTATCAAAGTGCTATTTATTTAGCTAAAAACAATGTTCACCATGAGAAAAACATGCATATAGTGAGGTTACATTATATTCGTGATGTGATAAATGAAGGATTGATTCGAGTCGAGAAGATTTCTTCTGAAGTAAATCTTGCACATATGCTTACCAAGGGTTTACCAACGAATAAACTTAAACATACTCTCAAATTGTTGAAGGTCACTGAATGATTTCACTTGGTGAAATGGGAAGAAAGACATGAAGTGCCTCATTTTAACTCTTATCCTCTTAAAAGGTGGAGATCTAAAGGTGTTTTGGGATGCTCAGATTAATCATATATATATATATATATTGTTAAGAAATTTCTAACATGTTTAGAGTATTTCGGTTAAGTAGCATCCAGTTCAAGGAATTAATTTGTTTGGTTCATTAAACTTTACCGGTTTTGTGTTTATGTTCGGTCAACCGGACGAGAGAATTTGTTATTGGCTATTAGTTCCTATGTTCTTTATAAAAAGAACGGAGCAGACACACAAGAAAATAAGAAAAATGACGAGAGAGAAGATAGATTCGGTGAGGGATACTTGAATCTTGTCATCTTCAAGTTTTTGTGTGTTTGTTCTTGATTAATAAAAGAAAAAAAAAATCTTCGAGACCTAGGTTGATTCAATCGATTCAACTAAACTCGTAAAAATTATGTTCTTGTTTCATTTTGTTTATGAGCTCTTTGTTGTTTTTTATTTCTTCGGGTTCAAAACTCTATAATTAATATTAAAAAAATATAAATATTAGTTTTAGTTTAGAAGTTAAATTTCAAGTTATGTCGATCTCTTGAAAGCTGGTATAACATTTATGAAAATTATTATTTTCTATTGTCTCACATCGGATCAATTTAGACCCAATCTCATTTGATATGATACCAAATAATGTTTTGACATGATTTTGATATTTTAATTTATGGTTCCAATTGTGATGTACATGTTCCAAAACCGATTCTATATGTGATGATAGATTAATATATGAATCTTGACTCTTATATATTATATTGACAAACCTAGTACTCTAATTTGAATTAGTTTTTTTAGTTAGACCTAAATTCATATTTAACATAAATATCAATTTAAATATTTTGACGTTAAACCTTTAATGATGCGTACGATTCCAATATTTGACCGTCAACATGAATAATTAACTCTTATCCATGAGTTAAACAATGCTAAAATGTTGGATTTATTATTTGTATCGAGATATATCCGATCATGAAGAAAAATAATTATATATCTCCAAAATTTATAAAATATACATCATATAGTGATTATATATTATTCTCTATATAACCGAATTAATATGCCAAGTGTATAGTTGTGATCAGTCTCTGTCATGGATTATCTAACAATCGTTTAACAGGTTTGCAACATTTATAATTACATAAATGGCATGTTTTTTTTTTCAAGTGGAGATATTAAATATATTAGCATGTAGTTACAAATTTGTAACTACGAAATATGTTAATATCGATAAATTATCGCTCATTACGTATAGGATTGCATGTAATATTTACGTACGTACCCGATAGCCTCCACGGCTTCTCTACCAAATCTCCCGTCTTTAAGCTCCGCCTTCTTCTCCCACCTCCACGTCCTTCTATCTTCTTCGCCTCTGCTTCCGAATTTCCATTCCTCCAACGATCTTGCCACGTCAGCACGGTAGTGAGCCCCGATCCCACTTGCCACGTAGACAGACCCACGGGCTGATCCTGCTGCGCACCACCGCCGCGGCACCGACAGCGGTGGCCCGTAGAACCACTGGTTTAACCGTGGGTCCAAGACCAACGGCCTCTCTAGTGCCGGAGCGAAATGGTGCGTCGTGGCGGCGACTATGATGAGGTGATCGGAGACAGTCACCGATTGAATCGGCAGGTTACGTGACAAGAAAGAAGGGTGACGGTGGATGAGCGGATTAGACGGCAGAGGAGGGAGGGATTCCCACGTTGCAGAGATCGGGTCGTACGTGAAGAACGATGCTGCGGTGGTGGAATTTTGGTCATCACTTGGGGCGAGGAGAGCATAGAGGGAAAAGAAAGCGGGGTATGCCGGAGAATAAAGGAAGCGCCGCCACGCGCGGCTGACGGAAAAGAGAACTGATGGCGGAATATCGAAGTTGGAGAGGCAAACGGTGGCGAGTTCATCAGGAAGTTGAGGAATTAGAGTTTCGTCTTCATCATCTCCGACGATTTTATGACTTAGATACAGAAAAAACACAAGATGTACGGTCAAAGATTGCTATATGTATTTTTTATTTTGTATTTGCTTTTGGTGGGATTTTATGAGGGTTTCTCGTGATGTGCTTCTTTGCTGATTAGATAAAAAAAAATTATCTTTGTTTTCTTTCTAGTTGGGGTGGTTATTTCGGGTTAATCGGATCGATCCAAGCTGAATAATCCATCTCATAAGATATATAGATTTTATAGGTTCAATATCAAAAATTCAAATGGATTCGGATCGGTCCGGGTTCGAGTTCGGAATAATTTCAGGAATCCGAACAATCTGAAAAACAAAAAAAAAAAACTAAACAATCCCAACCCTAAACCGTGAGTTGTGACACAGTTCCCTCTCCCTCACACATTTAAAACCCGTTTAAAATCCGAACTATCCGTTTAAAATCCGAATTACCCGTACTTAAATAACCCAAAAAAATCCGAAGAACCGAATTAACCGAAATATCTAAATAACTCCAATACAGTTCGGATTTTTTGGATTCAATATTTCAAAACCCGAACAAACCGAACCCAGATCGAAACCCGAAAAACCCGTTTCGAAAACCAAATAATTTTTTTGTTCAATTTTTTATAACCCGAAAAATCCTCGAAATCTGGATTGCCGACTCCTATTTTCCATCACCATTCATATATTTCTCATGCCTTTCTTTAAAAGAAAACAATAATGTTATTGACATCGCGACATCTTTATCTCCTTTATTCCTCCGTAATTTTTGTGGTAGGTTCAACTAGTTGAATCACATTACACACTCTATAAGATACAGTAATTTTTTTCAATATTGATTTTGTTCAATCTATCATAAATTAATAACATTTTCCATGATATTGGAATTGTAACATTTCCAGAATCTCTTATTATTGGCCACCCAACTTTTAGCTCATTTACTTCGTCTGCGGTCATATCCATCTTGTCAATTTAAAGGCTTAAGCCTAAGCATATTACACTCTAACCAGACGATTGGGATCGAATATTAAATGTTTCCTCTTGCAATATTTACCTTCTTTATAATTTCTTCATAACATTGTTATGTTTTTTTGTCAAAGTTGTTATCATATAATGAATAGTCTAGTAACGCTAATTTATCATATATGTACATTTGGAACAAATATATACAATTGTTTAGCTAATGACTTTTGCAACGACATACACGAGAATTGGGCTGTCATATATATCATAATCATGATATTGTAAATGCAAAACTTTGCTTTTTGCATTAAATCATTTGACTTTTCTAAGAACACCAGTTTACTTAGATATTATCTATGAGAAATAAATAGAGTCGTGGAGAAATGGGAATAAATAAATTCATAAAGGTTTTGGCCGACCGAAATTAATTTCATAAAGGTCTTATACAATTCGTGGGTCCATAACCGTACGTATTTTTTAAATTCAGTTGGTTAGACGCCACGGTGGACCCAGAAATTAAACTGTATTCTATTATATTACATGGATGCTTAGATGCATAATATGATGAGACTTTGGAACATACGAGGATCAAATGAAAATAGTTTGAATACGTAAACAGAATTTGAAAATATTAATAAAGAAATTCCAATGAAAATACATCACTATATTCTAAACTTATTCTAAAATATTAAAATCATAACTATTTATTTTCATTTTTTATACAGATGAATTGTTATATTGTTTTAGAATACTACGCCAACGGAGAAGAGTGTTTCTAAATTAATACATAAACGAACATATGATAATTTACATGATATAAATTTATAAATTAATTTAAAACTAACAATTTTAAAAATAAAATAATAATTTATATATAAAAATGAAAAGTTTATGATTCATGTAATTATTTTCTAATAAAAAACAATAATTTTGGGTTGGGATAAGAACATATAGGCTTTGAAAGGTTGTGCTTCATATAAAAGATCGGTAATGTTGGTTAATTATCCATGTTAATTTTTTTTTACAGTTATTTTTTTTAGTGGATTTTGTTGGTGGATTTGCTAATAATTTTGGGTTGGTGGAAGATAATGGGTTAGTGGAGTGTCTATTTTCTGTTGTTAATGAATTAGTGGAGATAATGGGGTTAGTGGAGTTAGTGATCCATTTACCATATTTTTTTTATAAATAGCAATGAAATGAAATCAAATGGAAAAAATACAACTTGAAAACACCAATCCTTTGTGTTCTTCTTTTTATTTTTGTCTTAGAAAATCTTGTTTCCAACAATTCGTATAAGAGCGTGTGTAATCAATCCATTGAGAAATGTTTTCGATTTCACACAATGCTGGAGCATCGAGGAGTCCTTTAAACACAGGACGACGTCGGCAATCTCCTTCTCCTCCATGTCGTGGTCAACGTCTAGATGATGACAACTGTTTGGTGCAAAAGGTGGTTAAAGAGGTAGGAGGTGCGATATTTTCAATACTCACGAAAACTAATTATGGAGATTAATCATTAATGATGAAGGTGATGCTTCGAGCATGTGGGCTTTGGGCAGCTGTCGAGGTAGGCACCGATGACGAGTAGGAAGAATGCGCTAGAAGCCATTCTGCGCGGTGTGCCGTCGGAGATGATATCTTCAATCGCCGTGAAGAAGAATACGAAAGAAGCTGGGAAGCGGTTGAGTCTATGCGTGTCGGTTCTGATCGAGCATGTAAGGCTAGCGCTCAAAAAATGCGCAAGGAGTAGGAGATGATAGCTTTTCGTGATGGTGAGACGATGGATGACTTTGCGATGCATCTCTCCGGTATAGTGAATCAACTTGTCGTTCTTGGAGATCCAGAACCACCGCACAAGGTTGTCGAGAAATACCTACTAGTCGTCTCTCCCAAATTCGAACATATCGCACTTTTTATTGAAACTTTGCTTAATCTGTTGACACTTTCGTTGGAAGAGGTAACTGGTAGGTTGAAGGCTGCAAAAGAACGGTTTGAGCCGTTATAGCCCACATCAACGGCAGAAGGTAAACTTTACCTCACTTAAGAGGAATGGATTGCACGATGAAGGAGCGACAACAAGGAGAGAGTTCCTCTGGAGGCTCCAAGTTTGGAAACAACGTCGGAAACAACGATGTCGCCAAACCGTAGTGGATGGTAGATCTGGTTCTAGCAAAAACTGATATAGATCAGAAGACAAGTGTCAAAGTTGTGGAAAAGTGGATCATTGGGCTAGAGACTATCATCCAAATCCAAAAATGAAGAAGCACATCTAGCCCGTAGAGATAGCGTTGAGCCCACACTCCTTATGACCAAGATGTATGAGGCCACGTTAGATTCATCGACATCAACACCTACACCGTCAAGATCACCGCCACCACATAAGCACCCTATCCACTTTGTCGAGATGAAGGTTACCGCCCACCTTAGTCACAAGGAGTCCAAAGACGATTTATTATTTTTCTTCCACCGGGGCAACGAACCACAAGACAAGTACAACTCATGTGTTTTTTTTAATACGACCAATCAGTGGTTGGAAGCGTGAAGGTTGAAAATAGATCTATCGTCAAGATCCCGTTGGGGCGGGTGGGGGGGGGGGGGGGGTCTACTACATTCTTCGCCTCACCGCGAACCTGATCAGTGTGGGGCAGTTGGATGAATCGGGATGTCAGACGATCATTGATAAGGGCACCTTAGTGATAAGATACCCGCAACGACGACTATTGGCATGAGTCCGAAGATCTTCCAATAGGCTTTATTCGATCTATCTCAAACATGGCACGACCGGTGTGCTTGACAACAAAATGCTCCAAGGAATCATGGAAATAGCATGCAAGATGCGACCACATTAGTTTTCAAGCACTACGCAAGCTCATACAAAACAACATGGTGCGTGGGTTGCCATATATTGGTCAAGTTGACAAGTATGTGATAGTTGCATCGTGGAAAAACAAAAACGAAATGTGTTTCTAGAAAAGTCGCAACAACGTGCGGTAGATATTCTCAATCTTGTATATGGTGATCTATGCAGGCCCATCACACCGATGACACCAAGTGGAAATCGTTATTTTGCTCGTAGATGATTTCAGTCGTTATATGTGGCTTACTCTTCTCGAAAGCAAGGACCAAGCTCTAGTGACAATCAAGAGGTTCTAAGCTACGATAGAGCAACACAAACATTAGCGACAAGCAATGCTTGAGGAGATGAAATCAATCAATGACAATGGTACTTGGGAACTCGTCGACCTTCTTGTCGGTCATCGAGTCGTTGGACTCAAGTGGGTGTTCAAGGTAAAGCGTGACGAACATGGAGCCATTGTTAAACACAAGGCACGATTGGTTGCAAAAGAATACGTACAACCACCCCTAGTTGGATTTAGTGATAGCGATTCACGTAGATATGGAATGTTCTATAGAAAGAAATGTGATGGTCAACCGCCCCTGGTTGGATTTAGTGATAGCGATATGACTGGTGACATTGACACACGCAAGAACATAAGCGGTATCTTTTATTTTCTTGGTGATAGCTCCACCACTTGGTAATCGACGAAGCAAAAGATGGTAGCTTTGTCCTCATGAGAGGCAGAATATATCGTCGCGTCAACCGCAACCTATGAAGGCATCTTGTTAGCTCAACTCTTGAGTGACTTCCTTGGCTCAGAACCTCAAGCACCGGAGTTAATGGTGGATAACAAGTCCGCAATCGCATTGAGCAAGAACCTCGTCTTTCATGACCGGAGCAAACACATCAACACTCAGTTTCACTTCATTCGGGAGTGCATTGAAGATGAGAAGATCGTCCTAGAGTATACCTTTACACAAGATCAACTCACGGACATACTCACCAAGCCACTCGAACGTCTCAGATTCAAGAATTGGATACAAAAATTGGTGTGGTTGAGATTTCAGAAAAAAAAAATGGCAAGAATTAAAGGGGAAAATGTTGGTTAATTCTTCATGCTAACCTTTTTTACCTTAAGATTATTTTTTAGTGGATTTTGTTGGTGAATTTGTTAGTACTCCACTTACCATTGTTAATGGGTTTGGTGGAAGATAATAGGGTTAATGGAATGTCCATTTACTATTGTTAGTGGATTAATGGAGATAATAGGGTTAGTGGAATTAGTGATCCATTTACCATTATTTTCTTATAAATAGGAATAAGATGAAATGAAAAAAACAGCAACTTGAAAACATCAATCCTTTGTGTTCTTCTTTCTATCCTTGTCTTATCTAAGTAACTCTTATTTCCGACAGGAAGCTTTTCTTTTCCTTGAAGATTATTTGTTGAAAGCACAGAAAATGAATGCACATCACATGTTTCTTCAGATTCTCTCTAAAAGATAAAAGCTACAATGCCGATTCACTAAACTATATGTAACACAGTAGAAATACATATACATGTATGTATTTGTGCGTATATACATTGAGTTTGAAAAGCTCAAGCATATTTGTTTACTACAAGATTCCTTGTTATAATGGAAACATCGTAGATATCTTGTAGGGAGGGACACACAGATGCTAGTGATAATGTTTTGACCATAATAACCAATACCAATTATAGAGAATACAAAGAAGAAAAGTAAGGTACCTGCACAATGATCCTCCGTTTCGTTTTACTTGATATCTATTGAGAGAGAGAGAGAGAGAGAGAGAGAGGGGTTGAAGAGACCCCGCTGTGATATTACATGTTGAAGGAGCCTCGGATTCCATCTATGCTTTCCCCAAGTGATAGCCTGCCGGAAAAAAGGATGAGAATCCATATAGAATAAAGGGTTTCGATCCCAGAATCAGTGGTCTTTAGATGCAAGGAAACTGAGCCGCAATCGTGCATGGCTTCGTTGTTATACATGTGGATGTGAAGAGAGCAAACTAATGTTAAGTAAATTTTTTGTAGTTGAAACAAAAACAAGAAAGACGGAGAAAATAAAGATGGTAGTGAGTGGAAACGTATAAAATCTAGACTTTCATGTAATTATTTTGTAATTCAAGTGAGAATATATTTCACATATCTACATTGATTTAAAGAACTAGCTATGGATAATGCTATGCTTCATTCTAAGATAATGCATGAATTCAAGGAAATTGAGTAATTAGGGGCACACACATACATTCATGAGCTATGCAAAACTACCGACCCTAAAATTGCTCAGACTCTCAATAACGAGAAGGTAACCAAGGTCCAGCTTCGATACATTTGAGTTGCGCGGATGAGAAAGGACATAAACGCCAACAACTGAAGCAAAAAGAGTTCAAGATCCAAAGTTTGTTTCACAAACAAAAAGAGAATACTAAACTTACTTGTACATACAATACTTGTACTCCTGGCTTCTAACCAAATCTTTCTCGCCTTCTTCAAGCTGAAACACAGAAAATGATAACCACATCAACCGAGAGAAGAGAAAGAAACTACAAATGGGTCAATATAAAGCCATTGTTTTATTGGCCTCACCGGGTCGCTCTCGTAGATGAGCTCATAGCAATTCGGAGAAAGACATCGCAAAGCACAGTTCTCCTTAGCTACCAAGGAAGACTTGCACTGCCAACCCCACAAGCCACTGTGTCCAAGAAACAAACAAGACATGGGCAAGGTACCAAAACGGAAGAATGACGTATAGCACCCGGATTTCGCTAACTGAAAACAGTCTGTCTGAATGAAGAACAGTCTTAACCCTGATTCTCAAAGATCTCATACCCAGATTTGTGTTTTGCAATCCTCGAATAACAAAAAAAAGTCTACGTATTGGAAAGTTTTAGCATCATAAGAGAATGCTGGTCAGAGCCAATCATGACTAGAAGCATGCTAAGAGATAACTCATCCGGAAAGTTCAGAGCTTAGAATTCTAACAGGACGATGTTCTAGCTTAAGTACATGTAAAATAGTGGTACTAAACATACTCTATATCTAATCACATATCACCCAATAAAACCAAGAAGTTTTCTGAGTCTTTCAATAACTCAAGCACCAAAAAAGCCATAGGAGTTGAATGCATATCAACTGAAATATCAATTCCATTACTCTAAACCAATTAACAAGCAAATACCATATGAACAAACCTCGGCAAAAAAAAAAACACTTTGAACGAGTTCACTTGAAGAAGAAAATATAAGAAAATGTATCCGATGGACGAGAAATTGGCTCTCGCCATCACTCACCTCTCTATATCAGCGTAGCACTCGTTCTTCTTCTGTCTGATCTCATCATCCTGCGTATCGGATTCAAAGAAAATAAAAAAAAAACGGGGGAATCAAATTAACAAGCGTGTAGCTGTGAAAATCCGATCTCAATCCAGGAAATAAAAAGGGAAGAATGTGGAAGCTTACGGAGATGGGACGAGATTTGGACAAAACCCTAGGGACAAAAGACAAGGAGATCAACAGTAAAAAGCAAAAGGTGAAGACAGAGCTTGAGCTTGAACGAGCTCTGGAACTAGCCATGAGACTCCAATCTACCGTTCTCGATCGCGATTAGATAAATGATTTTCCCTTCTTATTTTTGTTCCTCTCCCTCTAGGCTCTAGATGTTTTTTTTAAACTAATAAAAGGCATTATATTTACGAATTAAATTATAAATTCGATAAATTCGAAATAAACTATGGAATTATAATGACTTTCATCATACGTGTATTATTATTGTCACAAACAATCCACTATAATTTGTAAAATTTGATATTTATCTGCAACTTATGTGTTAACTAAAAATATTAGAGTGTAACTTTGTGCAGACAATTCTAATATTAAAATGTGTTTGATGAATTTTATTTATATATAAAAAGGATAATCCTTGTATTTTCGTAAAATTTATAGGTTATTTTTTCAAAAATTTTGTACATTTTTTATAGTTGTGAACTATTTAAATTGTTGAATTTTTATATATATTTTGAATCATTAGATATATTTTAAATCTAATTGTATCTGTACAATGTAAAATTTATAATATCAAATACGAATCATATGTTTTAACCTTTAAAATGAATCTCAATAATGACAATATGAATCAGTTTTAAAGGAAGTTTTCAACTCCGTTGCGCCCGAGGGTAGCAGGAGTGGATGAGTTGGGTAACTCTCCCATCAAAGTTACATTTAGGTTTAATCTCTTCCAATTCATTAGTGTTTAAAACTCAATTAAATTTTTCACTGAGCGAAAAATTAGTGGTTTGTAATTATATATATATACATATATATATATATATTAACTGTCTTGTGAGAGAATGTTTGTAATCTGAGATAGATAAAAAAATGTTAAATTTGTGGTAAAGATTTAGAGAAAAGATACACATCGATTTTTCATAATGTTCTCGTAACATTACGTTTTTTATTTAGATTTCAACGGTCATCAGGTACTACTCAGTTTTTTTGTGAATACACTTGGACTACACGACTCAGACACTTCCCATGTGTATAACCCTCGTCTTGGAATTGAACTACAAGTAAAATACCATACAAACAGTTATGTGAATCGCTTAGAACTATTCTCGCAATAATTTTAGATTCCAGAATGACTCTCACTCGAACCAATCACCCATAAGGTTTCAAAATTTTATGGTTTAAGGTTTATGTTACAAACATTCCTCTCCAATGCTCTCAAACGAACACAAAAACACTTTGCTCTCTCTTTTCTCTTCTTCTTGAATTTCGACGCACCAATATGATTGAGATAGTAGGTTGGACGCGCATTCACTTCCTCCTTTAAATACAATTGCTCCTTGATTTTCTTTTCATAGAGTTGTTAAGTTATTTGATTTTCTCCTTTTAGAATATTTCCAAATGTCTTGTGAATGTTGCCAAATGTTCAAATATCTAACACAATTGGAAATATAAATCGTAATAGAAAATATGTATAATGAAAATATCACAATATTGAATCTCAATAAAAATAAAAACTATGCATTATCACACAATAAAAAAAATCTCCATGCACTAACAAACTCCTTTTTTATTCATACAAACTTAGAAAATGTTAGATTTATGCATTCAATATAATATCAAACAATTTAACCAAAAAGAGATCAAGAACATATTTAAACCGTAAAGGATTCTCCCCTTCAATTGTACCTGGATTATCACTGGTGGTACCTTCTCCTCCTGTTTGTGTGAGTAAAATACCAAAAATATAATAGATCATCTTTTTAATGGTCGCTTTTGTCGGGTACTTATCTTTGGTTGGGTACTTATTCTTGGAACATATCTTAACTTTTTCAAACAATGACGTTAGATGTCCTTAAAGATCATGCACAAATATGGAAGAATAGACATGTGATCATGAGTGGTTTTCTTTCATCATTTTTATACCTCTAACTAATCAATGTCGAAAGCAAACATATTCTTTTAAATATTTCGTCGATTAATAACAACAACTTCAACAATCAATAAGTTGAATTGCTTTCTTAAAAAGTCATCATGTTTTTCAAAACAAACCTTTTACTCATCAAAGATTAATATTTCATACGAATTATTTGAATTTAAATATAATACAGTTAGATCATGATTCAAAGTATATTTTAGAAATTTTGCAATGCACCTAAAGTAATTTTTTATGTACTTTTTTAGCATTTTAGTCATCATTTTTTTCTTTTATGAAAAACACTCTGGGCTTCTAGACGCCGAAGTTGACGAATTCCCCACCACTTAGATCATAGTGGAGTATTTAGGTTCATTTTTTGCCTTATGTCTCTAGGATGTCGAAGTTGGATATTCGTCCCACCACTTAGACCCGAGCCAATATACTTATTGCACTCATATCAACTATCGTGTATTTATAATTTCTATGCATTATTTCCGTTGATAGCAGAGTGTAGGAATTTTGTTCAAGATCTGCACACTTTAAAAGACTTTATGTAACAAATACAAATTTCAAGGTATACTTTCACAAACCTCTAGTGTAATGCTTTTATTTTCACTCGTATAATTCAACTTTCAGATTTTTACGTGTAATTATGCATAACTTCTCCTACCTCAAAATCCCATTAATCACTACTAAGTTTAGAGTTCATAAATCCCGAGGGATTTATGCAAACACACAAAACGATTCAAATCCAAATGTTTTGTAAAAATATCAGTCAATTATCGTTCCGTGAGCACATATTTGATCTCTAATTGCTTTTTCTCAATTCGTTCTCTAAGGATATGATCACGGATTTCAATATGCTTAGTCCTAGAATGTTGTACCAGATTCTTAGAGATGTTTATGGTACTCATATTATCATAACGAGCTATAAAGATTCTAGAGTTCAGACCATAGACCGACAACATTTGATTCATCCAAATGAGTTGCGTACAACAACTTCCTAACGAGATGTACTTCGCTTCAGCTGTGGAAAGTGAAGTAGAGTTTTGTTCTTTACTATGAAAAGGTATCATATTATTTTCTAAAAAGAAACATCCTCCTGAATTACTCTTACGGTCATATGTGTTGCCTCCCCAATCTACATCACAATAGCCAACTAATTCATAATTAATGTCTTTTATGTAATACATACCAAAATTTATAGTCCCCTTAACATATTTAATTATTCGCTTCATAGCTTGTAAGTGGAAACTTTTCGGCTTAGATTAGTATCATGCACAAATTCCAACACTAACTGCAAGATCAAGTCAGTCAGATAAAGTAGATTTCTAATCATATTTCGATACATTTTCTGATCCACATCTTCTCCATCTGAATCTTTTGTTAGTTTCGTTGTGGTGGACATCAGAATATGAGCTAATTTGCAAGTGTCCATCTTAAATTTTTTTACAAGATCACGAATGTATTTTCTTTGAGATATAAAGATTTCATCATCCATTTGTTTCACTTGCAATCCAAGAAAGAATTTTAATTCACCGAACATACTTATCTCATATTCACTTGTCATTGTTTTGACGAACAAATCTACTTTCTTTTGAGATATGATAAAAAAAATATATCATCAACATAGATTTGAACCACACGAATATTGTCATCATATTTATGAATAAATAAAGTTCGATCTACTCCCGCTCTTTTGTATTCGTTGTTGATGAAGAATGTTGCTAGCCTTTCATATCATGCACGTGGAGATTGTTTAGGTCCATAAAGAGTATTTTTAAGCCGGTGCACATGATTAGGATGTCTAGGATCTTCAAATCCATGAGGTTATTCTACATTGACTTCTTCCTGGATGATTCCATGGAGAAATGCACTCTTGACATCCATTTGATACAAACCAAGAACACATGTAATCCCAAGTAGCAATAGAATAGACTCTAATCTAGCAACGACTACAAAAGTTTCATTAAAGTAAATCCCTTCTACTTGTATGTATCCTTGAGCTACAAGTCATGCTTTATTTTGGGTTATTGGATCACTTCATTGGTTTTGTTCTTGAATATCCATTTGGTCCCAATTATATTAGTGCTGGTAGGTCAATGAACAAGATACCATACATCATAACTCACAAATTGTTCCAATTCCTCATGCATAGCAATTACCCAAAAAATTCATCATTCAAAGATTCATTCACATTGTTAGGTTCAAAGGGAGATGTAAAACAAACAAATCTCATCAAGTCATTGTAGTTTACGCACAGATTGTTTTATGTTTTTCTTTCATCATAAATATGTCCAATGACATTTGAATTGGAATGTGCAGCTTGTTTCGTGTTTTTCTTTCATCATGAATATTTCCAATGACATTGGAATTGGAATGTGCAGCTTGTTTCGTGTTTTTCTTTCATCATGAATATTTCCAATGACATCGGCATTGGAATGTTTTTTGTGTACTCGAACAATGTCACCATATTTCGTAGGGGGTTTTGGAAGTACCAGTTCTAACATAGACCTTGTTGATGATGTAACACGCAATATTGATTGCTGCTACCCATAACTGAAGCGCAACTCCTTTTCCATGCAATATTGCTTGATCCATTTTCTGCAATGTTGTATTCTTTCTTTCCACAATATCTTTTTGTTGTGGGGTTTTAAGAGCTGAAAACTCATGTGGAATGCCAAGCTTATTGCACAAATTTAAAAATAAACTATTTTTAAATTCACGTCCATGATCATTTTTAATCCTTGCAATGTTTCTTTTCATATTCATCAATTTCAAACATAAGTAGTGAAATGCATCGAATATCTCATTTTTTTCTTTCAAAAACCTCATCCATGCAAATCTTGAGAATTCATCAACACATACAAATGCATATCATTTACTTCCAATACTCTCCGTTTGCATTGGTCTCATCAAGTCTATACGAAGTAATTCCACCACACGATCGATTCTAATGTCATGGGATTCTTTTGTGATGAACTCATATTTGATTTCCCAGTGGACATTATTTACACACATTATCCTCTGTTCTGGATAACTTGAGAACACCTCGAACTAGATATATGTACGGTAACTTGTGGGTCACAAGCGTTGATTCCACAAATGAAATGAATCTTGTGTGACTATAACATTTTAACTCTTGGATCCATTTATATCAATTATTTGAAGCTCGAATCCATGTAAGAACACACTCTCCATCTGCATTAGTAACTTCACAGTTCTTATGTGAGAATTGAATTTTTAGTCCTTGGTCACATAATTGGTTAATGCTTATTAGATTCGTTCGAAGATCTTGCACAAAATGTACGTTAGTAACTCATAAGTCCATTTTTTTAACATTAGTTTTCCCTTGTGTATTTCCTTTGCATCCATTCTCTTTGAAGTTTAATAGTAAGCTAAACTTTCCTATCATGTGTCTTGAACAACCACTATCAAAATACCACATTGAATCTTGTTCATCTTGACTAGAAGAATACTTACCTCGAAAATATGAAGATGTCCAATAGTAATTTTCTTTCCAATTACTTCTTGGTAACCAATATTTACGCTCACCATGAGTTCTTCGTGTTATCCATGGAGAATAGTTTTCTCGTACTCGCATCTCTTGAGGTAGTAGCATTTGAATTGGATATGTCCTTTCTTTCCACAATAATAACAACTTCTTTGTATTCTTTGCGAATTAATATTTTTCAAGTCGAACTTTATTCAATATGTACTCAGTGGAACATGAGATATGCCTTCTTCATTGATAGCTCTACCTGAGATAAATTTTTCATGTGTGCTCGATTCTCCACCTTCATATTCAAGACCAAAATTATTTGGTTCCTTCTTTTCTATTGTGAGGAAATAATCCAGCTTCTTTATTCCACTAGTCAACATTTTTAAATTTTATCTTGTTTCTTCAAGTTGGCTTTTAACTAGCGTCACTTATTCTTCTTTCTCTTTGAGTTTTTCACATGTATGGTGTAATTGTGAACGTATTTCCTCAATTTATTTAAGAATCTCGATGTTGTGTTTGCTCATCTTGATGTATTTTCCATATATCTCTTCTATGGTGAGATCATCGTCACTATCATCTTCATTTCCTCCTTTGTCATCAGGGTCAATGATTCCAATGAATGTTATATAATTCGTCACCTTATCATCATCACTTTCTTCTTCAGAATCCGACTCTATTTCTTTTTTAGTGGGGAATGATTTACTGGATCTTCTTTGCTTGTTTCCATATTCATTTTTTATGCTCGAATCCTTGACATTTGAAATATTTTGTTGTGTTCAAGGGTTTCAATATTGATTCTCTTTTCTGAACAATAGGACACTCGTTTTTCATATGCCTATAACCCTTACATTCATGGCATTGTATTCCTGACTTTCCTTTTTTCTCTTGATATGCCTTAGATGACCTGAGGTACACCTTAGGCTTCTTCAAAAACTTGTTAAAACTTTTTTTCTGAGAGAGACACATCTTCCGCTACTTTTCAGTCCTACATGCTTTTACAATGGCTTATAGAGCTATTCCTTGATTGGATTCTTTGCTAGTTGATCCTTGTTCCAACTGTAGTTTCATCTCATATGCCAAAAGAATTTTCATAATCTCCTTGAAGCTTGTTGTATCAGTGTTAAGAGCCATATTCATGGCAGCATTTTGAGCAGTAAATCTTTGAGGGAGACAACGAAAAAACTTTCTTTGCCAACTTCTTATCTTCATATGATTATTTAAGCATATGTGCTTCATTTGCCACCGCATTGAGTCTTCCGCTAAACTCCTTCACATTTTCGTTTTCTCCCATTTCAAGCTTTTCAAATTTGTGCTCAAGAATATCTAGTCTTGTTCTCTTCACACTTGGAGTACCTTGATGTACTGTTTCAAGCGTTTTCCAAGTCTCTTTAGCATATTCACATCCTTGTATTTGCTTGAATTCTACTATATCAACTGAAACAAATATGGCAGTCAATGCTTTGTTACATTGTAAGTGAAAAGTCTCTTTTCGTTCGGCATCCATTGTTCCAATGACTTATACTTCTTATCTCCATGTTCAACAATCATCATTGGAGGATTCCACCCATACTTGATAGCTCTCCAAGGGTCTTCATCGATTCCATGAATGTTTGCCTTCAGCTTAACTTTCCAATACCCATAGTTGGATGAGTTTAGCATTACCGGTTTGCAATACGAGTAGATATCTTGTGTTGTATCCATCTCTCGTTCTAGATCTCTCTCACATGTGTGAGGTTAACTCCTCTGATACATTACAAGTTTTGATACCAATTGAAAGTTAGAGAGACGACACACAACAATTTTTCGTGTTGTTCTCGCAACACCACACTCAAACACTGCTTTATTCAGACTTCAAACGGTCAACAGGTATAACTCGGTTTTTCTGTGAGTATAACTGCATTACACGACTCAAGCACTTGCCCTGAGTACAATATCTGTCTTGAAACTGAGATACAAGTAAAACGACATACAAACATTTGTGTGAACCACCTAGAACTATTCTCACAATATAATCCTAGGTTCTTGAATGACTCTCACTCGAATCACTCACCCAGAAGCCTCCAAAATTTTATGGTTTAAGGCTTATGTTACAAACACTCCTCTTGAATGCCTCAAACGAACACAAAACACTTTACTATATATTCTCTCTTCTTCTTGAATTTTGGTGCAGCAATATGATTGTGAGAGTAGGTTGACGTCCATCCACTTCCTCCTTTAAATATTAAGTTGCTTTCCAAATTGCTCATTGATTTCCTTTCGATAGATTGTTAATTTTTTTTTTCCTTTTAGAATATTTCCAAATGTCTTGTGAATGTTGTCAAATGTACAAATATCTAACACATTTGGAAATATCAATAGTAATGAAAAATATGCGTAATAGAAATATCACAATATTGAATCTCAATAAAAATAAAACTATACATTATTACACGATATAAGAAATCTTCATGCACTATGAATTTTAAGATTCCTTCAAAAGATGGATCTGTTTTTTTATTATTTATCACGATTTACTGTTAACCTATTAGGATCAATGCATATTTTATTCATAACATATTCATACCTTATATTTGTTTTCTTTTATTAACGTTTTTAATTTTATATCAATTAGTTTTATTTCAATTTATCATTAATATTTTTACATTTTAATATTCGTGTTATATCATATTTCTTTATAACAACGAAAATATGTAACCATTGTCTTTCGAATATGGATAGATCAACAAAATATGTACATTTCTCTATAAATCATACAAATCATATAGAACCATATTGAATTGTACATAAATTTAGCATAGCAGACAAATATAAAGTGAAAGAAATTCATGACTTCCAAATAAAAACATATCCACATTTATAATGTAAATGGAATACATGATCTCGTATTAAATATTACTACAATGTTTTAGATCATTTCATTGATTTTAACTACACACATTTATTTGGAAGAAATATAATATATAGGGACAAAGACCTATTCTCCCGAATTATTGCGCTTTAATCCTATTTTTCTAAAGATTTTCACTATCTTATTTCGCTCTAAACTATCACTAATATTCATATTTCCCTCTAAACTATCATTAATAATCATATTTCCTCCTAAACTACCAATACTCATATATTCCATTTACATTAAGAATCAACATATGATTCGGGAGAATAGATTGTTTTAAGAAGATTTGATAGAAAAGTTAATAGATTTTTAACGGAGAGGAAATATGATGAGGTTTGATAGTTTATGATAAAATATGATTATTCGTTATAGTTTAGAAATGAATAAAATAGATAGAAACGTTGAGGTGAGAATATGATTAAAATGTAATAGAGTTCATGGAGAATATACTTTTGTCCTTTTGATACCATTTTGATTAGTTCAATGTAACGAAATGGAAGAGGTTTTGAATAACGTCCAAGATTTATTATTAGTTCATGTGTTTTTAATAAAAATTAGGGTAAAACTCCTATTTCCACCCAAAGTTTTGGGTACTTTGCTTATTCCCCCTTATGTATCACACTCATTTTATTCCCACTTATGTATCACCCCTAATCCTATTCCCCTCAAGTTTTCTAATTCAGCCTATTCCCCCATACCATTTAAAATTCTGTTAAATAACCAGAATTTTGATCCAAACCCTAAAAAACCATCAATTTTGACCCGATTTCATTCCCAATTTTGACCCGACCCGATCAGAATTAAAATTGAATTAAATCCGGTTTACCCAATTATGAACCCGGTCCGGTTTAATATAATTTTGACCGGTTTACTGAATTTTGACCCAACCTAATTTATTACAATTTTGACCTAGTTTACTGAAATTTTGACCCGGTTTACTGAAATTTTGACCCGGTTTTGTTTAAATTGCCCAGTTTTGTTTAAATTGACCCGGGTTTCTCCCGGTTTTCTGGAATTTTTATCCGGTTTGCTGAAATTGATCCGGTTTTGACCCAGTTTTGTTGAAATTGACCCGGTTGTCTCCCAATTTTGCTGGAATTTTTATCCGGTTTGTTGAAATTGATCCGGTTTTAACCCGTTTTGTTGGAATTGACCCCATTTTGTTGAAATTGACACGGTTTTCTCGCGGTTTTGCTGGAATTTTTATCCGATTTGCTGAAATTGATTTGATCCGGTTTTGATCCGGTTTTGTTGAAATTGACCCCCTTTTGTTGAAATTGACCCGGTTTTTTCCCGATTTTGCTGGAATTTTTATCCGGTTTGCTAAAATTGATCCAATTTTGACCCGGTTTTGTTAAAATTGACCCGGTTGTATTGTAAGTATTTCCATTTACAGTTCTTAATTGTTCAAATGATGTATGATCTTTAAATTTGTTTAATAACATTCTTAAGTAGTATGCTTGACCTGCTGTAAGCGATACATGATGTAATCGACCATATGCGTATCCTTGTTGCCTTAGGGTCTATTTTTTCTTTTTATTGTTCCACAAGAATCTGGTTGGAAAATCGCTATACGTCAAGTTCTTAGCTTCAACATATATTGCATTACATTTTAGCCATTTAGTAAACATAGTGCAATGCACATTTGGTTTTGCGACAATGTTCTCGAGTGTTTCATTCTCCTGAAATATATCATTTTGTTTACCTCGTAAATGAAAGTCGAGTCTTTTGACATGAATGCGTCTGTAGTGTATATCAAATTTAAATATTCTCCAGCAAGCTTCACATCCGAAAACGTACCTGCAATTAAAATAATTCTTTATTTCATTAATTGGATCTAATGATGTTGAACATGATGATATAGTTGTTGTAATTCTATCTGAACCCTTGTTTATGTATTTGAATAGATACTTTATTGCTTTGGTTTGATTGCACCATTGTACATTGATATGAGCTCTATATTTTTTAAGAAAGTATGCATTGTATGACACAATATAACGATTATCTAGTTTGATTCCATTTTAAATAACAAATGTATTATCATTAGATCTTTTATAAATAGGATATCATTTATTATCAATGTAAGTGGAATCATTAAAAGATTTGGGAAATCGTTCAGTGCATGAGCCTTTTTCCATGCATGGTGATGATAGATTAGCATGACCACATGGGCCGTGAACCATCTTATCTTGTACTATTGCGTATAGAATAGGATCTGTAGATTTGTTCGGAATTTCTGCTGATATAATTGAATCAATATCTTTGCTAGTAGTTATTTTTGTTGATCTATTTAGAAAAATAAGGATGTGAGCATGCGATAAACCTCTTTTTTGAAATTCAATCGCGTAAACAATTGCATTTACTTTTCCAAAAAACATTGTTTTTCTTGAAATCTGAAATGAGATGATCAAGCTTAATTTTGAAAACTCTTGCTAAGATATCCGATCGACCCTCTGAAGATAAAGCATTTTTCTAGTATTCGTTGAATTTCTAGCCATTTTGGACTGCAAGTAAAGGTTATAAACAAATTCGGATACCCGAGATTTTGACAAATTATCATAGCATCTAAATAATTTTGTTTCATATATCGTGCAATCCCTGAAAATGATGAAGGTAATATAATCCTGATTGCAATTGTAGTAGCAGAATGATCTCCTGATTCAATAGCTGAACACAAAGTTGTATAGTTTTTCGACCGTAAGTTGCTTTGGTTATTTCGAATATATGAAATTCTTACGGACTCTACCATACAAAATTCATCCATAAAAAATTTTGAAAAAGTCTCCAAGAACGTAACAAATTGATGATTCAATAAATCTTTATTGCAAACGATATGTCATAAATTCTCTAATACTTACACGATTTCTTGGTTTTTTGGATAAAGACATTGTTCTTTGTAATTCAAGATTCGTGTGATAACCATCTTTACCATGAGGAAACAAAAAATGTAGACGTCCAGCAATTAGACACTCGATAAATGAATGAAATCTAATGGAAACCAATCTATCTCTTGCCATTCGAAACACCTTTACGTATGGATTATGCTCGTCCAACATTTGTTTTAATCCATTGATTATGTCAACCCTTAGTATGATTTGTTGTTTCCCACTACAAGACAACAATAAAAAGAATAAATATTTTAAAAATAGGTTGTTGTGACGAAAAATATTATAATATAATATAACATTTATATAAAATATTACAATATAAACATTTTAAACCATACCTGATAGCACAAAATTTGTTACTGATTTCATGATCGATATCATGTATATAAAGTTATGCAAATTTTGACGTTTCTCCATTTAGAGGCAATAAACTTCCAATTCTATGATAATTTTGATCATGTATTCGAAATATGTACGATAATGATTTGCTATGAATTGATGTATCTATTTTACCTCCCATTCAAGTGAAAGCAAACATCATTGCTCATTGTTTTATATCATTCTCATACTCTGCAATTTTAACAAGGTAGATCAAAATAACTTGAACTATTCTAAATTCATTACAATAATATCAATCATATCGTCATAACAAAAAATGAAATAAGTGCCACATCCTTGATTATTAGAAGAAGATGTATTGCAGCTATACGCGGGTTTCGTGTTTTTTACTGAAACATGTTGTTAAAATAGTGTTATTATATTCATTCATAAAATGAAGTATGGAAGTTAACATAATGAAATAAAATATTCATAGGTGAACATAATGTTACCAAGTGTAAATAGGGTTAATATTTTTCAAACTTTAAGTTGTTATAGTTAGCTAACATGTATAACTACTTTATTTTCGACATCGTCATACAATCATAATTTGTTATTCAGTCTAGATAAGATGGTTTTACCTTATTTGAACAAGGTTTAGTGGAAACATGAGTATCAATCTTCTCTAGATAACGTTTTTCAAAAGAGTTATTGGATGAAGTAGGGTGTCTAACAGACTCCATGAAAATATGATCTGTTGAAACTAAGCAACCCTTGGAGTAAGAAATTGAAATAAGACATGAAAAGACAATTATTTGCAGTAAAATATGTATCTCAAAATCTCTTTCTATAACAAACAACACATTAAAGGCCCAACTCGAGGAGTCGCAGCCAAACTCAAACACGGCGAGTGCATTTTCTGGCTACTCCGGGCGACATTAAAACCGACTGGTGGAGTCGCAGTCGCCCGCAAATGCCGCGAAACGCGGAATTTAACAATTCAGAATTATGTTGCGTTACGTTTGCGTTTTTGTGCGTTTTGAATAAAATTACCAAAATACCCTCGTATCTTTCTCTTATATCTTCTCTCTTTCTATTATAATTTATATTAATCGTAAAAATATATATATACATATATATGTATATGTATTGTATATTTAAATACTTTTAATTTTTAAATTTATTTCAAATATTTAAAAAATATAATTAAAAATATACACTAAAAAAAATTTAAATAACTTCTTTTCTTAATAATTGTCTATTTTGGTAATTTTGTTCAGAACGCAATCGCAACAGTTTTCTGCCAGTCGCTTCTAGTCGCAGTCGTCCGCAAACACAACGATTCCACCATTTAGACAAAATGAAACAAAACGCCGCCAATCGCTGACAGAAACGCTGCCAAGCGAGCGTAAACGTGGCGTTTTCACCAGTCAAACCCTAAATATAAATTCACTAAACAATATAACACTTACCGTGAGTGTAAAAGATATATGTTATCGTCAATAAAGAACTTTGCACAATATTTTTAACCGAGAACTCTGATTTTAATTTTCCTAAATTAGAGAGAGCAAAGGAAACTTTAATTGGTAGAAGTTGAGAAATTATCAAATGCACTTATATACTGGAAAAATAGACCATAGTGGATAAAAAGGCGGAATATCAGATATACCCTCGTAGGGCTAAAACGCTTCAAAAATACCCTTCCCTAAAATAATTATTTAATCGAAAAAAAAAAACTGGAGAATAGACAAATTTACCCTTAATTTTCGAACGTGAGAAAAACCGCATTCTGGGAGAGTAAAAGCCAAACCCGCATTCTGGGAGAGTAAAAGCCAAGAAAGAACAAGTGATTTCGAACTTGAGAGGGATCGATTCGAAGTTGGCAAGAAGGAAATTCGAAGTTGGCAAGAAGGAAATGGCTAGAATCAGCAGCGGTGGAGAAGAGAGCACGAGTCAATCTTCAATGGCGTCAATAAGTGTAAGTAGATCGATTTCTAGGGTTTTGGAGGATGTCGAGTCCCAAAATGGCTTATTGATTTGAAATGGTGTGAGTGTCAATGAGTCGGTTGAGTCTCAGTGAGTCGCAAGAGTCGGTTGTCTCAGTGGGTCGGTTTGGGTCGCGATGGTCGGTTGAGCGTCGATTTCTAGGGTTTGCAGGCTGTCGAGTCCCAGAATGGTTTATTGATTTGAAATGGGTGTGAGTGTCAGTGAGTCTGTTGAGTCTGAGTGAGTCGATTTGGGTCGCAATGGTCGCTTGAGCGTCGCAGGGAGTCTAAGGGTCATTTGAGTCGTTTGTCTCAGTGAGTCGGTTTGGGTCGCAATCGTCGCTTGAGCGTCGCAGGGGGTCTAAGGGTCGTTTGAGTCGATTGTCTTAGTGAGTCGGCTTGGGTCGCATGGTTCAGTCGAGTCGCATGGGTCGGTTGAGCCAAAGGGTCGGTTGGGTCGCATGGGTCAGTTGAGCCAAAGGGTCGGTTGGGTCGCATGGGTCAGTTGAGCCAAAGGGTCGGTTGGGTCGCATGGGTCAGTTGAGCCAAAGGGTCGGTTGGGTCGCATGGGTCGCATGGATCGCATGGGTCGCATGAGTCGCATGGGTCGCATG
>CM071871.1:9380252-9391555 GCA_036759665.1 Gynandropsis gynandra
AACATCAATGTACTCATGGACAGAACAAGAATCAATCGTTGGCAAACCGCCGATAATGTGCCTGTCAATGAAAAAACTGTGATTGAATGCAAGACTTTGCCAAAACTTTAATTGGATCAGGTGAGAATCATCATTCAGTACCGTTATTCCGGTCCAGAGAAAGATTCCTCAGTGAGAAAAGAAGCTGGAAAGCTCGAACAACAAGCCCTTCATTGGGGTTCTGCGATTAGATGCATAAGCATAAGCAACCACGAAACCCTAAACACTAAAAGAGTGAGAATTTGGGATAAATGCAAAATTCACCTTCACTCTCAAGGAAAGAAGCATCAAGCTGAAAGAGTGAGCGATTGCCTCAATGTTTAATGGCAGATTATCAGGCCGAGTGGATTGTACCCAAAACGCAGACAATAGTTGCCCTATTTGATCTTCGGTAAATTTCATCATGGATGGTACCTGTGTCAACAGAAGATACATCAGATAATATGACATGAACGTATTATGACCCTTGAGCACACAACATGAAATATTAACGAGCAACAGGTTAAAGTACCATATCAACCAGATTGATACACCCAGCAGTCTTATCAATGATGGAATTCAACTTGTGGAAATTCGGGGAAGTTTTGCAATTCTTGAGATTCTCGTGAGAACTAGATCCATTCTTCACAATCTTGGTGCCATCCTTCTCTCGTCTCAGCTTGTCCATCAGAGCAGTAATAGGAGCAAATGCAGAAGTCGTATTCGTCGTCCATTTCTTTGGTTCATTAAGATAACCAGAAGATCTCACTGAGGCTAATCCAGTCCGAGACTGATTAGAGCTTGGAATGAGAAGAACGGAGAAGATCTCATGTGCTCCTNAATCCAGTCCGAGACTGATTAGAGCTTGGAATGAGAAGAACGGAGAAGATCTCATGTGCTCCTACACGTGTTTCGACATTGGGATGAAGCATTGCTTTCAAAAGGGCATCGAGAAGTGCATCTGGAAACACCTGTATTAAAAGAAGAATTCAGAGCTGCTGCACTGTTACCGAATCCTTTACAGTGACACCATGGAAAAACAAACACAGAAATAAAAACAAGGAAATACAGATCATGTGATATGCATTTCACCTGTTGTGAGCGTAAAGATGGTGATAGTGCAGATGAAACCGCATGAGCAAGTATCAATATTGATCCAATGGCAGCACGAGAAACAACTCCTGAAGAAGGAAGCCTGTCGACTGCAATAGCCATCATGTCAAACAACGGCTGCGCATCACCAGTCTGTCAAAACACATATATGAAACAATATCCACTCAGTAAAATAAACATCTTGAAGAAAATATTCACATCCACGCGCGTTTACCTTCACAAAATGCACTTCACAGATTTGAAAACCTTGCATAGATTTAACTTAACAACATAAACTTTCAGGACTAACATTAATCTACACATAACTTTCTGTATAACTACAGAACATGCATGAATAGAAAAGTTTCATACCCCTCTGGCGATTTCCAACAGACAATCTTCAATAGAGTTCTGAAGTGTCATGTTCAAGTTCAATCGTTGTTCTCCATCAGATTCTGCTGTGGCTTTAAAAATTTTCCTTAGATGGCGACACAAGTCCCTGACAAAACTTATGTCCCGAAGAGACGAGCTGGTTCTTATCTGCCTTGCTAGAGAAGCCGCAACTTGAACGATAACGGCCTTCAGCTCAGGATCATTGCCGACATGTTTGTTGTCGAGATGTCTTACAACAGTTGATAAAACCAGCTGCTGATTCTCTGACACAACCAAACACATAAAAGAGTGTACATTTACATCTGTACAACAGTGCCAAACTAAGCACAAACATCTGAATAAGTTCCACAGCACATTTATTCAAAGTACATATATACTGTAACTACACATATGTGTGCCAAAATTATATAAACCATATACGCACATGTCATAGCTACAAATATACATCTACAGTACAATTGCACTGCAAAGTGCTAGAAACACTAAACAACCTTTGGCAAACCACTTTTTTTTTCTCAAATAACAGACGAAATACTTGAACTTTCTATAACTATACATGTGTAAATACACACATACACTATATACATTAACTACGCATATGCCGAAACAATAGATATACAACCAGTCAGCAAAAGCAGCAACTGATACCAGTTTAAAACCATAACACTTGCTGGATAACCACTGTTTTCAGTTAGAACATAACAGATGAAAGAAGAACATACCGGAGCTTTCCATCAGATAGGTCATATCAGACAGAACTACCATGGCTAGTCCATTAGGTGGAGTCCATTGGCGTCTAGAATCAAAATAGCCGAACATAGGATCCAAAACTCGACGGAGAGTTGTCCTTTCTTTAGCCAAATCAACCATCCTTTGGAGACAAATCTGAGCCCATACCTTGGGCATCTCAGTCTCATCCCTGGATCAAAACATTGAGAAAATTAAAGAAATACGAGACATGAAAACCAAATTCACGACAAAAAACTAAGGTTAAGCCAATTACTTAGTTAACAGAGACGGGTCTCTTCTTGCTGTTCTAGGTCTGACAATCATGTAGCCAGGGCTATTGCAGCCAGTAATTGCTGTTCCTCGTCCTTCACATCTGATAACTTCATTGACCCAGTTACAATTTTGTTCTTCTCGGTCTTCATTGGTTTGATCGATCATGTCTGCCTCGTAACTACCAAGAATGGAGTGCACAATCTGGACAAGGAAAAACATCAGGACTTTCAGTTTGAATTATCAATATCAAAGGCATTGGCTAGAACCACAGCTTTTGTATCGGCATTTGAATGGAAGTATCAGCACTGTTCCCAGGCATTCAGGATCTGAATCGTTCAACAAAATACACAAACATGACCACTGACAAAGCTTTGACTTTTCTACAACATTATTTAATTGACTCAACAGATCATCAATATTCATCTTTTACTTGAATCTGCGCATATCTTCACAAGGGAAAATGCTTAAACTTGTAACTTCTAACAGTACACCCTCTGAGTTTTAAACATTAAATCACAATTTTGACAATTATACGTCCACTGTTACCATGATACCCATATATCCCACTGAGGTAACCCTTGGTCAAATCAAAGTTCAACAACCAATACTAAGGATGGGAGTAAGAAAAGCAATAGAATGTGACTCACCTCATCGAATGCAGCAAAGATATAAGAGAACTCTCCCATAAACCACACCTAAAGAAGAAGCAAAAAGAAGAGACCACATCAATTAAAACAAGACTGAAACTTTCTGATGTAAGATTGAATAACAGAGATCAACATGGCTATCAAGTGTTCAATTTTAAATAATAAAAAAAAAACTAATTTTAATACCATGGCTGAGAGGCATTGCAAACCAGACGCTCTCAAACACCGCTTTTGATGTTCTTCCCCTTCTTCACGAGCCAATGTACATATTGTTTGAACAAATTTTTCAATGTTGTGGGTGTAAGTACCATCAATCTGTTCATACCACATGAAGACATAGAAAAAATCCAAGTAAATATTCAGCATTAGGTTGCGTACAAGTCCAAATCAAAGTGATTAGATTGAATTCCAACTGGACAGGATTTAAGGTATTGTAAAAAGTGCGATATACATGTGTAGGAGCTGTTCTATGAGGATTCCGGATTAAATCACGATCTATTAACTTTCCATCCATAATTAAACAAAATTACACAAAGAAGCAGAAGAACATGTCCTAAGTAAACATTTTCACCTGACTGTAAATGAATCTCGTCAAGGTTTGGCATCCAAGCATTTTTGTCGAGTCCTGCTTTGAGTTTTCAAGAAGTTCAGTAACGACACTAAGCACACTCGCGGCAAAGTAAGCCCTTCAACAAGAAAAAGAAACAGAAGTAAGCAAACGCTACATCAGGGCAACACAGAAGCTCTTTCAGGCGCTACACGTACAAATGCCCGTACAATATTTTCTTTAAAAGAAATAAAATTTGTTTAACCTAGTGTTCAACTATATCTGCATCCGAGAACATTATATTGGCAGTTTTTCCAAACCTCCATTTTCCTTATTTTAACAATTACAAACAGCGATGTAACCGACTTATTTTGGCCAAATCTCTGGTCAACAACTTCTGTGATCCAAGATAGACATCGATCTCACAGATGATATTTCTTCAAATTCCAATTAATTACTCCAAATTTGGTCACAAAAGGAAATATGTGAAAACCAATATTTACCATCAGTCATAGACAAGCCATAAGTTTATTCAAAAGCACAGACTTTTGGCGATACTCTCAACAACAAACTAAAGGAAACTCAAAGCCCATTGAAAAAGATAAAAAAGGTTTGCAACCCTGATCAGCACAAACATCCATACCTAAAAAGCATTAACTGAAAAAAAAGCATGGACAAGATATATGAAAGCTTACATCTGCTCCTTGCAGAGGCAAAGCATTTTGTTGTAAGCCTCAGTGACAATACTGATGAACTTGATTTGTTCAGATCGAAGTTCCTTGTAACATCTATCTTCAAGAAACTTAGCAATCTGTAACAAGCATAATGCGACAAGCTAAGTCTTTCGGGCGACTCATTGCCTCTATGTGTGAATAAACACACACAAAAAAAAATCTACCTTGGGGATGCGGAAAGGATTCCTTGCAGCATACTCACATAATTTGACAATTTTTCTTTCATTTGGTGCACCATCCTACAGGAAAATTTTAAAGCTTGTCGAATAGTATTGAAGAAAGGAAACCTTCACATTGACATAGCATTGCCCGTATCAGAATCAAACATGTGACAGAGTTTCTAAGTATAAAATGGCAGTGAAACGCATTACAATTCAGAGTATCCTAAGACATGACTAGTTAAGAGCCAGACCCACAGAAGTAAAAATATGCCAATATAGAAAGAATCTGGAAATGAAAGATCTATGTATCAACTGATATGGTATGACTAAACTACCAAAAAGGCAGATGCATAGAAACAAAACACCCAGAGTTGTTGGAAATAATCAGTGTCAAACACAAGCCATTATAAGCATAAGCACTACACTGAAAGGGTACTTGAAAATTATCTCGCGAAGAAATTTCTTCCAAACTGATATCAAAAGAATAAAGCACCAAAACCCAGACGCTCCAAATTAAACAGATACCAACACACAAACACTGAAGAAATAAGCATAAACATCGAGTTCAGATAAGAACATAGAGGTAATATTAGACCAAAGCATCAAAACCAAATGCTCGAAAGCCCCCAAAAGAAACGCCAAAATAGAAGAGAGATACACATACATTGGAACTCTATGACTAAGACCAATCGAACCCCGATTATCAGAAGCCAAAACAAAGAGAAAACTGGAACATGTAACCGATTAGCATGTAGAATATACTCACAATGGACTTGGGGAAGATCTCAGCAAGCAATTTCTTGTAACGCTTGACGGGCTGTCGAGATCTCGACCTGAGAGCAGGACAACAAACGCACATGCTCTCACAGGCCGGAAAAACCCTCCTCGATATGAAACCCATTTTCTGCAAACGATCAGAAGAAACTTGTGTTACACCATTAAAAGAGCTACGTTTGCTTCAGAGCTCAAAGAAAGGTCAAAACTTTTAAAAACCTTAAAGACCCAAAATTGCGGAAACAGAACAAACAAAGGACATCAACGTCCAAAAACACAGCTTTGCGTGGGGAAAAAAACCAGACTTCAAACGCGAGACCTAAAACCTAGACCTCATTGCACAAACCCCGATGTTCAAAAGTTTTAGTTTGAAGCGAAAAAAAATAGCATTTCCAAGTTAATAACTCAGAAATATCTAGACATCATGATACGCGTACATGTGCAGAACATAACGCCAAAACCAAAAATGGGTCTGAATCGAAGACAACCAAGAAAATATTCCGTTTTCACACAATGATCAGAAAGACACGACATTGCATGCCGAACAAAATAAATCTCAGCCAAAACAAATTAAAACTTGTTCCTAAAGTAATCGAGTACCCAGAAAACGAAGATTTCGGGGAAACATACGAGGGGGAGAGAGAGAAACGGAACAAGAGAGATTCAAAGAGACATACAACAAAACTCCCCGGAATCAGATCTGCAGGGGAGGAAATGAAAAAAATGGAGAGAGAGTTGGAGAAGTGGTAATATAATGAATCTAGAGAGAGATGAGGGAAAAAGGCGCGTGGAATTGGAGAAATTAGTGAGAGAGAGGAGAGAGAAATCACGTGACATTGTCAGTTTTCAATGCTTTATTTTTCTCACTGGGAAAAAGCAGAACTTGGTCCCTGTCTTTGTGTCAGGCACTCAGTGGACTAAATCCAGAAACTAACCAAAATTTTGAATTTTTTTCGTTCTTTAATTAAAGTATATACATAGGTTTAATTTTAATCATATTTCATTCTAAATTATTTAATTTCACTAAAATATCATGCATTAATTAAATATTAAAAATTTATTAATTCATATGCAAATCCTAAAATTTTAATTTATCTAAAAATAATAATTTTCAATCTAAAATTTATAAACTAAATAATTTAAACCAATACACAATAAAAAATAAATAATAACATTGGTTTATGGATTATCTTATATTGATGAAAATTTATATTAATTTTGGTAAAAAATTAATTTTTTATTTAAAATAATATTACTTATTAGATATCATTCAAAATAATGTTATAATAAATTAAATAAATTCATCAATCAAATTTTAAATATAAATTTAATATATAAATTTTAATTTTAATTTAGTATATAAATTGAAAAAAAAATTGAAAATGATAACTTTTATAAAATTTTAAAATATCTAAATTTAGTTATAATTAATATGATAGTTTATTTAGAAAATATTTTTTTAAAGTGATATTTTTAAATAAGTTAATATATTTTAAAAAATCTATTTATAATGAAATATATAAAATTATCATTTATTTAAACATATTTACATTAATCAAAACAAAATATGGATATAAAGTTAAAAATTATAATTTTTCTATAAATATAAAAGTATTATTGCATGCATTAATCTATTGTATACGTAACATTTCATCCATTTGTAATAATATTAATTAGAGAATATAGCATAAAAATATCAAAATATTTTATTTTAATCTATAAAAAATGAATTATTATTTTTAATCTAAAATACTAAAAATTATTTTTTAAGAAAAAATATTAACTTTTAAAATATATTATTAAAAATATCAAACTTTTTAATTTTTGTCTATAAAACACAAATTATTATTTTTAATCTAAAATTTTGAATTTTTAAGTTTTATCTAAAAAACACAAACTTATTAAATTAATCATATTCATACACAAATACAAACACTAAAGGGAATATAGAATAAAAAATATCAAACTATTTTATTTTATTATATAAACCATAAATTATTATCTTGAACCTAAAAATCCATTTTTTTTGTCTTAAAAACACTAACTTTAGAAATATAGTATAGAAAATATTAAACTTTTTAAGTTTTATCTAAAAAACACAAACTTATTAAATTAATCATATTCATATACAAATACAAACACTAAAGGGAATATAGCATAAAAAATATCAAGCTATTTTATTTTATTATATAAACCATGAATTATTATCTTGAACCTAAAAACTCATTTTTTTTTATCTTAAAAACACTAACTTTAGAAATATAGTATAGAAAATACTAAACTTTTTAATTTTTGCCTATAAAACACAAATTATTACTTTTAACCTAAAAGTTAAAATTTTTAAGTTTTATTTAAAAAACACAAACTTATCAAAATTAATCATATCTATACACAAACACAAACACTAAATCATATTTGAACTCTTTGAATTTGTAAGTGTTGTCTAAAAAAAATACAAATTTATCAAATTAATCATATCAATACACAAACACTAACTCTTGTTAACCCTAATTTTCAACCTGATTTTAATCCCAATCCGAATTAAAAATCCAAATATGAACAAATTTCAACTTGAAATCTGAAGTCAACCTGATTTCAATTGAAAATCCAAATTTCACCCAATTTGAACAAGAATTTCAACCCAATTTCAACTCAAAATCCAATTTCAACCTAATTTCAACCAAATATCCAAATTACATCCAATTTTAGTAAGCATTTCAACAACAAATCCAAATTCAAATCAATTTCAACTCGAAATTTGAATTAACCTAATTTCGACCCGATTTCAACAGAAATCCGATTGAATTTGGATTTCGGGTTGAAATTATTGAAATACTTAGTAAAATTTGGTGGAATTTGAATTTTTTTATTGAAATTATGTTGAATTCATATTACGAGTTGAAATTGGGTTGAAATTCTTGTTGAAATTGGGTGAAATTCCGACTTTCGGTTGAAGTCAGGTTAAAATTTGGTCGAATTCGAATTTACGGTTGAAATTGGTTCGAATTTGGATTTCTTACAAAAATTAAAATTGGACTGAATTCTTCTAAAATTGGGTAGAATTCGAATTTTCGATGAAAATTAGGTTGAAATTCGGATTATTTTTTGGTTAAATTTGGATTTCCGGTTGAAATTGGGTTAAAAATCTTATTGAAATAGGATGAAATTCAGATTTTATGGTTGAAACTCAGTTGAAAAATAATTCTACGTCGTAAATAGTAAAGGAAGTTTACCAAAAGTTAGTGTTTGTGTATAGATATGACTAATTTGATTAATTTGTGTTTTTTAGACAAAACTTACAAACTCAACATTTTTAGGTTAATAATTTGTATTTTATAGATAAAAATTAAAAATTTCGATATTTTCTACATTATATTTCTAAAATTAATATTTTTAAAAAATAAAATTTTGGATTTTTTAGATTGAAGATAATAATTTATATTTTATAAACTAAAATAAAATAATTTTATATTTTTTATGCTATATTACCTATTAATTATAATTCTTTTATCCGAACTCAATTTGAATTTGAAACTTTTGTCTTTAACTTGTTTGAATATTTTCTCCATTTTAATTATAAATGGGAAATTAAAGTTTCTTTATTTTTTATTTAAGACATACAGGTATTTATTTGATTTGCACCCCGTGGAAAGATGTCTTATCCGGCTGATAGAAAAAAGAAACAAACTTTATTTCAAACAAAAAGAACCAACCTTTGTGAACAGTTGACCATTGAGCAAAGAACATTCTTGTCCATTTAAAACATTCTACAATAACATCTAAAAAAATAGGGAATATAAAATAAAAAATATCAAACTATTTAATTTTAATCTATAAAATATAAATTATTATTTTCAATCTAAAAAACTCAAATTTATATTTTTTTATTTTAAAAACATTAATTTTAGTATATAATTAATTTAATGACAGGGTCGGACAGGGTCGCAGGGTCGCAGGGTCGGACTGTGTCGGTGGGTCGGACTGGGTCGTTGGGTCACAGGGTCACAGGATCGCAGGGTCAAACTGGTCAAACTGAGTAGAAGGGTCGCAGAGGTATTTTTGGAATTTTAGCATTTATAAGGGTATTTTTGAAACGAATTTTTTTTTTCTCGAAAAAGTATTTTTGAAATCTTTTAGCCCTAAAAGGGTATTTCTGAAGTTACCACCTTTGTCAATCGAGTGAAAAATAATAAATTTGCTATCACTTGAATTTTTTTTTTCCTGGAAAACAATGATTTGAAATTCATTAATTTTTGGTCCGATACACGCGAGGTTGGTCAATGTATGGACCCTATTAGAAAGGTCTCTTTCACTTTAAGTAGCAATATATTGTGTAGTTATATCTCTCACCAAACCAATAGAACACCAACGCCAACAACATCACCAAATAAAACAACAAAAATCAATTAGCATTTTTTAAATACATTCTGAATAGAAAATAAATAGTAAATATGATTCGGATAATAGGATTAGAAATTGTTCAATTTTGAGAATATGTTGATCAGAAAAGAGAAATAATATTTAGGAGGGAAAACCAACTCCATATGAAAAACATACACAATCATATAGAAAAAAAATCTAAAAGAATAATAAGAAACATGTAAAAATAAACCATAAATGGTTGCCAAAGGAAACACGCATTAATTGGATGATTGGATGACGAAAAATCCTCTGACTACTCACACACACAATGTACATTACATAAAAAAAAATATCTGTAACAATTAAATCCATTTAAAATTTCTAAAACTATGTTGAAAATTTTCATTTGATTGAATCGTTGAAAAACTGAATTCCTTGAAAAATAGATATTTTCAGTTGTTATTAACAAACTAAATCCTTTGAAATTTTCAATGTTGATATTTTTCAACCACTATCTATCGATAATTTTTAATCATCACCCATTTCCATTTGTTGATATTTTTCAACCGACATGCGTTGAGGATTTCAAAATATTATTTATATTTAATTTTAAAAAATAAAAGTTTAGTTAGATAATAATATTTTATTATATAATCTTAATTATTATTTGATTACAAAGTATTGAAATATATATATATATATATAAATATACTAAAATCTAAAAATTTTAGTATAAATAATTACAATACATAATTTTACAATAAATAAATTTGATATTATAAAATTTGATATTAGAAAATATAAAAAAGATACACACCGATGTTAATTCCAACAATAACAACTATTTTTAGAGTCATAAATTTAAAAAAAAATTTACATATATTGATATAACATTGAAAAAAAAAGATATCATTTTATAAAAATCTTAAAAAATGAGAGAAATCGAGGAAATTAAATAAAGATATCATTTTATAAAAATCTTAAAAAATGAGAGAAATCGAGGAAACTAAATAAAAAAACATGAAGTGTAATCGGTCTTGAAAAGTAAAATGCCAATAAACATCCATTGACATTTCAACGCATGTCCGTTGAAAAAAACATACGTTTGAATTTTTTCTTTTTTTTAGCAATTGACAATAACATTAGAGAAGATGATCATAAAGTAACAAGAATATGTCATTCAAGATGATGTTATCATGTGTAACAATCGGACAACACGAACATGAAAGTCGAATATTAAGGTTATCCTGTGTAGAACCAGGACGTTAGCGTACCATTTTTCTCTAATTTTATGATTAAGAAAAAGGACATCAGAGAAGAGACCAAACGACAATTAAGAAGACGACCCAAAATCGTATACGCACTAGACATTTTAGATGTTAAGCATTGGATCACCGTTTTATAAACGACTAATATTTTTGAAATATTGCTTAGAAGAAGCATCGTCTAAGTCATCGAATCCCTTACAACTTTTTTTCTTTGTTATATAACAAATAGTTCATTACAGTGATATTATGTTTATTCGTATTTAACTTACCATTGAAATTTTTATTAGGTTATCACTGAGAAAGTA
>CM071871.1:9400136-9436620 GCA_036759665.1 Gynandropsis gynandra
CGGGAGCAAGGAGGATCTATCGAAGACATCGGTTTATGAATAGGGAGTCATCTCTTTCTCTATCAATGTTGAATTTAGTTTTCTCTTGTGTTTCGTTTTCTGAGTTCATGTCCAAGTAGATCTATTGCCATAGGATAGAGAGTTTTGCCAACATGTAGTGAGGTCTTGTGCTTAATGAATGGTGGATCTTAATGTTTTCATACTTGTACGCCACTCGATATGAATGCATTTGGTATTTGATCATGTTTTCAGATTTCATGGTTGATCTTAATGCTTTCATTACTTGTACGCCACTCGAATGAATGATGTTAGAAGTCTAATAAACCAACGCCAGGGCATTAGACTTTGGAACTTAGCCATGATTTAGGGTTTAATCGGTTTAGAATCTACGCCAGGTCAATCGATTGAATCTAGGGATTAGGATAGCGGTCATAATGCGTCTATGTATGTAAGATGCGCAATGGATACATTGGTATATGCATGCTAGATAGTGGACAAGTCTACGCCAGTCAGTTCCTATAGGAGAGCTTGAATTCCCTGAACTCGTGATAGTATGTAAGACCAATTATCTTGTTAGAACTTCGTTACATTGTCGTGCAACTCTCGATGGTGATGGTGATTAGTCTTTGAGTCATCCCTATCATTAGTTTAGTTTAGTTAGTTTGCATTTGCATTTGCATTCCATCACTATTTCACACGTCTTAGTCTTATTCATTAGTCTAATAGCTTTAGAGTTGCATCAATTCCTTGTGTTCGACCCTAGTTACTACATGATCCATATTCTTGCGGAAGCGTTAGTCTAGGTTTTATTTTTTGAGCTTAACGCACATCAATTGCAAACCGGTTGTAACTCCGTATGATCCTAGTGTTCATCTTAAAAAGAATCAAGGAGACAATGTATCACAATTGGAATACAAACATGTTATTGGAAGTTTAATGTACATCATGAATTATACAAGACCGGATTTGGCATATTCGATTAGTCGACTCAGTAGATACTCACACAATCTAGAAAAAGAACATTGGGTTACATTAATACGAGTGTTGAGATACCTTAAGCATATAATTAGCTATGGTTTACACTACACTAAATGTCCTCCAGTATTAGAAGGATATTGTGATGCAAATTGGATTTCAATCAATATAGATACTAAATCCACAAATGGATATGTATTTATACTTGGAGGAGCAGATGTACCTTGGAAATCATCAAAACAATCTGTAATGACATGCTTGATTATGAAACAGAATTTGTAACGTTGGATAAAACTGCTGAAGGGCAGAATGACTCAAAAACTTCCTAGAAGGAATTCTGTTATGGCAAAAACCTGTGATTGACATTTATGTTCACTATGACAATATGGATGCTCTTGCAAGAGCGAAAAACAAAATTTACAATGGTAAATCGAGGTATACCATGCGAGGCCATAACACGATACGAGACTTGCTAAATAATGGAATTATATCTATTGACGATATAAAATCTAAGAAAAACATCGTGGATCCTTTTACTAATGGTCTTGGTAGAGAGCAAGTTTTATATACAGCGGGGGAATGGACTTAAAGCCAATGGAATGGAATTAATCATCACTTGGCGGAAACCTAACCTAGAAATATTGGAGATCCCATGATATTGGAATAGGCTATTTGGTATTTAAAGAATTCTCCCATTGGAACTTGAAACAATAAATAAATATTATATAAATGTTAATACAAACAATGATTTCAAATGGGTAATAAAATGAGTATTGGAATAGGCTATTTGGTATATATGTATATATATATAATATCAAAAGCTTTGGACCTTGGGGATCTTGGTTGAAGCGAATCGGGCCTTGACCCAACGGGCCGAATTTTTATTCTTTTTTTCGACAGTTGGTATTTGGTCGTTGTTGATGAAGCGAACGGTACGTCCGTCTAAACCATCTGAACGCTCGACCTCTCTAATTGTTGAAATGATTTAAACCTCTGGGATAGGAATAGTTACCTCATCAAGAATGAGAATTGCGTGACTTATTGATGATGGAAATGCTTGTTAATTGGCTGAAAAGATACTTATATGTTGGGGAAGATGCATGGCTATGACAACAGTGAATGCTTCATTCTCCTTGCCAAGGTCTTGTTAAAACTTGAAGATTTTCATTGACTCAGAAACTCATTCTCCTTGCCAAAGTCTCGTAGAACTTAAAGATTTTCATTTACTCAGAAACTTATTTATCGATGGATGTGAAGTGGTCGCATGTGGACTTAAAGTCTCTTATACATTCTTGTACTGTATTGCCTTCATGTGTGATGGTTTGCAAGGAGGCGAGTAAATCAAACTCTCGGGATACTAGCATTTGATTGAATATCTAGCCAAAGCTTTCCAGATACTTCCATGCTAACACCAATGACTACAGAGAATATCAGTGTCATTCATAACAATCCAAAAATGCCAAATTGATTTCTAACGCATACATTTGGAGTAACTTTCTTTGTGATAGTCCTTTGGCTTGAGGTGTGATGTGGCAATGCAGAGATAAAGGGATTGAAATCAGAGGAGGTTTCAGGAGTTTGATCATCTAATGTGGCAGAGATTCTCTATTCCTTTGTATTTGGCACTATTTTATTGAAGTTTTATGTCATTGGTTGAATGTGGCCATTGTTATTCGGTGTTGATTTTTGGAATTTTTTATAATAAACACGATTAGTATCTTTGATGTTATTCCACAGATATTGTTATGATAAGTTGTCCCATATCGGTTAGGACATGAACTTTGGGATTTGTATATATGATGTTGGGCAATCCTAAATTCTTGAACTAGCTTTTGGAATTAGTTAGGCCCAACCCATATTTGACATGATATCAGAGCCCGGTTCGTCCCGATTTGAATATACCGATGTTGGGCCCCCGATTGCGATGTCTACGCTCTAGGATCGAGCCTGGGCGTGAGGGGAGTGTTATGATAAGTTGTCCCACATCGGTTAGGACATGAACTTTGAGATTTATATATATATGGTGTCGGATAACCCTAAACTCTTGATTTGGCTTTTGGGATTGGTTATGGAACGTGAAACGAATATTCATATCATATCATCCAAAATTTCTCCAATATTATGAAAATAATGTTTTCATATGTTTCCAAAAGGTTATGGAACGTGAAACCACAATTTATCATCTATGGTCATAATCTTTTAAAGTAGTTTTTTATTATGTTGTTTCATATTACTTAGAATATATATATATATATATATATATGATTTTGAGAATATGATAGTCTTTTAATTTTTTTTATTTAGTTATAAGGATATGGATTATAGTCATTTTTATTTTTTAACAGTTTTCTATTTATCATTCTATATTTTATTTTCATTTTAAAATAAAAATATTTTATATTTATTTTCCAATTTGAAACATTTATACGCTTTTTATTACATATATATATACACTACTTTTTCTTGGATTTTCTACTGCGACCAAAACTTACTATTATGTACACAACATATATTTCCTTTTTCTTTCAAATTTTAATTCTCTATTTGCAATTTATTATAATTGGTTTTGAGATAACCGGATAATTAGATGAACCGGGACCTAACCGGCGGTTGCTCTCCCTGTAAGTCGCCTCTTTGCTTCACCAGGGTTTATGATGGGCTTTAACACCAATCTTCATTTTCAGACTTCACCTCGTCTTCCAGAATTCTCCAATGGTTTCTTGCGTCCCAGGAAAAGCGTAAACTTAGATTCCTGTATTCACTTCTCCAAATCCCCTCGTCCCATCATGTTGAAGCTCCTTTCTTCCTCAGCTTGCCGTGCCCATCATGTATCTTCAACTGCAATTCGGGTTGGGTCGGGTCCGGTGGAGAGTCCACTGTTCAAGGCTCTGAGTCAGCTCACTGGCTGGAATCGGAGATCCACCGGGTTGGGTCGCCGCGCTTTCTTTTGCTCCGAGCCCAAGGATGGCACGCCCGAGCCGGCGGCTGAAGCCGAAGCCGATGCGAAGGCCGTCGAGTCAGAGTCCGAAGGCTCCGACCTGAAATCGTCGTCTGCTATTGTGTCCACTAATCCTAGGCTCGAGGATTGTCTAACAGTTAGTAATTTTTGCTCTCTTGACTCTTTGGGTGCTGTGATATTTGGTGATAATGGCATCTGCTGAATATACATCTTACATTTTTACGACTTTTGAAAACGCTTTCCAAGTGTCGAATAGTTTGAAATGTGGTTAGTTGGTTTTGTTTCATAGACCACATGCATATCAATTGGATTGGCAAGCTTCAATTTGATTCTATTTTGGTAAAGCTTCGAAATTTTGGTAATTTAGTGTTTTAATTGTATGCTGATCGATGACAAATAATTGAATAACGCTTATGGAGAGGTTTAGGGATTTGTTCAGACTTAGGGTTCTTCTATGAAACTCTGCATTATTGATTTGCAGGTTTTGGCTTTGCCGTTGGTGCACAGACCTCTTATTCCTGGGTTTTACATGCCATGAATTTTGGTTTTTTTTTAAATTTGTTGCTTGGGTTGGGCTGGGGATAAGTTTCATCCCCAAAATTTTTTTTTTTTTTTTTTTTTGCTTCGGTCAGGTAGATTAGTTGTGTTTGCTTATTTTAGTTATTGTGCATCATTGTGGATGCAACGCATTGAACTAGTTTCTATGTTTGGTCTTTCTGTAGTCTCTGCCTGATATTGTTCTTGGTTAAGCTACATTCTATGGCTAATATTCTGGGGAAAAAAATTCTCATAATTGACATGTTTGGCGAAATTTCCATTACCACATTTTCTTAATCTATTTTTCTGCTTTCAAGAAAGATTCAGGTTTGCAGATATTCTCTAAAGTGTATGTTTCCTTATTGCAAAGCATGTATCCATGCCTATTTATGACTCATACCTTTAGAGAGAGAACCATCTTTTGCAAACAGTACTTCAACTATTTTGGTAAATAATGTAGCAGCACCTTTACTTTGTTGATCTTTCATCTGTAATATTTCTTAATCGGCTCATCAGATAAACTCAAGAAATTTTGTTGTAATTGTGGATGCCCAATCATCCGTGAAAATGGTATGGCATTAGGTTAAGAAGTTGTCATCTCTTGTTTCGTGCACTTTGTGATGGACAGGATCCTAAATTACTTAAAGCGTTACAAGAGAGCAGAAATCGACAAGCTCCATATGCTGGGGCTTTCCTTTTGAAGGATGATGCTTCCACTGATTCATCTAGCTCTGAATCAGAAACTGAAATGATCAACTTGAAAGGGAAAGATAAACGGCTATACAAAGTTGGCACACTTGTTCAGGTACCCTTTTCTTTGTGCTATGGCATTGGTTTGTATGTGTTTAAAACGAATGATATAATGATCTTGCACAATTGTCTTGATGATTTTTCCAGATTTCAAGTATCCAAGGAGACCAAGTAACCATCATTGGTTTTAGGCGACTTCGTATTACAGAGATGGTATGTTAGTGGGAAAAAACCTTCGTGTGTGTATTAAGTATATGAAGTTACTCTTTTTATGGAGTGGATTATGTGCTTCGTATAGGTGAGTGAAGATCCTCTTACTGTCAAAGTCGATCATCTCAAGGTACATTCTTGTTTTTGTTATTTCCTCTTGTGAATCACAAAGGGATGTTTATTTGTTGATAATTTTTAAAGTATGATTTCATGTGTTACCTGGTTCTATCTATGTAGGATAATCCATACGACAAGGATGATGATGTTATTAAAGCGACATCATTTGAAGTCATTTCAACTCTAAGAGATGTTTTAAGGAAAAATCCTCTGTGGAGAGATCATGTTGCGACATATAACCAGGCATGTGTTCTCAAATTTTCATCAGTTTGGGTCCAAAAGTTGTCAAGATACAAGTATCTTATATATGTCGCCGTTTGAACTTCTATAGCACATGGGTGACTTTAATTATCCAAAAGTAGCTGATTTTGGAGCCGGGATATCTGGAGCTAACAAGGATCAAGCTCAACAAATTCTTGAAGAACTAGATGTAAGTAGTTTAACTAATACATCTTATATTTCGATACTTACATTGTGGTATTTATTCTTGTGAGCCTCTCATTTTTGTTTTGTCGACCCAGGTGCATAAACGTCTACAGTTGACACTGGAGTTGCTCAAAAAAGAAATCGAAATAAGCAGGATTCAGGTACTTCATCCCTTCATTTTTTTCACCTTTCCAGCTGTGCTGATGCTTGGCCTTCTTGTAGCATATATTTAACCATTAGTATATTCTTATATGTTTTGAATTGTATTTAGGAATCCATAGCGAAAGCTATTGAAGAAAAAATTAGTAATGAGCAACGCCGGTACTTGCTGAATGAGCAGCTCAAGGCTATAAAGAAGGTATTTAGCGTGAATTACAAATCCTGCATGCTTTTGTTTTGATGTTATATTCTTCCTATTGGTGGGTCTAAATTAGGAGATCTGAGCATCTACTGTCGATTGAATTTGAGTGCTCTGATGCAGGAGCTTGGAGTAGAGACAGATGATAAATCTGCCCTCTCTGGTTAGTACGGTTTTTGAGTAACTCCAATTCAGTGATGCGATTTTGATCACCATAGATAACTAAAGCGTGCACTTTGCACCAAATCACATCCTTGTGGCCTTAGTTTTTCTTTTTTTTTCTTTTTTTCTCAAGGAAGACCCATAGACAAATTTTAAACAACTGAGACTAAATATTTTTTCTATTCTGCAGCCAAGTTTAGGGAAAGGATTGAGCCAAGGAAGGACAAAATTCCAGCTCATGTTATGCAAGTCATTGAGGAAGAACTTACAAAACTTCAATTGCTAGAGGCCAGTTCAAGTGAATTCAATGTGACCCGTAACTACCTTGATTGGTTGACCATATTGCCTTGGGGAGATCACAGGTTCGTTTGTTATTTTATTGGATTATTAGATTTGTTAACACAAGGCAGTTCGTCGGATGGTATGAGGAGCAATAGGAGTGGGTTGTGTTTTCAGTTTTGTTTGTGATGAGAAGCATGGTTCCATTTGCATTTGACTGTGCGAGGATCAAGAAATCTCTTACATCATCCTTTTATTTTGGCTTTGCAGTGATGAGAATTTTGATATCTTGCGTGCACAAAAAATTCTTGATGAAGATCATTATGGCTTAACTGATGTAAAAGAAAGAATATTAGAATTTATTGCCGTTGGAAGACTTAGAGGCACTTCACAAGGTCAGCATCACTGTCTTGTTACCGCCCTTCATATTAGAACTTTTGTGATACCCTCTTGTCCTTTTCATGTTTGGGGGTTTTTTACTTTCACAATATTATGGCCCCTATGAGATTTTATCACGTATTTGCTAAAAGAAAACTATCCTCAGTTTTCAATTTCCTCAGTTTATATGTTGTGTAATGCATCACCAGGAAAAATCATCTGTCTCTCGGGCCCTCCTGGGGTAGGTAAGACTAGCATTGGCCGTTCTATTGCGCGCGCTCTGAACCGTAAATTCTTCCGGTTCTCTGTTGGAGGGTTAGCTGATGTAGCCGAGATCAAGGTATTCTGTGACTTTTCTGTATTTGGCAAAATACTTATCCTTCTTTAGTGCGTATGCTAGAAATAATGTTCTATGATGTTGTATCGTGTGTAGGGGCATCGTCGAACATATGTTGGTGCTATGCCAGGAAAGATGGTGCAGTGTCTAAAAAGCGTAGGAACAGAAAATCCTCTTGTTCTAATCGATGAAATCGATAAGGTTGTAGCTTGTTTACATTTGAATTGGTTTCTGAAGTTTGTAATCAACATGAATAAGTGTTTTAATAAAGAACCGTACATATCGAATCTCATCTTGAAATTTTCTACAGTAACATCGTTTATTGTTTCCCGCAGCTGGGAAGGGGACATGCGGGTGACCCAGCTAGTGCACTGTTGGAGCTTCTAGATCCAGAACAGAATGCAAATTTTCTGGACCACTATCTCGACGTTACTCTTGACCTATCGAAGGTTAGCAATGTTTTCTGCTTTCACTTTGTTATATTTCAATCTCTGATTTTTTTCTCTATGATTCAACGGTTTGCGGGTTCTTCTGAATTGCCCTTCTCTCGATCCACAAATTTGTTTCATACTTGGCCGCTCTGGATTCAACATCTAATCTGCTGCAATTTCATTACAGGTTTTGTTTGTCTGTACAGCAAATGTGATAGACATGATTCCAAATCCTCTACTGGACAGAATGGAGGTAATTTCTATTGCAGGGTACATCACTGATGAGAAAAAGCATATCGCAAGGGACTATTTGGAGAAAACTGCACGCGAAGAGTGTGGAATTAAGCCTGAACAGGTCCTTATTCTCATCCTACTGCCCTCTCTCCTTTCAAAGTGCAATTTCTCTACAATCACATATTATCATTTTTCTTCCAATGCCGTAACTTTTTTTAGCTTCCTTTATTGTTTTCATGCTTATTCAATTTCTTATTATGGTTTCCAGGTTGGGGTGAGTGATGCAGCTCTTCTCTCATTGATTGAAAATTACTGCAGAGAAGCAGGTGTTAGGAATCTTCAGAAGCAGATTGAAAAGATATACCGTAAGGTAAGCTTCTACAAGTTCACGGAGGTTTCCAATCGTTGCTCGGGTCCCTGAAATCTAATGTCATTAACTTTTCACAGGTTGCTCTTAAGCTCGTCCGAGAAGGAGCATCCAAAGAGTCTGTTGGTGCCACTGAACACAAAGAAGCAAAGTATGTGGTGGACACTGACTCAGAGTCCTCAGATGAAGAATCTGAAAGATCTAATTTGCAGGCAAATGAGTCAATTACCAAGCAACCAGAGGAATCAAAGGTGACAAATTTTTGCTTTTCAAATCAACATTGCTTTCCAGTTGCGGGTTTCTTTACTTTTCTTTCCCCAAGCTTTGATATCTTCTTCAAAATATAGGTAACATGAAAAGTTCAAGAGAACTCTAAAAGTGAAGCAATTGAAAGACGAATGACCTTGCTCGACCTTTTTCTTTTGTAACATTCATGTTTCTAACTGCCCACATATGAAACAGGAAGAACATCAATCTGAGAAATGTGAGCAGAGCGAAGTCGTAGCTGAAACAGTGGAAAAGGTTGTGATTGATGAATCAAACCTTGCTGATTATGTTGGCAAGCCGGTTTTCCACGCAGAAAGGATCTATGAGCAGACCCCAGTGGGGGTCGTGATGGGTTTAGCTTGGACGTCCATGGGTGGTTCAACGCTGTATATAGAGACGACTGTAGTTGAGGAAGGAGAAGGAAAAGGTGCCCTCAATTTGACGGGACAACTAGGGGACGTGATGAAAGAAAGTGCGCAAATCGCTCACACAGTCGCCAGAAGAATCTTGCTCGAGAAGGAACCCGAGAACCCATTCTTTGCGAATTCCAAGCTTCATCTCCATGTTCCGGCAGGGGCCACTCCAAAAGATGGCCCAAGCGCAGGCTGCACTATGATCACATCCTTGCTTTCACTCGCGATGAAGAAGCCAGTGAGAAAGGATCTTGCAATGACGGGGGAGGTCACTCTAACCGGTAGAATTCTTCCGATTGGCGGCGTAAGTTACTCAAAGTATCACGAGTTTGTTGTTCTTTATCACGTTTGTAGATACAACAGACTCCTTGAAATCTCATATGTTTCAGGTGAAGGAGAAGACTATAGCAGCGAGACGAAGCCAGGTAAAGACGCTCATATTCCCAGCCGCGAACAGGCGAGACTTTGACGAACTTGCGGAGAATGTTAAAGAAGGGCTCGATGTTCACTTCGTGGATGACTATGACCAGATTATGGAGCTGGCATTCGGCTACGACCAGACTAATCAATAAGACAGAAGAATTGACTTCAGTTGGATCATTGCTTCATTGTCGTTCCAATCTTCCATTCATGATTCTTTGGAGGCGAACCTTTTTTGTTTGTACAACTTGAAAGGATCAGAGCAGAGCCAAATATGTGATGTCATATATTGTTACCCTTTTCACTTGGGCTTATTTATCTATATGTATCATTTAGTGGGATTTTCAAAATGATATCAAAACCATTTTCCTCTAATGTCACTCCTCTTATGCAAGATTTTTTTATTAAAATTAAAATTGCTATTATATACTAAACAAAGGAGGATAGACATTGTTTTCACTAATGCTAAAAAGTGTTAGTACCGCAGTGAACCTCACACGATCACGATATATATAAAAAAGGTAAAACTCCCATTTCTCTCTTAGTATTACCAATTTTGCATATTTTCGCCTCATGTTTTGCATTCATTTTATTTTCCCTCATGTTTTACAATTCTCCCTATAATCTCATCCGTTTAAACTCCGTTAAATCTCTCAATTTTGATCCGGTTTACGCTAATTTTATCCGGTTTTAAACTAATTTTGACTCGGTTTATGGCCAATTTTGACTAGAATTTAGGTCTAAATTTGATCCGGTTTAGACTCAATTTTAATCCGGTTTAGATCAAATTTGACCATAATTTGGATCCAATATCGATTTTCATCTAATTAAAAATCGAATCAGTATGAAATTCAACAAAATTAAACCAAAATTTAAATAAAAACCGATTTTTATCGGTTTGTTCAATTTTTAACCCGAAATTGGTATAATTTTGACTCAATTTTGATTTGCATCCAATTAAAACCCGAACCAATATGAAATTCAACAAAATTAAACCGAAATTTAAATATAAACCGATTTTTATCGGTTTGTACGATTTTTAACCCGAAATTGGTATAATTTTTACTCGAATCTAGTACAATTTTGACCCAATTTTTATTTTTATCCAATTAAAATCCGAATCAATATGAAATTCAACAAAATTAAATCAAAATTTAAATAAAAACTATTTCTTATTGGTTGTTCGACTTTTAAGCCGAAATTGGTATAATATTGACTCGAATTGAGTACAATTTTGACCTAATTTTGATGCAACTTTGACTTATTCGGGTTTTAATCGATTGAAAATCAAAATCGAATCAAGACTGGGTGTAATTTTGACCCGAATTATTTATAAATTCGATTCAATTCTAATTTTTACTGGATTAAAAACCAAATCGCTCAAAATCATAGTTCGAGTCATAATCAGGTCAAATTGATTCTGAATTCGAATAAAAGGAAAATAATTGGTTTTTATTTAAATTTCGTTTTAGTTCGGTTCCAATTTCATATTGATTTAGGTTTAATCAGGTGAAAATCAAAATTGGACCTAATTCTCGTTTAAATTGAGCCTAAACCGGGTCAAAATTGGTTTCAAATTCTGGTTTAAATTGAGTCTAAACCGAGTCAAAATTGGTCTTAAATTCTGGTTTAATTCGAGTCCAAACCGGATCAAAATTGAGTCTAAATTAAGTCAAATTACACCTATTCCGGGTTAAAATTGAGATAAATCGGGTCAAATTTAATTTTGGATCGGGTCGGATCGAAATTGGATCGAAAATCGGGTTAAAATTGATGACTTTAACAGAATTTTGAACGGATGGGGTTATAGGTAAAATTTTTAAACTTGAGGGGGAAATAGGATGTTGACCAAAACATAAGGGGAGAATAGGATGAGTGCAAAACATGAGTGAGGGGGAAATAGGTAAAGTAGGCAAACATGAGGGGGAAATATGAGTTTTACCCTACAAAAAATAAAGACGGTCTATATAAAAAGTAGAGAATAACACGAAGATATAAATATCAAGTAAAGATTAATATTCTTTAAATGATAATATTTTTCTATATGACATAAAATAATTAATATTGTTAGAGAAAATCACCTTTTCCTTTTAAAAATAATACTTTAATGCAATTAATTCTTCGATTTTTTACTCGAATTGCTACAATTTTGACTATTTTTTTTTATTTTCATCCGATTAAAACCCGAATCAATATGAAATTCAACAAAATTAAACCGGAATTTAAATATAAATCGATTTTTATCTGTTTGTACGATTTTTAACCCCAAATTGGTATAATTTTTACTCGAATTTGGTACAATTTTTGACCCAATTTTTATTTTTTATCCAATTAAAACCCGAATCAATATGAAATTCAACAAAATTAAATCAAATTTTAAATAAAAACTATTTCTTATTGGTTTGTTCGACTTTTAAGCCGAAATTGGTATAATATTGACTCGATTTGAGTGCAACTTTGACGCAATTTTTATGCAACTTTGAGTGATTCGGGTTTTAATCGATTGAAAATCAAAATCGAATCAAGACTGGGTGTAATTTTGACCCGAATTATGTATAAATTCGATTCAATTTTAATTTTTACTAGATTAAAAACCAAATAAATCAAAATCATAATTCGAGTCATAATCGGGTCAAATTTGATTCTAATTCGAATAAAAGGAAAATAATTGGTTTTTATTTAAATTTTGATTTAGTACGGTTCAAATTTCATATTGATTTAGGTTTTAATCATGTGAAAATCAAAATTGGGTTAACTTTGATTGCAATTTCGGTGTAATTTTGAGTTTCACTCGATTAAAACCCGAGTTACGCAAAATTGCATTGAAAACCGATAAAAATCGGGTTTTGTTTAAATTAAAGTTTAGTTCGGTTAAAATTTCATATTAATTGAAATTTTAATTAGGTAAAAATTAAAGTTGGATCCAAATTTTTGTTAAAATTAAACCTAAACCGGGTCAAAATTTATTTCAAATTATGGTCAAAAGTAAGTATAAACCATGTCAAAATTGGACCTAATTATGGTTTAAATTGAGCCTAAATCGGGTCAAAATTGGTTTCAAATTCTGGTTCAAATTGAGTCTAAACCAGGTTAAAATTAATCTCAAATTCTGGTTTAATTCGAGTCTAAACCGTATCAAAATTGAGTTTAAACCGAGTCAAATTACACCTATACCGGGTTAAAATTGAGTATAAATCGAGTCAAATTTAATTTTGGATCGGGTCGGGTCGAAATTGGATCGAAAATCGGGTTAAAATGGATGGCTTTAACATAATTTTGAACGGATGGCGTTATAGGCAAAAATTTTAAACTTGAGAGGGAAATAGGATGTTGACCAAAACATAAGGGGAGAATAGGATGTGTGCAAAACATGAGTGAGGGAAAATAGGCAAAGTAGGTAAACATGAGGGGGAAATATGAGTTTTACCCTATAAAAAGTAAACATGGTATATATAAAAAAATAAAGAATATCACGGTGATATAAATATCAAGTAAAGATTAATATTCTTTAAATGATAATATTTTTCTAACGTAAAATAAATAATTAATATTGTTAGAGAAAATCGCCTTTTCCTTTTAAAAATAACACTTTAATGCAATTAATTCTTTGATTTTTTACTCGAATTGGCACAATTTTGACTCAATTTTTATTTTCATCCAATTAAAACCCGAATCAATATGAAATTCAACAAAATTAAACCGAAATTGAAATAAAAACTTATTTTTATCGGTTTATACGATTTTTAACCGAAATTGATATAATTTTTACCCAATTTTTATTTTTTATCCAATCTAACCCCGAATCAATATGAAATTCAACAAAATTAAACCGAAATTGAAATAAAAACTTATTTTTATCGGTTTATACGATTTTTAACCGAAATTGATATAATTTTTACCCAATTTTTATTTTTTATCCAATCTAACCCCGAATCAATATGAAATTCAACAAAATTAAATCCAAAGTTAAATAAAAACTAATTCTTATTGGTTTGTTCGACTTTTAAGCCGAAATTGGTATAATATTGACTCGAATTGAGTGCAATTTTGACGCAATTTTTATGCAACTTTGAATGATTCGGGTTTTAATCGATTGAAAATAAAATCCAATCAAGATTAGGTGTAATTTTGACCGGAATTATGTATAATTTCGATTCAATTCTAATTTTTACTGGATTAAAAACCAATTCGCTCGAAGTCATGATTCGAGTCATAATCGGGTCAAATTTGATTCTGATTCGAATGAAAGGAAAACAATTGGTTTTTATTTAAATTTTGATTTAGTTCGATTCAAATTTCATATTGATTTAGGTTTTAATCAGGTGAAAATAAAAAATGGATGCAATTTTGATTCAATTTTCGGTGTAATTTTGTGTTCCACTCGATTAAAACCCGAGTTACGCAAAATTGCATTGAAAAACCGATAAAAATCGGTTTTTGTTAAAGTTAAAGTTTAGTTCGGTTAAAATTTCATATTAATTGAGATTTTAATTGGGTAAAAATTAAAGTTGGATCCAAAATTTTGTTAAAATTAAACCTAAACCGGGTCAAAATTTATTTCAAATTATGGTCAAAAGTAAGTATAAACCATGTCAAAATTGGACCTAATTCTGGTTTAAATTGAGTCAAAATCGGGTCAAAATTGGTTTCAAATTCTGGTTTAAATTGAGTCAAAATCGGGTCAAAATTGGTTTCAAATTCTGGTTTAAATTGAGTCTAAACCGGGTCAAAATTGATCTTAAATTCTGGTTTAATTCGAGTCTAAACCGGATCAAAATTGAGTCTAAACCGAATCAAATTACACCTATATCGGGTTAAAATTGAGTATAAATCGGGTCATATTTAATTTTGGATTGGATCGGGTCGAAATTGGATCGAAAATCGAGTTAAAATTGATGGCTTTAACAGAATTTTGAACGGATGGGGTTATAGGCAAAATTTTTAAACTTGATGGAGAAATATGATGTTGACCAAAACATAAAGGGAGAATAGGATGAGCGCGAAACATTAGTGAGGGGAAATAGGAAAAGTAGGTAAACATGAAAGGGAAATATGAGTTTTACCCTATAAAAAATAAAGACGGTGTATATAAGGGAAAAAGGCCAATTCGTCCCTCAACTATCATGTTTTACGCCAATTCCTCCCTCAACTATATGACACAGCCAATTCCCCCTCATTTTACAAAATCCATCTGTTTCCCTCCTCAACTTTATAAATTCAGCCAAATCCCTCCTCCGTTATATAAACAGTATATTGGTGTTAACCGACCCGGTTTACCCGATTTTGACCCAAATCAAATACCCAATTTTGACTCGTATTATAACCCGATTTCGACAATATTTTAACCCAATTTCACTCAATTTTAACCCGATTTTACCCTTCTAACCCACCGATTTTGACCCAAATCAAATACCCAATTTTGACTCGTATTATAACCCGATTTCGACAATATTTTAACCCAATTTCACTCAATTTTAACCCGATTTTACCCAATTCTAACCCAATTTCACCCAAATTAATCCGATTTCATCAAATTTAATCCGATTTCCACCCAAATTTAACCCGAGTTTATCCAATTTCAACCCAATTTCACCTAAATTAACCCGATTATCGCCCGAATTTAACCTAATTTCACCCAATTTAACCGATTTACTCGCTTTTAACCCGATTTACTCTTTTTCAATCGATCTAACTCGATTTTCGATATTATCGCCCGAATTTAACCTAATTTCACCCAATTTAACCGATTTACTCGCTTTTAACCCGATTTACTCTTTTTCAATCGATCTAACTCGATTTTCGATATACCTCAATTTCATCCAAAGTAATATAATTCCAACCCGATTTCACCCAAATTTTAATAGTTTTCACCGATTTCAACCCAATTTAACCGATTTACTCACTTTTAACCCGATTTACTCACTTTAAACTTGATTAAACCGATTTAACCCGATTTTCGATTTACCTCAACTTAATCCAAAGTAATATAATTTCAACCCGATTTCACCCAATTTAATATAATTCCAACATAATTTCACCCAAATTTTATTAGTTTTCACCAAATTTCAACCCGATTTAACTGATTTACTCACATTTAACCCGATTTACTCGCTTTAAACTTGATTAAACCGATTTAACCCGATTTTCGATTTAGCTCAATTTCATCCAAAATAATATAATTCCAACCCGATTTCACCCAATTTAATATAATTCCAATCTAATTTCATCCAAATTTTGACCCAATTTTGACCTCAATCCATGCATGTTGCAATAATATTCATAAAAAACTTTATCTCATTTATTAAAAGTATATATTCAATTTAAATGAACTCATAAAATATTTAGATCATTTTCAAATTTGTTTCATATAACTTCGTGGAACGTCTAAAAAAATGGAAGGCTGAATACCAATGCCGATATTCAGAAGATTGGTTTTCACGTATAACATATGCTTTGATGAAAAATCTACCAATATTTGCATTTCATCTGGACACATGAATACACTGATGATGCAATGCACTTGAATTACATCACTGAGAGAAAGCTCTAAGACAGAGCCAATAATGACGTGAATGAATACTGCTAAAAACTCCATAGGAAACGATTCACTTCTACTTTCTCGACAGAGCATAAGCTGTTACCAGAACCTCGATAGAATATCATCAACAAATTCATCTACCAACGCAGAATATATCTCCCTCTCGATCTCTATCCCTTCCTCGTACGCTTCTTTCTCGTAATCAAGCCATCTTCCTTCGCATCTGCTCATGTCGTTATCCACAAGCTCATCCACTATCATCTCCCGCATGTTCTTCAATCCCTGGATTTCTCTGTTCAGTTCTTCAGCCAACCAATCCCTCTGTTCAAACAATATCCCATCTTCAACGGATTCTGAGAATTCTGTCTCATCTTCAGCTCGATGTGCTTCACTTGATGAAACCCAAGTGAGTTCTTGATCTACTGAAGACTGTTTTGTGCCTGAACAATACAAAGTTGTGTCACTATATGAATTCTGCGAGAAAATGACTATACAGACTACACTCCGGTTGAAACCTAAATCCAAATATGAACACATTCCAAAATGAAAACGATGCTTTGCACAAATCCTGTGGATTAGCTAGAAAACCAAGTGAAAAAGACTTCAAATCCTCAAGCTAGCTTGGTGGCAAATATACAGTATTTAACTGTGATATAACATAGATATAAAGATCAACACTCTATATAAAGCAGACAATCCATGAAGAAACATATAATCTTTCGGGGATAACATCAATTCATACAAGAAAGAGACTGTTTTACAAACCGTCTGCTGTTTTGCAAGAGCGACCGGGATCATCTGCATCTGTCACTGTGCTGATGCTGCTAATGTCTTGCTCTCCAGATCGGGTCATCTTTTTTTTAAGAAGAAAATATCACTTAGTCAGAGAGCCTTTTGTATGCAAAGATATCACGACTTCGTTGATTAAAAAGAATGAGGAAAAGAAAAACAGGAGAAATAAAACTTATCCAGAAACTCTAATAAGCAATAAAAGTATTAAACTCAATCTTCTTGATATGGGAATCTAAAATTTAGTTGAACAGAGAATCCTATTTTTACCCAATAATAAGGATCCTAAAAGCTAAATATGAGAGAAAACTGAATTTGAATTTAAAAATAGTAAATTTTATCCCAAACTTGATCAGAAACTAACCTGGATTTTCCAGTTGCCATCCAGCGAATTGCAATCAGAAGCAGATCCACTCTCTGATAGACCTTTATCTATACCTTTCTTCATAGATTTCTCACTTTTTGATGGTGAGGAGTTCATCACATAGACTCCGTCCTTCAAAGTGGAACACAAAGACTCTTGTTCAATCAAACTACAGCTAGATGACTCGATTTTCGATGTCAATTCCCTGAGCTTTTGCTCCAGAAGAACATTCAAAGAATCGCTATCAATCACATTGAAACTAACAGCAGAATCAATGTCCCGTTCAATTTCTTGGGTAGATGATTGTGAAGTAGATGATAGACCCTTGATAGGAGATGAGAACGTGAATGAAATAACATCCATGTCCTTTTTCCGGTCATCTTTACTAGATACCAAGTCGTTATCAATCGTGATGTTACATTTTATCGACTTTTCACCCTTTCTGATCTGTATACCGTTGGAGATTATCGGCTCCTGCACACCGTTTGTAGCTTTTTTGTTCCTCAGATTCCTCTTTTGGGATAAAGGTAAAGAAGCATGCTTCTCTGTAAGCAATGGAGGCGAACCCGACTTCTTTGATACAGATCCAATTTCAGATTCCACTCGAACTTTGTTTACAACTTTATTCATCACTTTCTTGGATTGCTGGTTTGGAGCAGAGTCCTTCGCAGCTTGATATCTGTCTCTGCAATTCTGTTTCTGGTTATTCTGCTTAAGCACAGTCTTGCAGGTATTCGGTGAGTGTCCTCTGTCATCGTTCTGTCTTTTGACAATGCGATTCTTAGCTTCAGTGCTCCCTTTTTGGCCCGTAGAGATTCTTCTGGTGCCATTTAATGGCGTTGAGTCATCTTGCTTGTGAATAGTGGTCTTTCCTTGTACAGATAGAGAAGACGGCTTTGCTTTACCCTTCAAACCATCAGAAACACCTTTTCCCAAGATTTTGCTCGTTCCTGGTGGCGCAGGTGAAGCCACACTTCTCTTCTCTTTCTGTTTGTCTCTTACGTACTTGCTGTTATGGGTATTATTAGAAAACTGATGGTTTGGTGTTCTGCCTGCAGCTTCTAGCTTCTCTTTTAAATCACGGATCCTCAATGGCACTGATGAAGAAGAACCAATTGATGAAACCCGTGTTCTTGTAAGCACCCGGGGACTTGGTTCAATCATTCTTGATGCCGCTTCCATCACGTAAGCTGGGTTCTTTGATGGAACAAACCCAGGACTCCTTATAGGGGATAGGAGCCTATGATGAGTGACAGAGATAGGTTTTGCCGATCTCGGGGGAAGAGTTTCAGTTTGAAACCGCTCAATCGGCCGGTTATGCCCTTTCTTAGTTCTAGAATCAGTATGCTCCCATGGAACACCATCAACATCACTGGGGAGATTTACATAACCTGAATTTTTGTATCTATCCCATGTGTTTGCACTGTGTGACGATCTGAGAAAGAATGGATCAAGATCCGGATTAAAGCGGGGTTCTAAGGCATTTGGCACCGGCAAAGACTCCAAACCCATGAGCTTTGCGACCACACTCGGGGCTCTGCCTCCCTGCCCATCGTCACTGGTAACAGATGACGCACAACAGCTCGAGTCGCTTCTCAGATTGTAAATTGAACTCTTTCCAATCTCATCAACCTCAATCTGTTAAAACAGATAGCATAATATACAACCAAACGAGATCAATTCCCATTATCCACTCAACTCAACTAGCATGAAATAAAAATCCAACAAGAGAGCCTTGAAACATTGCAAAACTAAATGGCAAGGTTATCAGGAAGGCTTACAACAGAAAGCCGCGACTTTGATGAGTTTTGAACATTCTCTCTAGCTTGCCTTGGCTCTTCTGATCAAACAAAGACAAAACTTGGGATTATGGATCAATAAAGCAAACAACATAGTCACACACCCTGGTCTATGAATCAGGCACATCAACCTAGATATTGTATCCAAGACCTGCACTGTCTTTAATCCAGACAAAACAAGATTCAGACCAAGTTCTTGTGTTCTGAAAGAAAGAACTCGCCTTAAAACCACATTTATACACACACACACACACATATGCTAAAGATGAAGACGCCAGAGAAAAAGGACAGGAACCCATGTTTCAAGACGAGACTAGCATCGTCTTAATCCAAGACAACAAAAAGCAGCACACGTACCAGAGAGTTCGGAGTTGTTGGAGAACAGCCTCTTCCGGGATTTTCCAGGCCAATCAAACAGATTGAGAAACCCTCCTTTTGATCTTTTCCTCTTAACAACGTCCATTTATTCTTCTCTACAGATAGCAGCAGCTGAATTACTTACAACTTCATGAAATGTAACTTACACCATATTCTACTCTCTCAAGACTCTGGGCAACATTCGGATGAAAAAGTTATAAATTCATCAAATATGTTTTGGATGAGCGTGCAAAAGGACGAACATCTGCACAGTGACAGCATCAAATCACCTCAATTTTTTTGCTAAAGTTAAGTGAAATTATGACAGCTATTACCAACATTTAGCAAGTACTGGGGAAGTATTTAATGAGACAAGTCAGGATAATGGAGACAACACAAATCATTCAGACAAAATAATAACTGTAGAGTTGGTAAATGAAGTAAAATTAGGTCACGCAGGAACAATAGATTTACCTAATAATTCCTCCAGATGCCAAAAGCTTCAACTTCCACTCAAGGGCTAATCCACATTTTGGGGGAAATCCAGAAATGGTCGTGAGATTCAGAATTTTAGACGTGAAAGATTGAGCCAAATCCCAAATGTAGGATCGAAGAACAAACCCAGATGTGTTACAAGATTTACAACCAAAGAAAAATTAAGCCAAATCCTAGCGTGAAACCCTAGTAGTTTCCAGAAGATCTAACCCTAAATACGACCACGCCTTTCACTTTCTCATGCCCTCTTGTTGGGTAATCGTGTATTCCTCAAACCCGCGACGGATAAAGTGCATAAACGTCAAGAAAAATAAATCTACAACAGATTCGGAAGTGAAAAATAAAACAAAAAAAATGTTTTCAGGAATATGAGAAGTGGGTCGGATCAGGAAATTTGGAGAAAAACAACGAAAACCCAGAAGACAGATTTGAGATTTGAGATTTGGGAGTTGAGATTTTGAGCATAAAGCTAAAGAAGTGAAGAAACAGCAGAGAAGTCGACAACAGATGAACAGAGTGTGAATTGATGTGACAGAAGAGAGCGAGAAGCAAAGGCAATAAATTTAAACACGAAAACTGAATTACCATTTATCTTCCATCCACCTCTAGAAACTGAATGTGTCACTTTTTTTTTCTACGTAAAGTATAATTTATGAATTTAAATCCCTTCCTTTTTCTTTTTTCTTTCGATATTTAAAGGATAAATCTTTTTTCTTTAAAAGTGTTTTAATAGTATAATAATCCAATTACGATTACAAACATTATATATGCTTCGAATACATATATAAATATTGCTAGATTGGACAAGTTAATCTGATATATTAGTTTATTTTGATCACTGAATTTGCAGATTACAGATAACAACAATAATTTTAATAATGTTATCGGTAAATTCAAATCTGTTTTTTTTTGTTATACCGGCTTAACCCGTTGTTAACCGGGTTAGACCGACTCATTTAAATGCAGAAAATTTGAAAATTGTACATAACGTCAATACTATCGCGTAAATTTAATAATCTTTATTATTAAAAAAACTTTATAGTAAAGAGTGTAATGCTATTTTTATTGGGCATTAACCCATGAATTTTGGGAACCGCAAAATGGGTTATGGATGGGCTCCACTTCCTTACATTTTTCAAAATATTGATCTCACAAATTAGTCTACAATTAAAGATTTTTTAAAGTAGTATTTTATTAATCTCTCTTTGAGTACACATTGTTTGTGTGTGTGCGTATATATATATATATATAGTTATAGGGTTTGATGGAATAAAAACTAACTAATACTTCATTAACAAAAGTGTATAAAAAATAGAAAACGGTGCTTCAATGCCAAACATTTATTGATTGGTGACTGAAATTAAAAAAAATCGCCTTATATGAAGTGCATTTATCATCATAAGTAGGTATAACCTTTTCTACAGTATTTATTTCAATTTAAAAAATACATAGTCACATTTTATATTAAAATTTACATTTTTATTTAATGTGGGTAGATCGTGTATCATGTCAAAAAACATGTTTAGCCTTTATGAGATACTTGACTTTTGCAACCAAATAATGCCAAATATAAAAAGATATTTCTTTTCGATGTAAGATTTGTATAATTGGTTTTCCTTCAATGTGATTTTTTCCCAAACTAATAAGACTAATTGAGATTAGACTAAACATAAAATACAAATTAAGCATATCAAAGTTCAGCTTTTGAATTACAAATTTTCATAGGGTGGGTCCATTTTTTATTAGCCTCATACAATAAGTCCAAGCATTCCATCCAACATTCATTCCCTTTCTACTCTCTCTCTCTCCTATGTTTGCATTTAAAAATGTAACACAAAGATACAAAAACACTAAAACAAATGCATGTGCAATCTGGTCAAAACTAAACATTAGAATCGTATCCACACACAAAATTTAAAGTGAAAAATTTGTTGCCAAAATTTAAAGAATCCGAAGTCCGAATTTATAAATAACTAATAGAAATCAATAATTAATTCATCGCCAATTGATTTTGACTTTAATATTTATAAAACTCATCATAATATCAAACCTCGACTACATTGAATTAGTTATATCATCAACCCTAAAATATTATATAAAAATTTATATATAACTCCTAACATAGTATATTAAAAATATAAACTAATTCGTTTATTACCCATTAATTTTGCTATTGACAATTGATTTTGATGAAAAAGTATAACGGATATAATTCGTGTGATTGATACGAGAATATTCTCTGAGATCACACGGATTATTCTGATATCTTATTTAATATCGAAATATTTTCGTAGATTGTATAATATTCTGCGATATTATATTTCTTGTTCCGTATGATATTTTATACTATATAAGAACGTATTCCGTGATTAATAGAACCAACGGAGAATTAATTCGACTTCTTTCAAAATGTAGTCGCATATTTTATCAAAAAGACCATAAATTTCTTAAAAAATATGCTTAGTGGGAACTAATTTATTCATTCATTTATATGTGAAGTTTAGAAAAAAGGTTAGAGCATAACTTGTCTTTTAGTGTCCTAAGCAAATTTTAAACTTAGTTATTGTTGCCAAACAAAAAAGCCCATCATTAAGTAACAACAAATATTTTTTTTATGAGAAGATTGAGAAATAACCCAAACAGAATAAAATTAAATTCTTAGTAAAATTCATATCCACAAGAACATTTGAGTAATAAACCACATGATTCTCTAAGAGTTTCATTGAGAGGAGTTCTTTGTACAGTTATCGCATGGATTCGATCCATTCCTACAGATTTTCCTATCAAAACTCTCTCCAAAGTATTCCAGTAACATCTGTCTTCTGCATTCAGTCTGCATAAAAAACAAAACAAAAATAAAAAGTTCCAATTTGATATTTAAAATAAATTTACATATTTTTATGACATTTTAGAAGAAAAAAAAGTGGATAAGACACGCATAAGGTACCTTAAGTTCACAGTAATGACGCATTTTCTGGGCTTGAGCCATTGCCAACTTAAACCTCTCCATATTTCTGCCTTGCCCATTACGCAACATGCAGACCACTCTGCTGAAATCTTTCTTCTGATACAAGCATACACACTGGGCAGGACCATTGTCCCTTCCTGCTCTCCCTGACTCTTGGTAATAACTCTCTATCGATTTCGACATCGTGTTGTGCACAACAAAACGCTGATCCAAACATAAGACAACTATTGTAGCTTAGTGCTTACTATGTATGTATGGATATATGTCTCAGCAAAGTAGACGCCTTTCACTTACCACGTCTGCTTTGTCTATTCCCATCCCAAATGCGATTGTGGCACAAATAATCTGAATCTCCCCTGTCTGCCATTTCTTCTGAACGTCTACTCTCTGTTTTGCTGCCAAACCCGCATGGTAATACATCGTCTTTACCTTACATTTCTCGTTTAGAAACTTCGAAACATCAACGCACTCGCTCTTTGAGAGACAGTAGACTATCCCAGATTGAGCTTTGAACCTGTCTCTCAGCAGCTCTCCTAGCTGTTTCAGTGGTTCCTTGGTCTTGTTGATTACCTCGTACCTCAAGTTAGGTCTGTCAAAGCTCATCTTCAGAACTAGAGCCCTGGGGATTCTCAAAGTTCTTAGTATGTCCTGTTGCAACAGAAAACGAATTGATTATAATAATCGAATCAGTGCTGCCTGAAACTTTAGTTGTCTAATTTGGTCCAAAACACAGGTAATAAGATTAGGCAATGAAAGCTGCCTGTGTTGGTCAAGTTAAGAATCATAGCTTTGAGGATACCCAGAGCTCTTTCACAAGTTACAGCATTGAGGGTTTAGGGACCAAATAATATTAGGGAAATTCAAGAACAGAGAATGTTGGTTAGCAGAAAACAAGCTGAAGTCAAGGGTATATGACATTTAAGAAGAAAATATAATCGGAGATTTGTAGGCTAAGTTCTCACCTGACAGACTGGTTCAGTTGCAGTGGCTGTAAATGCCATGACAGGAACATCAGGAAAGGTCTGCTTAAGACATCCGAGTTCTCTGTAGTCTGGCCGGAAGTCATGCCCCCATTGACTGTAAAGCAAGACAATACTGTATTTGTCAGATGCAAACTATGTGATAGAAGAAGTACCAGCGTCACTGGTCAAGGTTGATTGGATCCGAATTTGAGTGCCTACAGCAAACCAACTCAGTCAGGCTTTTCTGTAACCCACTTTTGTCAACAACGGACACCAATCCATTTCTTTGTTGCCTCGTGTTAAAGCCACACGTGGGATAATTGCCAACTTTAGTCGAGGATGGAGTTTTCGGGCATCAGATTCAACAAACGCTCTGGAAATCTAGTCTACGTACTAGTGACAATGCTAGAACAAAACCATACCTCACACAGTGAGCCTCATCGACAATAAATCCATCCAGTAGTCCCTGTTATTCATCAACAGCAAGAAGTTTAGCGTTGTTCTTAAAGTTGGAATGTATTTGTTATCAATCATGCCAAAAAAGAAGAATCTCGCAAATTATGAATTACCTTGGAATGCAAGCATCTTAGTGTCTCCATAAAGTAAGAATTTCCAGCAATTCTCTCAGGTGTGACGTATAAGAGCTTACATGAGGGTTTATCTCTCCTGCAAGCAAAATGACCCTGCTGAAATATATTGGAAGTGAAGAAAAGTGTAACAGTCATGAAAAAGCTACTAAGGGAACTAAGGTGATTAGTGTCCAATGCGAAAAGAGATGAATGGCGAACATATTTAGCTGTAGCATTGAACAAATGAGATAAACAGAGGAAAATCTGTCAAGAATCATGCTATACAATAGGGATAGAACACAATACTACTGAAGTTTAAGAAAACATTTTCCTATGTTACTTGTGGAGTTTTAGAAAACATTTCATGGAGGTGGATCTGCACCTTAGCTCTTGTATTATGGTTGCTACTTGGGAAGATGTTTGCTGAGAGTTTAGGAAAGTCGCTGGTATTCCAAACTTAAGATTCAGCGTAATGATCTGATCCTGGATGAGGGACAGAAGAGGAGATATAACCACACTAACACCAGCTTTCAGCGTCGCTGGAAGCTGTCATAAAAAAAAGGGTTCAATTGCTTGCTATGTGAAACCTGCGGCAAGATAAACAAAAGCTATGTCTGTAGGCACCCTTGGAGCCAAAGGCTATAAATGAAGTTAGTTATCACAATTGCTAATGGAATATTACCTGGTAACACAGGCTTTTGCCCCCTCCAGTCGGCATCAGAACAAAGCAATCCTTCTTTTCTAGAGATGCTTTACATGCCTGACGCTGCAGTGGTCTAAAGGCCTTATTCCCAAAAATAACTAAGTTTGCAAAATCCAGATCATCCAATGCCTGTAACTCTTCAAAACTCGGAGTCCCTTGATCTTTCTTTGATATCCGCGAAGATTGCTTTCTGCTTGAAACTGATAAATTGGAATCTTCTATGGCACAGTCCTTCAAAGCACATATCACATTAAGCAAGACAAAGGTTCAAAAGTTGGCTTGGACGGTGTATTTTGTTAATGTTCCCTAAATGCCACTTGTAAGTTGCTGACCTTTGTCTGACTGCTCCGAAACATAAGCTTCGGAACAGAAAGACAGCACATATTGGTTTTTCTTAAGAAACAAAAGCCAAAAGAGACCAATCCCATTGCTAATCTACAGCCTTGTTTCGGATAACTGATTCAAATGAATTTAACAAGTCTTTGTCCCCAAACACCTTGCAATCAGAAAAAAATTAGTACTTGTGATGTATAACCATGTACCTCGTACATCTGTGTGAGTCATTTGTTTCAGTTCAAGAACATTCCACCAACTGATTTTCAGTACGCTTGTCAAGATTGAAGAGACAAATACAAGGTCTAAACAGCCAATTTTCGGAACCCAAAAACAATTGCATTGCTTAACAACAGCCTCATACTAGAAATCATATTCAAATAAATGAAAAATCAAGTCTTTGACAAACAAGCCTTTATTAACAGATATCCAGATAACAGAAGTTTGTGTTGAAAACACATCTATCTCAGCTAAATGCAAATAAATCAAAAGTAAGTAAAATTTCTCACCGTGAAACTTGAGGAATGCTTTCTGGAATCTGTTTTCGTTCTCTTTGGATCTCGAAACTTTGTATTGTCTTCAACATCACTACAAGAATACACCTCCATGAATTCTGGGTGTCTCTTTGGCTCTGGTGAATCATTTATAACATGAACTTGGCTTATTAAACTATCATCATCATTCTCGGATTCATTATCACTTGGAGCAGCTTTATCAAACATTTCAGCCAAAGTTCCTAGAGCTTCAGATTCTATGGCCTGTAAATCATCCCATTCCTCAGTTTCATTAACTGAATCAGCCAATGCAGCAAGAAAATCATCGCCACAGTTCTCCACGGTGATGAAATCACGACCATCATCGCCTTAAACAATTTTAGAAACTATTCAGATTAGAAAAAAAGGAGAGAGATAACAACCATTCGTTAGGTGATCAGACAATACAAGATCAGCTTCAGAAACAAGATCAATACAAAACAATATAATTTAAATGAAGTAAAACTTGTGAAAAATAATATTAATTCGAATATTAGTAAGTTGTGAAGGAATACAGGAATATTAAATGACAAATTGAAACAGAACACTTGACAATTCAATTCATACACAAAAAGCACCCACAAAGATCAAACCTCAGAAACAACATTTCCACATAATATACAAAACGAGAAAAAAAAATCAGACCCTAAACCGTATCTGCTTCCACAGTCACAAGGAACAAAATTATTTGGTCAATACAACAAAATCATCTACAATGTCGCGGAAAAAAGTGACAGAAAACGATCCATTTCGCACAGAAGAAATAAACAGAAAATTAAGATGATTTCCCACACAGACTAGGGTTGATTTCATGTCTTCTTTCCACCCAAAAAATTTTGCGTACCGTAAAGCGCGACAAAACGATCCAAACATTTCTTAGTCGATTCTTCATCAAACCCGACTTTGATTGCTAGGCTCAGCAATCGAGCTTTCTCTAATTCAAGCTCCTTATGATTCATCTTCCAAGACGAACAATCAACTTAGATAGCAAACTCACAGTCCTTGGACGAAAATCCCAAAATTCAGTGGAATTTGCAGTCTCCCGCGCAAAAAAACCCAAGGCCAGAACTGCTGTCCTGGTGGCCTCCCCCAATAAATGGGCCTTACGGCCCAACTAACTCCAAAATGTCAAATTATAATCATAATAATAAGTCCAGCTCAGATTTTGGAAAAATAACCGTAGGGAGTCATATCATTATTAAAAAGTCAAAATAAATCAATTTAATTTAAAAATAAATTAATAATTACCTTATTTTTGTTCTCGGGGCTCTATATTTTTTCTCCTTCTCATTCATGGTTTTGTTTGTTGGATAATTCTTTATCATACATGTTATCTTTATTTTCTTAATTTTATTTATTAATAGATTTGATATTGATGTGACCGGATCATTTATTATAGATAATAAGATTAATGGTATATTTACCATTTTTAATGTGATAATGGATATTTTACTCTCATTATAATGTTTTTTCTATAAATCGCAATGAAATAGAAAGAAAAATCACAACTTCAAACATCAATATTTTATATTCTTATTTATATCCTTCTTTAAGGTTACTGTCCATCTTAGTCGTGAGGAGTGTAGAGGGGTGACGAACCAATGAGTGTACGTACTCTGTTTTTTGAGTTCGATCAATTAGTGGTTGGAATCGTGAAGTTTGAAGATGACTCTGTTGTCAAGATCGAAGGACGAGGCACAGTCATATTCTCGTGCAAGAATGACGAGCATCATACACTAACGGGGGTCTATTACATTCCTCATCTTACCACGAACCTCATCAGTGTAGGGCAATTAGACGATTCTGGATGCCAGACAATCATCGATGGGGGTATCTTGACGATAAGAGGCCTGCAACGACGACTATTGGCACGGGTTCAAAGATCCTCTAATAGACTATATTTGATCCGCCTCAATATTGTACGACCGGTGTGCTTGACAACAAGAAGCTCCAAAGAATCGTGGAAATGACATGTAAGATACGACCACATTAGTTTTAAAGCGTTATGCAAGATCGTACAACACAACATGGTGTGTGGGTTTCCATATATTGGTCAAGTTGACCAAGTGTGTGACATTTACCTCGTAGAGAAGCAAAGGCGGAACTCATTTCCAGAGAAGGCACAAAAATGTGCGATAGACATTCTTGATCTCGTCCATGGTGATCTATACGGGTCCATCATACCGATGACACCACGGAAATCGTTACGTCCTACTGCTCGTAGATGACTTTAGTAGTTACATGTGGCCCACATTTCTTGCAAACGAGGACCAAGCTTTAGTGATAATCAGGAGGTTCTAAGTTGCGACAGATGTACAAGCGGGATAAAAGCTCAAGGTGCTTCTTACTAATCATGGAGGCAAGTTTACATCGGTAGAGTTTGGAAAATACTGCACTAAAGAGGATTCCAGCGATATTTTACGGCCCTTTACTCGCCACAAAAAAATTGCATCGTTTAACGATGCAACCAGACCATAATTTCAGTGGCTCGGTGCATGCTGGAAAAAATTCTTCCAAGAGAGTTTTAGGGAGAGGTTATGACGATTGCAGTCCTTATTCTCAATCGTGCCCAACATGTAGAGATTTGGTATGGTGCAAAACCGACGTTCCATTTCCTTCGTACATCCGGTTGCATCGCACATGTTAAGGATATAAGGCCATATTTGACTAAGCTTGACGAATGAAGCACATCAATTATCTTTGTCGGGTATAAAGTTGGGTCCAAGGCATACTGGATGCTCGATCCAATCAGCAAATGAGTGCATGTGACACGTGATGTTGTTTTTGATGAAGTGATTCAACGGGATTAAAAGGCCCATGACAAAGGATACACTACTGTTTCAATGGACAAATTTAGCATCGAGTATATCACTACAAGTGAACCAAACCCAAGATAAATGATTCAAGAGTCTTTTCGAACTCCTGATTAAACCTAGAGGTAGTAGAGTTTGCGTCACCACCGACAAACATCAAACTAAACCATAATGCAAGTCATGATGATGTGCCTCTTCGCTTTCGCATGATCAATAACATCCTTAGACCATCATCACCATGGGTGTTTGCACGTTGTGTCTTAGAGGTTGAAGAGTTACAGAATACCACGATAGAAGAACCAACGACGTTTATTAGGGCAGAGCAACATGAACATTGGTAACATGAAATGCTTAAGGAGATGAAAGCGATCATGATAATGGTACGTCGTGCCTTAGAGGTTGAAGAGTTGCACTATACCACGACAGAAGAACCAAAGTCGTTTATTAGGGTAGAGCAACACGAACATTGGCAACATGCAATGCTTAAGAAGATGAAAGCGATCATGATAATGGTACTTGTAAACTCTTCGACCTTCCCGTCGGCCATCGAGTCGTTGGGTTCAAATGGGTTTTCAAGGTGAAGTGTGATGAACACATAACTATCACTAACACAAGGCACGACTGGTTGCAAAAGAGTCTGTGTAGCACTCACGGATTTATTTTGATGAAGTCTTTGCGCCTGTGGTGCAGAGAGAGTATGTTGACTATTGTTGGCCTTAGTAGCAAGCAAAAGGATGGAAGATCCATTACATGGATGTCAAGAATGTATTCCTCAATGGCATGCCAAAGAGAATGTGTATGTGACACAACCACCTGGGTTCATTATGAACAACCATAAAGAGAAAGTCTTATGCATGCATAAGGCTCTTTATGGACTTCAACAAGCACAACGAGCGCGGAATGCCATGTTAGATGCAAGTCTTAAGTCACTTGAGTTCAAAAGGAGTACTTCTAAGTATGCGATATACACTCGTAATAGAAGAGCATCATGACTTATCTAGGTGTCTACGCCGATGACTTGATAATCATCAGGTCCGAAAAAGACAATGTTATAAAGCATTCAAGGCCGAGGTGAAGAATTTGTTCCAGATGAGCGATATTGGGTTGTTGACCTACTATCTTAGACTTGAGATCTATCAAAGTGCAACCGACATCATGCTCATCCAGTCAGCATATGCAGAGAAATTGTTGGAGAGATACGGCATGAGCAACTGAAACCCATGCAAGGTGCCTATGAAAGCCCGTTCAAAGCTTAACAAAAAAATTTCTAGTCCACTAATTGAAGCCACAGAATGTCGAAGTATGCTGGTGGACTCGAAATCTTGTGAACACATGACTAAACCTTCCCTATATTAGGGTCTTGAGTCGATTTATGGAGAAGCCACACGAAGATCATATGGCGATAGAGAAGTACGTGTTATGGTATATTTCTAGGACATACAATTATGGGATGTTCTACGAAAAGAAGTGTAATGGTCAACCACGTGTGGTTGGATTTAGTGACAACTACATGGATGGTGACATCGACACACGAAAGAGCACAAAAGACATCTTTTACTTGCTTGTATGATAGCCACATCACTTGACAATCGGCGAAATAGAAGGTGGTGGCTTTGTCCTCAAGTGAGATAGAATATATCTTCGCGTCAGCCGTAACTTTGTCAAGGCATCTGGTTAGCTCGATTCTTGAGTGACATTCTTGGCTCGAAACCTCAAACGCACGAAGCTTAAGGTGGATAACAAGTCCGTAATTGTGTTGAGTAAGAATCCATCTTTCATGAACTGAGCACACACATTGACACTCGGTTTCACATCATTCAGCAGTGCGCTGGAGATGGGAAGATCATCCTCGAGTATACCTCTACACAAGACCAACTCGCGGACATACCCTCAAAGCCACTCGGACGTGTTATATTTCAAGAACTGCTCACAAGAATTGGCATGGTCGAGATTTTAGGAAAATATGGAAAGAATTAGGAGGCAAATGTTGGATAATTCTTCACTATACAGTTATCCTTATTTTCTTAATTTATTTGTTAGTAAATTTGATACAGGTATGAATGGATCATTTTCTAGAGATAATGAGGTTAGTAGGGTTCGTGGTCCATTTACCATTGTTAGTGGGTAGAGGGTAATCTACTCCCATTTTAATTTTTTTTATAAATTGGAATCAAATGGAATGGAAAATCATAACTTCAAACACCAATTTTTTTGTGTTATTCTTCCTATTCTTCTTTTAGAAAACCAATATTTCCAATATTTTCCCCATTACCTTTGTACAAGTCCGTCCTGATATTTTCTAAGGGAATATCAAGAAAATATCATGAGGATTCTGAAGATTTGGATATTGGCGGGACATCGTGTCCCTCCAGCTTGCAGGAGATCACTTATCCGATTATTGATGCAAATTTAGCATAAGGGGGACTAAGTATTGTATGCTGGCAATGTGAAGAGAAGAAATCGAAACCTCACGATGAAGAACGAGAAACAAAGTGACTCAAATCACGACATGGAACGAGAACCTTCGGTAAACAAAGCCGAGACCTTAGAGAGAGAGAGATGATTGATTCACTGTTATGAGAGATGGGTTGACAATCGAGGAGAAATGAGAGATGGGTTTGACAATCGAGGAGATGGGAGATTTGAAAAATATACCTTTTTTTGTCGATCAAACCTTATAAAAAAGTCAAGTAAATTTTTATTTTTGACGTGGTTGTTGATATGGTTATTGGCATACACATCATCGATCGTCATTGAAAAATTAATTTTGTGTTACGATGTTAACCTTCAGGTATCAATTTAGACGCCTGAACTCAAGTTTGTGTAAACTTCTGAAACGCTTGATAAATGCAGTAATTATAATGTATAGAAAAATAAGTGTATAATTTTGGTATATCTTTTCAATGGCTTGTGTGTAGTATATCAATTTTTGTCATATCCCATACCATTGGATTTTCGATGAGACCGGTACTCGCTTTGGTCTTTCCACCAGATCTTGTAGTTGTTTCTATCAATTTCTTAAGGTTTCGGTTGAAAGAATTCTAGGGTTTGTTTGTAGAAAGAAAGAAAGAAAATAACGAGATAAATATTTTGCACGTGAATTTAATATATTTTCTCAATTTATTTTACAAATATTTATATATAGGTATACACTTATCTACAAAAAATAATATACACAATATTAACTTAAGAAATACATGAAACAAAGTATATACAAAACAAGAAACGAAAAAAAATAAAGATCAGAAAAAGTTAAAAGATAACCAGAGTTATATTTAATAGTTTCACCAATGCATTTTTCTTCATAAATGCATGTCTTACATCAACATATCATTTTCATGATGATAATGATAGTGGATGGATTCCAACATGTAAAACTTTATGTAATATTAATTTTTCTATAAATTTTATATTTAAAGCTTTTCGTAAGATTTTTTTTTCTATAAGTTTTACGTGTAAATCTTTTTGCGTGTAACATGGGTATAAGCTTCTGCCTTTGATTGGATGATGGAGAAGGTTGTAGATTAATTAGTTATGCTAAATAATAATAAGAATCAATATTTCTATAGAATATGTTAGTAGTCATGTTTGTTTTCCTTTTTGTAGGGATCTATTTTGGTTTTTCTTTTATAATTAAATTTTCTATTAGACGAATAAACTAAAAAGAATGTATTTTCGTAAACAATTGGTATCTTATGTTCTGGTTGAGACCATCAATTGGTATCAGAGTCTGATTCACCTCTATCTTTGATTTGGACCACAAAACATGGTATCAAGATGTCTAGCAAAGAAACAATCGAGTCATTTGAACTCGGTCTTGGTATACTTTAGGACATTTTGCACAAATGAAGACAAAATGACGGAAAAGTTAAATGCTTCGAGCTATCTATCAACAGGCTCACTGAAACCTTAACAGGTGTTCAGGATGTGTAAAATTTTGACCATTGTAATCAACTCGAGGAATTGCGCAACTTGCCAAATCGAAACAACAACACCAATCAACCATTGTTTTGCACACAGACCCCAAAATTGGAGTTACCTAGTTATACCGGTGAAGACCTTAGAGTATGGATCACAAAAGCCAAATAGTTTTTTTCAGTATAAAGAAATCCTAGAGTACCAATATGTGTGTCATACATCTTATTATTTAGATGATGACACTAAAGAATGGTTTCAAGCATTGAAAAAAAATTATGAGCGAGATTTGGTCTGCCCGAGCTCGAAGAGATATGAGCGAGAATTGGTCTGACTGAGAGATGTGAGCGAGAATTGTTCTGACTGAGCTTAAAGATTTTGATGAAGGCCTTTCGAAAATTTAACAAACTGGTAGCTTGCATGAATATCAGATGGAATTTGAACGTATCTAGAACAAAGTTCATGGTTCTCAAAAGGCATTGATTGATCATACGTAAGAGGCTTGCATGTTTCCAATGTCGATTGAATTTAATATTTTCGGTCAACTACCCTTAAAGAAACTACAATGTTAGTCAGAATGCGGGATGATGTGTTGCAACGACAAAATCAAAACCAACTCCATAACCTAATGAATGTTCAAAACTGTCCAACAAAAGGATTAAGGAAGACATCAAAGAAGTTAAGTTGGAATGAAATTAAAACAAAACGTAGCATTGGCCTCTACTTTAAGTGTGATGGATGTTGCACTTCAGGTTATAAATGTCGTCAACCACAACTCCTTCTAAAGGAATGAATGAACGATTGTGAAAGATCAATGACAGTACATGATTCGGGTTTCATCAGCAAACCTTGAAGACAAGTTTTTATTGTGGAGGAGTATTGATGGACATCTGCCTTTGATTGATAACGTGAAGAGTTAAAAGTTCTAGATTAATTAGTTATACTAAATAAAATAGAAAGAAATAGTATTCTTTTATAATTGGTTAGTGATGGTGTCTGTTTTTCCTTTCGTAGATATTAATTTTAGTTTTATATTTAAAGGTGTTATTAGTGGAATACATTAAAAAGAATTTTTTTAAGAAATAATTATTATCTTAACTTTGGATTGAGACCATTAGTATAATGTTGTATGTATCTATATATAAACACATAAAATTATCTAATGGATTATTTTTTATATAATTTTTTATGGCTTATTGTCAAATATAGAATTTGACCTAATTAATCTAAAAAAATAGCTAAAAAAATTTACGATGTACAATATTATATACAGAAATTTATAGTTCATGTTCTAACCGATATGAGACAATGTAACATAATATTTCCTTTTACAACCAAGATCAGTATTAGAGCGTGGGCATCGTAATCAAAAATCCAAACGGTATTCAAACGAACCAAATTTTCATACCATATCAAATATGATCCTAGAACTAATTTATACAAAAAACTAATTCAAAAGTTTAAGATTATCTAATATTATATATTAAAATTTATAATATATGTTCTCACCGATTTAGGACAATTACAACATAACTTGTATAATTATATTAATATGATTACATTAATATGTAAAATGATCTATAAGCATAAAAATAAAAACAAATAAATGCTTGGAGAACGGAATCCGTGTAATTGACTTTTTAAAATAAACGTTTATATTTAATCCTATCGATATACTATACAATTTTCTTAAACTTTGAATGTTATGCTTAGGATTAGATCTGAGATTAAAAAAACAAAAAGATGATAATATAGAGAGAATAATCAGAGAATAATACGAATTGTTTTTTTCGATATGATCAATACACACAATACGATTAGACAATGAAATTGTTTATTAGACTGATCCATCTACAAGAACATAGAAGTATTACATATTTATAAGATAAAGGAAATAAAAATAGATGTCACAACGACTGTTTTTCAAGTCATATTATCCCTTAATAAGTCAGAAGGCATTGTGAAGTAGATCCACATTTTGTTACGTGTTTTCCAACGATTATATTTTATGTGTAAATCGAGTTGGTTTCTTTGTACTCCAACTCGATCAAACTATCTCATCGAACTGGTCCTAATTTTTATTTCAACCTGAATTATATATATTTATATATATTATAGAATATATCAATAAACTTGGTTATAAATTCAAGATTATTGATGATTGATTGTTGCAAATGCACTATATAAATTTTTATTACCAAATATTTCAATATAAGATATGTTAATGTGATTTTTTATCTTAATTTTTTTATTAAATCTCATGATGAATAGGTCAAATTTAAACAAGTCAAATAAAAAAAATTGGAGATTTTCATGGAGACTATCAAGGATGTTACAAATATGGAATATAGCTTACAATAAACACATCAAGAAACCTATAGAAAAGAAGTTGTTACAATGAACGGAAATCATTTTTTCCATAAAAAAAAAGATTGAGCAAAAACATTCAAGAGAGAAGTGAGAGTATACATCGAGAAACAAGATTATTTCAAATAACTTGAATGAATGTTATACACAAATCTTAGACACTTTGTTTAGGGATTTGTGGAAGAGTGGTTCGGGAAATCATTCTATAACCTAGAACTATTATAAGAATAGTTTTAAGCGGTCACATACGGGGTGTGTGAGGCGTTTTGACTTGAAATTTTGAGTTCAAGACGGGTAGAGTCTTAGTGACAGTTTGAGTCTGTATTCCATGTATATTTGGAGAACCGTTTGAATTAAATAAGAAGTCTTTTGGACTTGTGAGAACTCTATTAAACCTCTGTTTTCATCTACTCTCTAGCTTTTTCAATTGACATCAAAGGTGGAAACATATAAAAGAAGTTAATCTTATATATCTGTTCGAGATCCAGTAAGAAGAGAAAAGAAAGGTTCACGAGACTTATACTCGTACCACAAACTCGTTATGCTTAACTCTTACAATTATAAATATTGAAGGTTAAGATGAGAGCCAACATGATGTGCGGAAATTCAAGCTAAAATATTTCCTAGACCACTTCACCGCAAGTATACGGTTCGTGTAGTACCAGGGTCGAACTCTAGGGACTAATGCAGCCAATTCTAGGAATATCACTAAACTAAGACGGTATGAAAATAGATGATGGCGTGGTGCGAATATCTAAAAGACTAAACTAAATGAGGACAACGATAGAAGGATGTGGAAGACTTGACGATGAAGAACACTACGGGTGTCGGGATACCGGGAATCGCAAGGATGTAACAACGAAAGATCATAAACCTATCAAACTATCTTGATAACGGGAAATTCATGCTCTAAGATGAGGAGTGATTCTACCGAGCCTAAACCTCCTAACCATAAGTACGTGCAATCCTACCTTCCAGCAGAGATTAACTCGTACTATGGCAGCGTTACGCGCAATCCTAATTCCTAAGTCGATTAACCAACTGGTTAGATTCTCATTAATCGAACTTAACCTACAATTCAACAGTTCCGGATTCATACTTTAACCTTCCATCAAAATACGAATTCCTATGTTACTGAGCGGGCAGCACTAGTATAGGCGTTTAGAGGTTGATTATAGAATCAAATATCAAGACAAATATGATAGACCTAAGCATTAACGCAAAACTTGTACATCCTTTACAAATCCGATATCCCTAACGAGAAAAGGAATAAGTGATATTTTGCTGGAAAAAGTGATGGAAACATCGTCCAACTTATTCAAGAATGGAAACTCATGAAAAGACAACAATCGGTGGCTG
>CM071871.1:9436758-9477278 GCA_036759665.1 Gynandropsis gynandra
TTCTCTCCTTCTCCAGCGTCTCCCGAGCCTTTCCTGATGATTTCCAAGCCTTTCCTTACCCTAGCCGTCACCCCCCTTGTGTCTGCAACTGATCTTCCCACTTAATTTGCTCGTTCAAACTCTAAATCAAGGTTGTTGCGAGAAAGGCGGCCCGCTCGGATACACGTTTTACCCAGTCGTGCAGAGCGCAGCCCGATCATGTAAAGTGTTGAGCCCGATCGGGTATTGCTTCCCGATCGTGTGGTTGAACAGCCCTAGTCGTGTAAACTCTCGGGGATTTTCAGGACTAATTGCCGCTCGAGCGGGTACCATGTTGCAGCCCGATCGGGTATGATCACCCGATCATGTTATCTTCGTGCTCGGGTTATGCAGGTTGTTGTAATTAACCCCGTAGCTTTTGTCCGAGCGGGTAGACCTCAATGCCCGAGCGGACACTCTTCATTTCATGCTTTTGCTCTTTTCCGCTCGATGCTCGGGTGTTCCATTGGGTTCCGTGGCTTGAATTTGGCTCCGAGTGAATTGTATCTTCAATTTGCGTGGTTTGATTTAGGAATTGGCCTTTTTACGCTCATTTAGGCATTGTCGCCCTAAAACCTGAAAACCAATAAAAAGGGCGTATATAAAGAATAATCGTATCGGAATTGTAACTCGTGCTATCAAATTTATGCGAAAATGATACGAATACCTAACCTAAAACTGATACACTTTACGTGTTATCAAACTCCCCCTGACCTGAACCTTTGTTTGTCCTCAAACAAAACTAAAGCCAAGTGTAGGAAGAATCTAATAACGATGGATACTAGCACGAAAATATTCGAAGAGTTAGTCATTCCGCAAATCAACGCGTCATATAAACAAAAGTCTAAGTGTACCGAGTATAGCCTTATATCTACCGAAAGTTCTGAGCCATGCAATCCTACCAAAAATCTAAGTCTATTTCACAACCCTAGATAGCGTCCAAGCGATCTCCATACCAATTCCCCTAAGCTTTTGATATCATTAAACTCGTTTTTCTCGTTCTTATTCATTTTTTTTTCGATACTTAGATCCACGCTTGGTTCCTAGGACGTCAAAGTTGAAGAGGGATGGCTTTCTACTTAAACCCAGGCTGCCTATGGCACACTCATAAGGTCGTGTGACCTTAGCGGAGTGAAGAGGTGCGTTATTGAAGATTATTTTTTTATTTTTTTCTCTTCGCTTTTTTTTCTAGATTACGCATCACTCTAACCCTTAGAACGTAGAACATCGCCTCAACCCACCACTTAGACCCGAACCATCGATCATCGATGTACTCATGTCAATGCTAACCCGGAATAGTCATAACTTATCCAAGATGACAACGGAGTATAAGCGTGTGGAATCTAATGATTATGAACGGTAAAAATATATCAAGCAAGCAAAGGCTAAATGGTATACACGGAGATATGGCTACTTGGTACTGAAACCTAAGAGGTGAATTCAATTATAGATCAAGGCTTCAAGCACAACTACTCGACTAATCGGTATCCAAAAGACTTCTAAGCAAACCTAGACTATTGTTCACGATTCGACAAGGTCGCAAAAATTTGCTAAAGCTTGAAAATTCGTACTAGGTATCCATCTATTATTCCTAATCCTAACCTTAATCCTAATCCTAATCGAAAATATATCATTCATGATGAAAATAAAATCGTATCACTCAAAAGAGTACCCCAGACCTGAACGGAACACAGTCCCGGTGTTCGAGATCTATGAGGGATACTCGCATGCCAAAAATCCGAGAAAATATAAAAAAGAATAACGGATACACCTGGTGTGTTTTGCTTTCTCAAATTTGTGAGACATCCGAATTTGTGATACTCTCTTGCTCTAAAGCGGGTGTTATCGCGAAGGACTTGTGATGAGAATCATGCAATGCAAAAGATAGAGAAGAGAGTACTAAATCAATAAGTCTAAAAGCGCGTACATATGCACGAAGACGAAAAAGAAAGAAAATAAGAAAAATAGGTCCATAAAACAAATATAGAAAAAGAAAGAAAAGGAAAAAGGAAGAATGGTCTAATCCTCTTCCTCTCCACTGCGAGTGGCCGGAGGGTCTGCTGGCTCCGCGGGAGCCCTTTCTCCAGGTGGGAAGTAAAAGGACTGCAGCTCGTATGGAATGTGCGGGCGGTACGGAATGGCGCCAGTGTGGTAGTCTTGCGGGATCGGTACGTATGGCTCCTGATAGTGCTGCATGTTGAGCATATGGATTCTACGAACGGACTCCGTGAGGTAGTACGTGTGCTGAATGGACTGCTCCTGAAACTGCTGCTGCTCTCCATATCTCGCAGCCTCAATGTCGTGCCTCGCCGCGTCGAGGTCGTACCTCTGCTCTGCCATATAAGACTGATATCTACTCTCCTCCGCGACATACCTGAGAACGCCGGAGACACCTTCCATGGAAGGGAAATCAGAGTGGTGATGAGGGTACTCTGGGTGGGCACGGGAATGAGTGGCGCATCGACTATGCTTTCTAGGCATCGACGGTCCTGGTGCAGCGGGTGGAGGTGGATCTACCTCACCTAATCCCGGGCCGATGTGTCCGATGGCTGGGTCAATCCTGAAACGTATGCCCTCCTCGTCTAAACCCAGCATCTGAATCTCGTGTAGGTCGACTTCTAAGTTTCGACCGTGTTCGTCCTTATAGCTCCATATGACTATACCTCTCGATCGATATCGTCCTTCGGTTGCGCAAGTTCTGAACGTTCAGCTCGGGCTTTTCATTAATCTTGTCCTATGTCAGGATGCCAAGGTTGATCCCGACTCTTCGCGCTATCATCGTGACAATCCCACCACACATGATCTTCGTGTCCGTGCTGCATTTCTCGGTGGCCATGTCGTGAAAATGCCGCATAACTAGTGATGCCAAATCGACGTCTAGTATGTCCCACTCGTCAACATCGGAGCCTGAGTGTACCACCCGCCTAAGGTACGCCAACTCCGTGTGGTTGACTCCGCCTTGTGCTCATTTTCCTAGGATGGAGGAGACTAGGAAATAGTGGAAATACCTTAGGACGGGGTGGCGTATATGGCTGGCTTTGGATCTTGTCGAGTAATCACCATATGCTATCTGGGCCTAGAATTGCGCTTGACGGCTCCTGTTGTGCTCGGGCATCTTCGTGAAGTTGCAATGCGGGGCGTCAAGTACGATCGCGAACTGTCTCGCGCTAAGCCGGTAGTTCTGTCCCAGCAGACGAAACTCCATGAATGCTCTCTCCCGATCTCCTAACTCGGGGAAGAATGTCGTGTATGACGCGAAGAATTCCGCTGTAAGGTTGCGGTATGTGTACTCCTGTATGTCCCGCAATCCCGTCCATCCCAAAGTGTTGAAGATGGCGTCGATGTGCTCCTCGATGTGGAGGGCACTCATAGCTTCCGAGGATAGGAAGCGGGATGGGAATATACGCGGCTGCAGCTCGGTGAATCTCGACTTCTAACCGGACAAAAAGGTTGTCGTCCGGTAGTTGTATTGTTGATGGGAAGTTGCGATCGACATGTACGGCGTTAGTTCCGTGATGGCATCCGACTTTGCTGGCCATCCGTGTTCTGGATCGTAGGCATCAGATCGACGTTTCTTTGAGCTTTGGAATAGCTTCGGGACCATCTGCAAAACAATCAAAGAAGAAAAATCGAAAGTTAGTCACCGTTTGCAGGATGCCCGATTGGGTGGATGGTCTTGCCCGCTCAGGCTCAAAATCGGCAAAACCTCCCGTAGGTACCGCCCGACTCGAGTGAAAACACTGCCCGAGCGGGTTTAGAATAACGATGCCCGATCGAGTGCTAACCCTAGCCCGATCGGGTTAAGTCGCGAAATCGCGATATCGAGTTCGATTTCGACAGTCAATCAACAAATTTTACCCCAAATCTCTTCTAATCAGACCTAAATCTAGTCCAAAGCATTCCAAAATCACAAAATATTACATAAATATACCTGAAATTCGAGAGAAATTGAGAGATTTTTGGGTTATTTCGCGAGAGAGGAGGAGAGGGTATTTCAAGTAACCGAGGGTGTCGACCGGCGACGATGGAACGGCGGCGGCGTGTGAGCGACTCCGGCAGATTATGCGGCGTGTAGGATTGCAAATGGGGTAGCACGGTCGAGTTGAATTTTTTGTTGTGAGAATGGCCGCTCGGGTTACTCGAAATAAAAAATTACCTGTGCTGGTGTTACACGGTGCCCGCTCGGGTCCTCTGAGTCGCCCGATCGGGCGTCTTTGAATTTTGACCTACCCGCTCGGGTGGTGTATGTCTGTCCGACCGGGCAGTGCTGCAGAACAGAAGAATTTTACGAGGTAAACCATGCAGCAAAAATCGATAAGACCACTAAAATTCCTAAATCCTAAGAAAATTGTCCAAGTCTAAAAAAGAAAGAGTTCAAAAATATAGAAATAAAATGAAAACGACGAAAAGGATACATGGCTCGAGTTGCCTCCCGAGAAGCGTTTGTTTACGGCCTTTAGCTTGATCCTAATGTCTTCATACGCGTGTGATATGGCTTTCTACTTAGACCCAGGCTGCCTATGGCACACTCATAAGGTCATGTAACCTTAGCAGAGTGAAGAGGTGCATTATTGAAGAACAATTTTGTTTTCAAGAGATTACGCATTTCTCTAACCCTTAGGACGTAGAACAGCGCCTCAACCCACCACTTAGATCCGAACCATCGATCTCGATGTACTCATGTCAATATAAATATGAAATAGTTAAAAACTTTTCCAAGATGACAGCGGAGTATAAGCATGTGGCATCTAATGACTCATGAACGGTAAAGATATATCAAACAAGCAAGGGATAAACGGTATACACGGAGATATATCTTGCAGCCTCGATGTCGTGCCTCGCCGCCTTGAGGTCGTACCTCTGCTCTGCCATAAAAGACTGATATCTACTCTCCTCCGCAACATACCTGAGAACGTCAGAGACACCTTCCATGGAAGGGAAGTCAGAGCGGTGATGAGGGTAGTCTGGGCGGGTACGAGAGTGAGTCGCGCGTCGGCTGCGCTGTCTTGACATCGAAGGTCCTGGTGCAGCGGGTGGAGGTGGATCTACCTCACCTAATCCCGGGCCGATGTGTCCGATGGCTGGGTCAATCCTGAAACGTATGCCCTCCTCGTCTAAACCCAGCATCTGAATCTCGTGTAGGTCGACTTCTAAGTTTCGACCGTGTTCGTCCTTATAGCTCCATATGACTATACCTCTCGATCGATATCGTCCTTCGGTTGCGCAAGTTCTGAATGTTCAGCTCGGGCTTTTCATTAATCTTGTCCTATGTCAGGATGCCAAGGTTGATCCCGACTCTTCGCGCTATCATCGTGACAATCCCACCACACATGATCTTCGTGTCCGTGCTGCATTTCTCGGTGGCCATGTCGTGAAAATGCCGCATAACTAGTGATGCCAAATCGACGTCTAGTATGTCCCACTCGTCAACATCGGAGCCTGAGTGTACCACCCGCCTAAGGTACGCCAACTCCGTGTGGTTGACTCCGCCTTGTGCTCATTTTCCTAGGATGGAGGAGACTAGGAAATAGTGGAAATACCTTAGGACGGGGTGGCGTATATGGCTGGCTTTGGATCTTGTCGAGTAATCACCATATGCTATCTGGGCCTAGAATTGCGCTTGACGGCTCCTGTTGTGCTCGGGCATCTTCGTGAAGTTGCAATGCGGGGCGTCAAGTACGATCGCGAACTGTCTCGCGCTAAGCCGGTAGTTCTGTCCCAGCAGACGAAACTCCATGAATGCTCTCTCCCGATCTCCTAACTCGGGGAAGAATGTCGTGTATGACGCGAAGAATTCCGCTGTAAGGTTGCGGTATGTGTACTCCTGTATGTCCCGCAATCCCGTCCATCCCAAAGTGTTGAAGATGGCGTCGATGTGCTCCTCGATGTGGAGGGCACTCATAGCTTCCGAGGATAGGAAGCGGGATGGGAATATACGCGGCTGCAACTCGGTGAATCTCGACTTCTAACCGGACAAAAAGGTTGTCGTCCGGTAGTTGTATTGTTGATGGGAAGTTGCGATCGACATGTACGGCGTTAGTTCCGTGATGGCATCCGACTTTGCTGGCCATCCGTGTTCTGGATCGTAGGCATCAGATCGACGTTTCTTTGAGCTTTGGAATAGCTTCGGGACCATCTGCAAAACAATCAAAGAAGAAAAATCGAAAGTTAGTCACCGTTTGCAGGATGCCCGATTGGGTGGATGGTCTTGCCCGCTCAGGCTCAAAATCGGCAAAACCTCCCGTAGGTACCGCCCGACTCGAGTGAAAACACTGCCCGAGCGGGTTTAGAATAACGATGCCCGATCGAGTGCTAACCCTAGCCCGATCGGGTTAAGTCGCGAAATCGCGATATCGAGTTCGATTTCGACAGTCAATCAACAAATTTTACCCCAAATCTCTTCTAATCAGACCTAAATCTAGTCCAAAGCATTCCAAAATCACAAAATATTACATAAATATACCTGAAATTCGAGAGAAATTGAGAGATTTTTGGGTTATTTCGCGAGAGAGGAGGAGAGGGTATTTCAAGTAACCGAGGGTGTCGACCGGCGACGATGGAACGGCGGCGGCGTGTGAGCGACTCCGGCAGATTATGCGGCGTGTAGGATTGCAAATGGGGTAGCACGGTCGAGTTGAATTTTTTGTTGTGAGAATGGCCGCTCGGGTTACTCGAAATAAAAAATTACCTGTGCTGGTGTTACACGGTGCCCGCTCGGGTCCTCTGAGTCGCCCGATCGGGCGTCTTTGAATTTTGACCTACCCGCTCGGGTGGTGTATGTCTGTCCGACCGGGCAGTGCTGCAGAACAGAAGAATTTTACGAGGTAAACCATGCAGCAAAAATCGATAAGACCACTAAAATTCCTAAATCCTAAGAAAATTGTCCAAGTCTAAAAAAGAAAGAGTTCAAAAATATAGAAATAAAATGAAAACGACGAAAAGGATACGTGGCTCGGGTTGCCTCCCGAGAAGCGTTTGTTTACGGCCTTTAGCTTGATCCTAATGTCTTCATACGCGTGTGATGTCGGAAAGAGGAGGTATGCCTCTTCCGTCTTCTACTCTATCAGCATAACGTGGCTCGAACCCTAGAGCGTTTTTCACTTGCGATTCTGGGTTCTTCTCGTCCAATTCCACGGCTCCATGATATCTTCGTCGAACTCGGTTTTGGTTGAGCGTCTCCTCGGTGTTCCATGCGGGATAAGAGTGTATGCGAGTCATCGAGGGTGTGGGAGATGATATGTGTGGCCGTAGAACCGTCGCCCGCGTTGAAGTCTCGATCAAACTGTGCGGATTTTGGTTCTTCTCGGGTGCCCGATCGGGCTCATCTCTTGCCCCGCTCGGGTTCCACAATGTGACATTTACCCCCGTGAGTGGTGCACAAGTCGGGCTGTGAGGTCGCCCGGGCGGGTTCCTATCCAGTTCCTCTGCCTGATCGGGCTCATACACCCACCCGCTCGAGTGGTCAAATTCACCACTTACCCTCTTGAGTACTACCCGAGTCGGGCTGTGTGGCCGCCTGATCGGGTCTCCTAAATTTGATGCTATCAGCACGGGTAGAGTATGTTGCCCACTCGGGTCACTTCTCTGTTGAGGGATATTTGGCTTCTCCCTGAGTTGCGTGAATGTGTCCAATCTTGCTGGCGACTGAAATTGGCTCCCGGTGCACTCGGATAGTGGTATCTCCAGGGGATGGACGTCACGATGTTCACGTTCAGTTTTCTCCGTTGGTGCATCGTCGTGGTAACGTGTATTACGGGTTCAGTCATATATAGCTTCTTCAATGCACCGTCGAGTTTGAACTCGATAGACTCGTCCCCGAATTTTATCACCAGCCTGCCTTCAACGCAATAGATGACCATTTTTGCCGTGTTGAGGAATGGTCTTCCCAAAATGACGGGGATCTTCGGGTTGATCTCCATGTCCACAACAACAAAATCCGCGGGGAATCAGAATTCTCCCACTTGTACAACTACGTTCGTCAATATACCCAATGGACTCCGTAAGGATTGATCAGCTAAAGTGATTTGCATGCGCGTGGGTTGAAGATCTCCTACTCTATTGAGTTTCTCAACAAGGGATAATGGTAGCAAGCTCACACTCGCTCCGATATCGATTAGTGCATGCTCAATTTCATAGTCGTAGATCTTGCAGGGAATAACGAAGTTACCTGGATCGGGCATCTTCTCGACCATGGTAGGGGGCTGTATTGAGACCATTACCATCTCGTTGTCCACGGTTCTCTTCCTCATTATGTTGTCTTTGAGGAATTTTGCATATGATGGGATCTTCTTGAGCGCGTCATAGAACGGGATGGTGACTTGCAGCATCCTCAAGAGTTCCACGAATTAAGCGAATTGAGCATCGTCGCTCTGCTTCCTTTGACGTTGCGGAAAGGGTAAGGGTGGTACCCTCGGGGGAGGTGCTACGTAGGGCAACTCCCTCTCTTCTTCCTCGGCTTTCTTCTCTTCCCCGGCTGGAGTAATGGGTTGTTCGATCTTATCACTCAAAGGTTCTCCTCTTGCAGCTGTGGAAGGCATGGGTGGCTCTATCGTGTTCCCGCTCCTTAAGAAAATGGCATTTACTTGCTCGTAGGGGTTCGCCTCGGGTTTCTCAGGGAGCTGTCCGGGTTGTCAGCTCGATCCTTGGGCTAGTTGTGCCACTTGCATTTCGAGGAGCCTCAAGTGCGTCTAGAACCCGTCCATTCTTTTCCTGATGTCCTCTTGCTCAGCCTTAATCCCTCCAAACGCACTTTTCTGCTCTTGATACATCAATTGGAGCATAGAAACAATTTTAGAGTCACCTGAAGATTGTGCGCGAGGCTGATAACCGTAGTCTTGGCCACTCCCTCTCGGCTGGAAACCTTGGTTCTGGTTTCTTACCGTCATTCGCGGTTGGAAATCCTGCGGATTTGCTACATTGCTCGTGTTGCCATAAGAGAGGTTGGGATGGCTCTTGATGTAGTTCTACTGGTAGGCCCGATTGCTGACGTAATTCCCTTCCTCGATCCCTTGGCCTACGGATGCATCATGTTGGTCCACATGAAGTCCAACTATCATCCTGTATATTTCGCCAACTTGCTGCTTCAAGTCCGTTAATTCCGGGTTGGCGATGCCTAGCTCATTCACTGCCGCTTTGGATGAGTGATCACGGTTGTAGTCCCCGACCTTCTTGCCTCCTTCCCTTGCCATGCTCTCGATCAAGTTCTCGAGTTGGTTGAATGTAAGGTTGCTGAGGGAACCACCACTCGCTGCCACGATCATGAACCGGGTGGTTTCTTGGAGACCTTGGATAAAGCTCGTGATAAGATACTTCTTATCCATTCCGTGATGTGGGCACATTTTCTATTGAGCAGAATCACAATCCTGCAAAGACAACAAGTTCTATGATCCGGAAAGAATTGTTGCATGAAACGTTGCTCCAGATCATCCCACGACGTAATTGATGCAGCAGGCAAGTTAAACAACAAACGTTGCGCTGCATCCTTAAGCGAGAAAGGGAATGCCATCAAGTAAAGATCCTCCCGAGTAACTCCCGCACCAACCTTGGTGGTGCTGCAAAGCATATTGAAGTCCGTGAGATGGGAGTTCGGATCTTCGTTCTCCATTCCTCTAAAGGCTGAGTTGTTGAGCATTTGGATGAATGCGGGTTGTAGCTCAACCTGATTGTCTATCGTGCGGGCCATGCATGAAAGCAACTGAGTATGCTTCGGAGCAGTGTAGGCTCCGTAAGTCTCATCGGCAGCAGCCATGTCGGGGTTATTTGCGTTGTCCTCTCCGCTGCTTGCGATATTTGTTTCTTCTTCTTCAGAGGCGTATGTCTCGTGACCGCTCTCTCTTTCTACCTCGGACTCGGAATCCGCTATTCCAATACTCCTCTTCTTGCGCAGGCTCTGTAATGTTCGCTCGACCTCAGGATCGTATATGAGGAGCTTTTGTGTGGAGCTTCTCATACAAGGCTTCCTGCACAACAAGAAACGAAACACCAAAGTGTAGATCCACGGTAGATAGAATATACTCGATAAAAGAAAACAAAAATAAAATACGAAAAACAAATGAAGACTCCGGAAAATACTAGATCTTAATCTAGCTAATTCCTAGTCTAGGCCGTAATTAGTCCCCGACAACGGCGCCAAAAACTTGATGTGCGGAAATTCAAGCTAAACCGTAATTAGTCCCCGGCAACGGCACCAAAAACTTGATGTGCGGAAATTAAAGCAATATTATTTCCTAGCCCACTCTACCGCAAGTATACGGTTCATGTAGTACCTAAGAATGTCACTAAACTAAGACGGGAAGAAATAGATGATGGCGTGACGTAAATATCTAGAAAGCTAAACTAAATGACGACAGCGATAGAAGGATGTGGAAGACTTGACGATGAAGAACACTATGGGTTTCGGGATACTGGGAATCACAAGGATGTAACAACGAAAGATCATAAACCTATCGAACTATCTTGATAACGGAAAATTCATGCTCTAAGATGAGGAGTGATTCTACCGAGCCTAAACCTCCTAACCATAAGTACGTGCAATCCTACCTTCCAGCAGCGATTAACTCGTACTATGGCAGCGTTACGCGCGCAATCCTAATTCCTAAGTCGATTAACTGACCGGTCAGATTCTCATTAATCGAACTTAACCTACAATTCAACAGTTCTGGATTCATACTTTAACCTTCCAGCAAAATACGAATTCCTATGTTACTGAGCGGGCAGCACTAGTATAGGCGTTTACGATGTTGATTATAGAACCGAATATCAAGACAAATACGATAGATCTAAGCATTAACGCAAAACTTGTACATCCGTTACAAATCCGATATCCCTAACCCATAGTTGAGAATCTACTCACTCATGGGATTTACTGACAAAGGAAATAACACAACCCTAAACATGATAAAATCTAGGAAATCCGATGCCTCGATCTTCCCTATTGTGTTATCGATGTATGGATTGATGCTTCTCTCCTTCTCCAGCGTCTCCCGAGCCATTCCTTATGATTTCCAAGCCTTTCCTTGCCCTAGCCGTCGCCCCCTTTTGTCTGCAACTGATCTTCCCACTTAATTTGCTTGTTCAAACTCTAAATCAAGGTTGTTGCGAGAAAGGTGGCCCGCTCGGGTACACGTTTTACCCGGTCGTGCAGAGCGTAGCTCGATCGTTTAAAGTGTTGAGCCCGATCGGGTATTGCTTCAATATCGCGTGGTTGAACAACCCGAGTCGTGTAAACTCTCGGGGATTTTCAGGACTAATTGCCGCCCGAGCGGGTACCATATTGCAGCTCGATCGGGTATGATCACCCTATCATGTTATCTTCGTGCCCGGGTCGTGCAGGTTGTTGTAATTAACCCCGTAGCTTTTGTCCGAGCGGGTAGACCTCAGTGCCCGAGCGGGCACTCTTCATTTCATGCTTTTGCTCTTTTCCGCTCGATGCTCGGGTGTTCCATTGGGTTCCGTGGCTTGAATTTGGCTCCGAGTGAATTGTATCTTCAATTTGCGTGGTTTGTTTCAGGAATTTTTACGCTCATTTAGGCCTTGTCGCCTTAAAACCTGAAAACCAATAAAAAGGGCATATATAAAGAATAATCGTATCGGAATTGTAACTCGTGCTATCAAATATATGCGAAAATGATACGAATACCTAACCTAAAACTGATACACTTTACGTATTATCATAACATTTGCGGCATAGATGAAGATGCATGGAAAGCTGTGAGTATTGATGGAATCCCCCAATGTTGACCGATGACAAAGGAAACGAAAAAGAGAAACCACTCGATCAATGGACGCCGACCGTGAAAAGACCATCACCGTATAATGTAACGACATTAGCTGCAATTTTTGCCTCTATTGACATGGACAAATTCAAATAAATATAAGGGGTGCGAGTTTGTAAATGATGCTTGAGACACGCTTGAAACAATTCATGAAGGAACTCCAAGCGTGAGGAGGACAAGATTGGATATTCTTGAACATCAATTTGAAAAAAATGAAATAGGAGAGAATGAAAACGAAAGTCTAATGGAAGATTGAATGCTTTGGCCAATGAAGCAAATGTATTTGGCCAATGTTATGAAGACAACAAGTTTATCAAAAAGCTCTTTTGGTATTTACCAAAGAAGCTCTCGACACAAAAAAACAGCTATGAATATGTCACTCAACACGACACAACTAGCTTCAAAGAGATCATAGGTATATTGTGAGCCTATAAAATGGAGTTACAGCTGAAAAAAGACTCAACTAAAAAATAATATTCTAAAGGTTTATCTCTAAAAGCGATAGAAAATACGACGAAGATCGATAGAAATTCTAAAGATATCTTTTTGTTAGAGAAGAATTTTAACAAATTTACGAAAAAAGGACCACGAGGACACCTCAAGGCATACCAAGAGAAAGATGAAAAAGTACAATTCCGTGAGTGTAAGTGATATGGTCACATGAAGAGCGATTATGTAAGTATTAAAAAATGAGAAGCTACTTTGAAAACCTTTAATGTGGCTAAATGTTTCAATTGTCAAGGTATTGGGTACACAAAGAACGAGTGTCTTGACTTGAAAAAGAAAAACAAATATTTTCTTACTTAAGAAGATTCAACTGAATCTGAGGAAAAAAGCAAAGATGAGAACATGACCACCTATGTAACAATATTTGGTGTTATTAAAACTGATGATGAGAATGAAAATAAGGATGAGAATAATGATGGTGAGCTGACAACGTGAGAACTATATGAGAAATGTGTTAAAATGAGTCAACTCAATATTAATATTTTCAAAGAGAAGGATATCACAGAGTCACAATTAAAAGTTGTTACGAAACAACTCAAGGAAAAAGAAGATGAGGTGAAACTAATCTCGAACCAACTTGACAAAGAAGAATTTGAAAATGATATCGAATGAAATGAAAAAATTGGATTATCTTCTGACAAAAGGAAAAAGGACTCAAATCAATTTGGACTTGGATATAAAGGAGAAAGCTCGAGTAATAAAGAAAAATGTTTTAATATTGAAGAACTACAAACGAAAAGTACACTTTTGAAATCACAAAGTACAACTCGAGCACAAGTGGATTTGAGACCTCAAAATCATTTAGGGAGCATATGTAACTAATGCAAAAAGATTGTGCATATTCAAATCAATTGCTATCAACAACAAAGTCAAACAATTATTATGACTACAAGCCATAAAAGGCATATAACCATAGGACAACAAGGAGAAGATGAAATCAAGATCAACCACGACACCTTTAAGGTAATTTTTCTTCGCGATCAACACCTAAATTTGACAAATATGGGGAAAAAAGGCTGAAAGATATACAACATTGAAAATCCTACAGGTAAACAAATTTGGATTAAGAAACCTAATCTTAATTGCAATGTTGGTTTTACTTCTATTGAAAATGAACAACAGTCAATGTGGTACTTTGATAGTGGTTGTTCAAGGCACGTGACATATAATATCAGCTTGTTATCCAACTCTAAAGAAAATACCAAAGGAGAATGTGTAACTTTTGAAGACGGGCACAAAGGAAAGATACAAGGCAAATGTGACATTAAAATTATTGGACGATCGAAGTTAACTAATGTATACTTTGTGCATAGACTTCAAGCTAATCTAATAAGCATTAGTCAAATTTGTGATAAAGATTTACATGTTTTATTTTCACATGAGAAATATGTTTTCACTAATGAAGATGTTTTCACTAATGAAGATGGTATAAGAATGTTATTATAGGGAAAATGACGTCAAATAATTGTTATATCCGGTCTGAAGAAATAAAATACTATAGAGTTACATATGATTCTATCCATCTATGGCTTGTTAGTTATAGAACAATCATTAGATTGTCCGATTCAATGCTAATCCGAGGTATATCTAGAATGACGAAATAAGATATCAAACATCAATTATTTCCATGTGTTTGGATGTACACATTACACACTTAATGACCGCGAGTATCTTGGTAAGTTTGATCCCAAACGTGATGAATGGATTATTTTCGTGTTTATAATTTTCGTACTAAGACTGTAATTGAGTCTACTAACATTGTATTTGATGAAGACATGCAGACTTTGGAAACATCTTCTGCTATAGAAAGATTTGTATCTCAGGTACAAACCTATACATCAGATTCACCTGTCGAAGCAGAAGGTCTGCCCGAGAAACAAACTAACAATACATAAGTGGAACCTTCTAGAGAAAGTTCAACCAATTGTGATGAGTTAGAATGAGGAAATGACTTAGTTCAAGTACACCAAAATAATTCCATAGCAAATATCATTGGAAACATTCATGAGACAAGAAGAATGCAAAATAAGCCACGCATCAATTACAATGACTTGATGAGATTCATTTTCTTTACATCTCAACATGAACCAAAAAACGTTAAATATGCATTAAATGATGAGTTTTGGATTAAGTCCATTCATGAGGAATTAGAGCAATTCGAACGTAATGATATTTGGTATGTTGTTCCTAGACCCACTGAAACCAATGTAATCGGAACCAAATGGATCTTTAACAACAAAACTAACGAAGATGGCAAGATTACAAGAAACAAAGCTTGACTTGTAGTTTAAGGATACACACAAGTAGAAGGGATAGAATTTGATGAAACCTTTACACTCGTGGGAGGCTAGAATTTATATGATTGCTACTTGGAGTTTCTTGTGTTCTTGGTTTTAGATTATAATGAATATGAAGAGTGAATTTTTTAACAGAATTATTCAAGATGAAATATATTTCGAACAACCTCAAGACTTTGAGGATCATAAACATCCAGATCATGTGTATCGACGCATATTGAAACAAGTGCCAATGATGTAGTATGATAAGCTAGACACATTTCTCATTAACAAGGGATACAAACGAGGAGAGCTGATCAAACTTTATTTATTCATAAATTAGATAATCATTTACTTGTTCCAATTTAGGTTAATGACATTGTCTTCGGTTCAATATCTCAATAGAAAGTTGATTGGTTTGTGTAATAATGAAAAATGAGTTTGAGATGAGCTTGTTTTAGGAATTGAAGTTCTTTGTTGGTTTGCAGATGAAATAGTTGGATGAAGGGATATTCATATCATAAAATAAGTATACTCATGACATGGTGAAGAAGTTTGAGATGGACAATACCAAGACTGCTCATATGCCTATGTCTACTACTACCAAATTGACAAAAGACTCTAATAGAGTGAATGTAGAACATAAGGCTTTCCGAAGCATGATAGGAAATCTATTGTACTTGATAGTAAGTAGACCTGATCTCATATATAATGTAGGAATTTATACGCGATATCAAACCAAACCAAAACGATCTCATCTTCAAGCCGTTAGAGAACTAGTGACTTTGGTATTTACTACAACACTAGCACTAGTTGGCTATTGTGATGCAGATTGTGGTGGAATGTTTATGATCCCAAAAGCACTTCAAAAAGATATTTATTTTTAGATCTTATTTTTATTTTGTGGCACAATAAGAAATGAAACTCGACATCCTTATCACTGCAGAAGCGGGATAAGAAAGGAGAAATAAAAGGAACCTACATACTCCATTATGATTTAATTATAAGAGTATATGCAAGGTAGTCTGAGTTTAAGTGATAGGAAAATCTGTCAATTTCGACGATCTAGAAGTCTAGAGTGTTTATGCTGAATCGAGTACAAAATTTTATAGTGATATATTTCAGGTGCACCTAGTGAAAGTGATAAGCATATTTGTGTTGACTATTTCTTTACAATCAAGTACAGAGTTTGCTTGTTTTTTAAATAAAAAGAAAAAAGGAAAATGGAATATTTTTAAGAATTGATTTGTGTTTTAAATGTTACTCGAATTGAAGTATAGAGTCATATTTTGTGCAGCACTTATCAGTTTTTTAAAAAGAATTGAAAATTATTAGGTATAGAGGGAGAAAAATTAAGCTCAGAAACAACATGCACTATTCAAACTTAATTGTTGAATTTCTCATTTTGAAATATGAATCTCTTTTTATGAAATCCTAATGGCTCCGAAGAGAAATGTTTAATCTTCTACATGAATTGTAAAAAGAACGACAAGGTCATCAGTACCCAAGGACTAATATTGTTTTCTCGATGTTTTTCTTCTAAGTTCAAATTTGTTTCAATTGTCTGTGAGTATCATAATTTTTTTCTCTTATACTCATACGAACTGGGGGAGAAGGTATTAATGCAGGTGTAATTGTTAGTGATATAGACATACCTGAAAAACATGGAGATTGAAGTGATAAGAAAAAAACTAATTTATTCAGTCGATGCTTGATGACTATTTTCGATGAATGATTTGCTATTGATCGTGATTTGTTGCATATCTTAGATTAAAGTGAATGATGTGTTTACACAAGTATAAGACAGAAAAAGGGGATTATTAATGTGATATTTTTTATATTATGTTTTGATTAAGTCTCGTGTTTAATAGGTTAAATTTGAATAAGTTAAGAAATACAAAATTGGATATTTCCATGGAGATTATCGAAGATGCTATAAATATGGAGGATATCTTGCAAAAACACATAAATGAAGCCTATATAAAGGATGGTGATGGCATCAAAGAAAATCATCTGCTCCATCAGAAAAAATTAAGCAAAAATATTTAAGAGAGAAGTGAGAGGTTAAACAGAGAAACAAGATTATTTTAAATAATTTGAGTGAGTGTTATATACAAATCTTAGACACTTTACTTAGATATTTGTGGAAAATGGATTCGGGAAATCATTTTATAATTTACAACTATTATATATAATTTTATGCGGTCATATTCAGAGTGTATGACATTTATATTTGAAATTTAAATTTAAGACCAATAAAATCTCATTGAAAATTTGAGTTTATATTATATGTATAACTGAAAACCATTTGAATTAAATAAAAAATCTTTCAAAATTGTAAACATGTTTTTTTCATCTATTCTTTCGTTTTTTCAATATATATAAAACGAAACATATACGAATTATAAAACCCTGAGGAGTTATATAAACAATTTTAAAAGTTTAATACATTCATTTCGAATCGAAATCATAATAATCTAGAACACTCTCAAATAATATATATATATATATATATATCAGAATAGTGATAGGACGCCGGAGTTATCTAATGAGACAAGTAGCTTGACTAATACCTTGAGTTATTCTAACTATCTTCTAGGAAATTGGTGAGAAACTTTGCTTCTTATTATATAATATATGCATCTTTTACATATAATTGAATTTTATTTCTTCACCAAAAATCTTTTTTAATGAGATCATAATACGAAATGATCCATCAAGACATCGCGTGGGTGTAGAATTTTGTCCCTTCGATTCACAATAAATATAAATATTAATTCGAATACGCGTCACCTAAAAGTGTAATCTTCTTATAAATATATGTTATAATAATTTTTATAAATAAATACATGTTGATTGACTTCTGTATGATGTCAACGGTGTTTTTGTCTGGTTTTATCGAATGTCAAACGTTATAAAGACATAAATTCCATCACATCATCTAATTTCTTTGGAGATACATTAGGTTTTTAGATCCATAAATTGATATTAAGATGAAAATATTTAAGATTTATATATGATATATAATAAAATAAAAATGAAAACTTTGTAGATAATTTAGAATTTGGTGCGATTATATGACACATTTGCGGACGATTTGTAAATATATTGTAAATATCCATAAAAATGTCTATAAATTTATCGACAATTTAGAAAAATGAATTTAACTTTTGTCTGAATTCAAGTATTGGGTTGATAATCAATTATGTGCACAACTATAATCGATTAGATCAATAAACCAAGTATGAATGTATAGGTAGTTTCTATCCAAATCATTTAATTATATATATATATATGTTTTGCCTTCTTATTATTCATAGAAAACCAAATTCTGGACATTTTCGAAGTACACATTACCAATATCGATATATTTGGGACTACTAAAATCGAGTAATCATAACATATCCAATGTATTAATTTATATTCGCTTAAGAAAATAAATTATTATTATTATTATTATTAATTTAAATTTAATATTAATCGTTAATTTGTTTTAAAAATAAAATTTTAAGAAGTAATTTTAAAATAATTTTAATAATATTATTACTACTATTAAATTAAAAATAAGTAAGAGAGGGAGGGATTGATAGAAAGGATTCCGTAAATGTGTAAATATATAGATAGATTATATCCAATCATCCATGTTCTATTTTATAATTAAGTTAGGGTTAATTAGAGCTGAGCAAAATATTCAAAATATTTGTATCCGATTCATATTCGAATCGATAATTCAAATATTCATTGATACAAATACAAATATTAGAAATCAGATATTTGACAAATATAAATATAAATACAAATAGTAGACTCAATTATCCGAATTATTTGTATCTATAAGTATTAAATAGAAAATTTAGTTAATATATATATATATATTGATTTTAATTTTAATAATCAAATTGGAAATAAAAAATATTATTAATTTTATTTAAACATTTATTATAAAAATATATACAGACAAATATGCAATATATTTATGATTGGAGTACTAAAATATCAAATAATTTAAAATAACTAATATGGTTGAAGATTTAATTTATACTCGAGATTGGTTCTAATCCAAATGAATTGAATAATGTTATAGAGACATTACAATATATGAAAAAAATAGAACTCATTAAATATATAATTTTTTGCGAATTTTATTTTAGTGTATAATCTAATAATTTATTCCATTGTTTTAGGTAAATTGGCGACATTCGTAAAATAATCCACGAAACTAAATTTAAATGACTGATGTGGAGATGAATGTGAAGATTTAGTGTTTTGTTTTATTTATATTATGTATATTTGCATCTTTGTGCGATTTGAATTTTAGTTTTATATTATATTTGATGAACATTGATTTTTTATTAAAATCTTTTATATATATTTTATATGTTACAAAAATTTAGGTTCAAATATAGATATCCGTATATCCGATAAATATTCATATTTACAAATATTCGAATTTACAAATACAAATAATAAATTTAGATATTCATTAAACAGATACAAATAGTCGATATTCGTAAATATTCATTATTTGTCTTTTTTAGAGTTAATTAAACTAGAGTCGGCTGTGTCAATAGTGAGAGAGTAACCATAGGAAGGAAGCTTCCTCGCAGGTTCATAACCTCACTTATATATATGCTTTCCATACACTTGGATCTAATAACTCATTATGCGTTGTTTCTCCCACCAAAAAAAAAACCTTGCTTGTTTGTTTTCCAATAAAATCCGCAATTTTCTCGTTTATTTTATTTTTATTTTATGAGTTTTAAGGATGATTCGGAGTATACCGTTTTGTGTTGCTGATGGTTGTAGTGGCTTTCGAGCTCGAAAATTTACGTTTAAAAAGTGAGTTTATGAATTTTTGTATTTATTATATATCTTTTTAGTTCAAGATTTTTTTTGAAAAAAAGTAAGAGCTATAAATTGAATTGCATTAAAAGATGCACTTATAACATGTTAATTACCTCATTATTAAGTTTTTTTTATCTCATGTGTATTAAAATAAACAATTTTTACCCAAGAATTAAAAAAAACATTTATTTACAAGTCGATTTTTGCTGTGCAGAGTTGTGAAGCTAGTAATGAGAGATCGGATGATGAACCATTTCATGGTTCAAATGGAGAAGACCTTGAGGAAAATAGTAAGTATGTAATTAATTACGTCATTAAGGCTTTAATAGATGGGGATAAATCGGTCATTTTGTCCTAGTCCGAAGCCTCCGAGTTTGACCAATCATTGTCCCTTGGAACAATTTATTGGGCGGCTCATCGACGGTGGTCCTCGAAATGGTGTGTAGTGTCATGTCTGAAGTTGCGCGTGTTTGTATATGTGTGTATATACATATCGCTTTTAAAAATTTAATAAAAGAATCTTACGAAGCTTATCATGATATAACCATTGAATTTGCTATTTTAATATAATATTATGATTTTGTTAGCACATTTATCATCCGATCTTGTTTCATATTAGGTCCGAGAAGAGTTTGATCGCCGGCTTCAACCTTTACTGTCTTCGTCGGAAGGGTTCGTTTTTTAAAACTTCCGATGTGGGAGGAAACCCCTTTCAAGATGATTCGATTACAGATTTTTTATGTTTTTACTTTTTTTTTTACTTCATTCAAACGCAGATCGCTACCATTGCCGGCACAGATCGAACGGCGTTTAGAGCTGCGTTTCATCAACTCGATACCTCCTAAGATCTTTACCGGGGCCAAGATTGAGACCGAAGACGGTTCTCCGATCGAGATCGAGCTCGTCGACACCGCCACAAACTCTCGCGTCACAAATGGACCGCAGTCTTCGTCTCGGCTCGAGATCGTTGCCTTGGACGGTGATTTCACAGCCGAAAGCTGGGATTCCGACGAGTTTAACCGGAATATACTCCGTCAACGCGAAGGAAAACGACCGTTGATCGCCGGAGATCTCGTGATAACGCTTAAAGATGGCGCGGGAGTCATCGGAGGTGATGTCGTGTTCACCGATAACTCTAGTTGGACACGGAGCCGGAAGTTCCGGATAGGGGTCCGAGCGGTTCGAGGAGTGAGGGAGGCTCGAAGCGAACCATTCGTTTGTAAAGATCACCGCGGTGAATGTAAGTATTAGGTGAACTAAGGCTCCACCATGGTTCCATCCTTCGGCTCGACTAAAAGGGCGTTTTGGCGTACGTTTTGCAGCTTACAAGAAACACGACCCTCCATTTCCCGGCGATGAAGTATGGAGGCTTGAGAAAATCGCCAAAGACGGCGTTTCAGCAAAGCGATTGGCCAAACAACGGATTCTTACGGTCAAGGACTTCCGCCGTCGTCTAGCTATAGACCCGGATTCCTTACGCCTCGTAAGATGTCGATTGGGTCTCATTGAAAGCTTTGGATTGAGATCAAAATGTTTGTAGATCATGATTAGTGATTCTCGCGGTTTGAAATGTTATATAGATGTTGGGTGTGAGGACGTCGAACAGGATATGGGAAGCGATTGTAGCACATGCGATGCGATGCGTTCTGGACCCAACGGAGCACTACATGTACCAATCTCTTGGTCGTGATGCCGTTCTACTCCTAAACTCTGTTTACGAAGTGGTGAAAGTTTCATTGGACGGCTGCACTTTTCAAAATGTTAATCACCTTAGCTTCGGCGAAAAGGTTTGGTGAATTCCTCATTTGATATAATAATAATGGTTTTGTCTTGGGGAATCAAATCATTAGTTTGTGTTTTTCAGGTGTTTCTGGACGAACTGAAGCGTGAAGCTTATCAAAATTCAAAGAATTTCGAACGGGTGAATGGACGCGAATACTTCGAACCACCATCGAGGTCCTTACCCTGTCCACAACCAGACATGGGAGTTAGTCTTCTTGCCCCCGAATCACATCACAATAACTTTCAAGGTACTCTCTAAATGTGACATGTATGTTTTGATCGTTAGTGGTTCGTAATGATTTTAATATTCTGATATTGGATTCTGATTGTTATACTTTCGCTTTTATGATTGAATTTATACGTAAAATGTGTGATATGTTGTACTGTATTGTATCACGACGATTAGAATCTTAAATGATACATTCATATATATATATATATATATTTGAACAAACTTAAACTTTTTAATTAATATTAAGATTTAGTTAAGTCCAAACCATTTCGAATGGCTAAAAAAAAAATGATACATGCATTTAAACAGTTTCAATACATTAGACCCAACACCATTTCTGGCCTTTCTCGCAGGAACCCTAGGGCAATTGGATGCACCGGCGCAACCCCAGAGGCTGCTGAGTTTTGGGAACTACTCAGCTCCACAAACGTTCCAAATCAACAACCAGTTCTCACATTTACTCTCGTCTGCTCTCAGGAACAGCTTCAGAGCCCGAGAGACCGACTTGGCACCAAACAGTTCACAAATCGCTGTAACGGGTCAAGTCGAAAACGCTCATCAATCTCACGTCATGACCATGACCTGGTCACCCGGTTCTACTTCGTGGGCACAACAACAGTACGACAACTTGTTCGTCCCTCCTGCCGACGAATTAGGACAATGCGGGATCTATTCAAACTTCGACATATGTGTGGAGAGGATCATCGGATCTCCGAGAGCACGGTGGTGCAAGATTCGAGCTGCGCTCAAGTTCCGTGAAGTTTACACAGCTGCAAAGAATGGACGAAGGGCATATAGGCCATACTAGGTTTTGGATGTTTCTTGCGGTAGAAGAAATATGTGTATGTGTGTTTTTTTTCCATCTTCCTTAAATTAGAATAAAAGATAGGGAAGAAAATAGAATAGTGTATATAGGAAATTGGATCCCGACCATTGAATCCATGAATGGTGAGAGGGTGGATGATCAAGTTGCGTAATTAATCACATAATTCTTATTGTGATTTTCTTGTTTGTATCGTTATGTTTGCAAGAATCTAATGCAAAAAGGTGTTTCGGTGTCCGTTTTTGTACGTATCCTATTTTTAAGTTGTGTAAGCTAAATAATTTTCTTTTTAAATTTATAGATTGAATTTATAAAATTTATAAAAATATATTTAAACTATCTATATATTGTTGGAATAATCTTTAGATTATATAGTAGAGTATAATAAATAAACAACTATAAACATAAACATATTATATATAATATGTATATAGATGAATAATTATAAACAGAAACAAATATATGTATAAATACCGACTTTCGATCGAAGTTTATATAAAGCCGTATCCTAAGACAAAATTTATTTTTATCTAGATGATGTAACAATTATAAAAAATGATTTTTATGCCGAATCAACTTTGAATGATTTTCTATAGAATATAACAAAAAAAATTCGGAGAATGAGTTGTATGTCTATCTTCCATGACAACTCTCTATTAAAATAATACTTAGGAATCTTCTAGAATCAAATTTTAGTTTGAATCAAGCATTCATGATTGTTTAGAATATAACAAAAAAAATTCGGAGAATGAGTTGTATGTCTATCTTCCATGACAACTCTCTATTTAAATAATACTTAGGAATCTTCTAGAATCAAATTTTAGTTTGAATCAAGCATTCATGATTGTTCAGATAGTCATGATTGTTCGTCAATCCAAACATTATACATAATCAAATAAAATATGTATAAATACCGACTTTCGATCGAAGCCTGTACAAAGCGGTATCCTAAAAAATTTGTTTCCTTCAACATTGTCGATTACGTTTTTTCTACGAGTAGTTCAACAATGAATTACCAAAATCTCTCAGCGAAATGCAAATGGAGATCGGTCCTACTGTTCGAAATTTTCAAGATATCAACAACGATTATGATCTCATCATGATCATCGTAGGAGATTACTCAAATTATTTAGCACCACGAGCATACAGAGAATCCCTATTTCATATCTCATGATGAACAACTACAACATCGTCGATCAACAATTCTCATTTCCGCAGACAACATACACAATTTCAAGCACGATTTTTAGGATTTAAGGATAGATTTTTGACAGATTCCTTCATACATATATACATATATATTATTTGTATTTTCTCTTATACGGTTTTTCTCATAACAATTGATTGTAAATACATACATATCATTTGTATTTTCTTTTACATTTCATTCTTCTATTACCTCTCATCTTCACATTAACAATTTTTTTATGAAATTTCAGATATAATAATATTTTTATATAATTCACATATTATACAACTTCACAATGAAAATCCTCTCCATAATGAAACATTAAGTGTCACTACGTTAAATGGCTCCCATAGTTTTTCTAGTATTTTTATTAAAGATTAAAATTTATCCCTTTTAAAAATATATATCTATAAAAAAGGAAAATGATAAAAACAAACATTGATTGATGATAAGGTAAGCTAAAAAAAATAATCAAACTAATTTTTATGTCTTTAGAAAACATCAACTTGAAAGTTACTACCATTTTATTTTACATATAATTTTAAATAGTTTTACAGACATTAGTTTTATTTACATCTATAGTTAAAAAAATAATCAACTAATTTTTATGTCTTTAAAAAACATAACTTTTCAAGTTACTACCATTTTATTTTACATATAATTTTAAATGGTTTACTGACATTAGTTTTATTTACATCTATATAATGACATTATTATTTTTATTACATTATTAAAATATTTTTATTTTATCGAATAAAAATTAATCGATTTGTTTTTTTTTTCAAAGCTTGATATTACTTTTTGCCATTTTCATTATGACATTATAAATTACAAATATTTGTATAAAATTGAAATATATATATATATTAATTTTTGTGTAAACATTAAATAAATATTCTTCAATAATATATATATATATATATATTAAATAGTTTTAACAAAGTGTAAGTAATATAGAACTTTTGTTTTATTAATGTTCTATACAACTACTTAATTATGATATCCAAAAAATTGTTGTATATAATATACAATTTTTTCTGTAATTTATAATATTTACTAATCTATGTTGTTAAATTTAATTTATTAAGAAATTATAAAAAAACGAATGATATCATATACTTCAACATATACGTATGTAAATAATTAGAATATAACATAGGATGCATTGTATTTTGAAAAATAAAGAAAAAATATCTTAAAAAACACAACAATTTTAATCTGTAAGGACTAAATCTTTGGATATTATGAATTATCAATTTTAAAGATTTTATACAACGTGGAAAACTATATTTTTGTTAATTAATTAAAAAACAAAAAATATACATTCACCAGCTAATAGAAAAGGACAAATAACGAATATCTACAAATATCAGACTATTTGATATTTGTATTTATATTCGAACAAATATTAAGATTTATTATTCATATTTGTATTCATAAATTGAGATATTTGTAAATAAAAATATTCGTAATTACGAATATTTATATCTGTATCTGAATATAAATTTTTAAAATAAAAAACATAAAAGAAATATTTTAATGAAAAAATCCGATAATTATCAAATATAATCCATAAATAAAATTCAATTCACACAAACACGCAAAAATACATAATATAAATAAAACGAAACACCAAATTTTCACATCCATCTCTACATTCAGTTATCTAAATTTATATTTGTCGATGATTCTATTAGCGTCGCCAATTAATCTAAAACAATGAAACGAATTATTAAATTTTCAAATAAAACATCAAAATACATTAAAATAAAACTCGTATAAAAGTTATATATTGAACGAGTTCTGTTTTTTCGACATCTTGAAATATCTCCATAATATTATCTAACCCATCTCGATTACCAATCCAATCTTGGTGTAAATTAAAGCATCAACAATATTAGGAATCGAACAGTTACGATGCGGACTAACCACATGACCTCCCGTGCTAAAACTCGACTCTGAAATAACTGTAAATGTCATAATATCCAAAAGATCTCTTTCCATCAAAAGAAGAGTTCAGAACCCGTAGTCTTCCGCCAATACAAAATATAAAAAATTCCTAACATCTTCTTCACATTCTTCTAACAAATATTTCTCTGTATCCGATTTCAAAACCCCAACTCCTTGATTTTTATATTTCAAATCATCTTGAAGAAACCAATCATCAAGACCATCCATGCTAGTAGAGCTCAACACTTCACCCCCACTTGATTCATTTGTTTCAATCAAATTCATGGGCTCAAAACGGGATTAATAATTTTCAAAAATCTTGAGCAATATTTTCTCAATGATTTCCAATATTCCCTAGTTTCTTGTTCCTCGTAAACGTTCTCAATAGCCCAAGTTACCCATTCCATCTTTAGATCGAGATCAATAATAGTTGCAAGATAAACCATCGAATTCAAATTCTTATAATCTCTCTAATACTTTCGAAACTTATCCATAATCTTCAATGCAATTTTTTTTATCATCTCATTTTTACTCAAACTCATGACAGTAATGCATACTCCCACAATAAAAATCTATTTTATGTACAAGTACTCAGTCACATAATGAGAACCGAAAATCTTCACAGTAGTATCATAAAAAGACTTTCAGAAAAGGGAGCAAACACATACATTGTGACCAACCATCTTCTGAAGGCGAAGTTTTTCCATCCTTTTGGAACTCATCCACATATTTCTTATCATGTACCTCAAGAAAATCAAAAGCTTTCTTAACTTTGAAACCTGATTCTAACATAGTGTACGTAGAATTCCATCGTGTTTCTACGTCTAACTCTACACTATTATTTCTTTAGAACTTTTGTTTCTCTAAAATAACCTTGAAACACAACAATCGTACATAAGAAGATCTCACATATTGAATTGTCGACCGAATTCGACCAATAGATACATCCATGTCCGGTAGATCATCATTTACTATCAAATTCAATATATGCACTCCACAACACATATACTGAAAAACAGTCACGAATTTAAGTTCTTCTAGAAGGTATTGAAAAATAAGGTTGCATTGTATGTGAGTATTCTTGAAACCCTTGTTTTTCAATGTGCCAAAAAGGTAACCATCCTCACAAAAGCGTTACGACATGCATCAAGTGCTGCGAAGGCCTGCGACGACCTTCGATGGCTTATGACGGATGAATAGGTTCTGAGATCTTACGGTCGAGTAGAGAAAGATGTTTGTTTGTGAGGGCAGTCAGCGTTCTCATGCTAGGGAGAAAAAAGGGTTAAATTGATGTGCACCTAGATCACGTTTCGTCGATTAGGAAATGATAGAAATAGATGGAAGTTGTTATGCAATCCTCCAACCGCTAGCGACAACTAATGACTTATCTCACATCATGAGGACGTCAGAGACCCTCGCTAATCTTGGAAGGAATACTCGAAACCCGATGACGCCACAATCACAGGTGGTTATGTGCTTGATAAGTCATAATGAATCCTAAACCTCGAATCTCAGAGATGAGAGTTAGAACTCTAGACAAAACAAATAAACTCTCTCAATTAACTTAACAAAGAAGTCTACCTTTATTCAACAAAATACTTGCCTATTTATACGCTAAAAGTGCTCAGAATTCAAATAAACAATCTTAAAAGAACGCAACCTCCTACGTGGTGAGGTGCGTAGTAGGAAATCTCTCTCTTGATGTTAACCGTTGACTGAACCAAATCTTTGACGCTTATAAATGTCACGATCACCTCTTCTCTCGACATCTCATCCTCACGAACACTTGTTTTCTTGAATGCGACATGAACCATGGTTGAAAATGTGTTCGCCTTATCATGAATTTGTTTCACAAACTCTACCTTTTTCTTTCCATCAAGATTAGCAAGTTTAGATATTGGTAAAGGTGTTAGATCTAAAGGTGTAAAATAATAAAACCATAAATAATTTCAAAAGACAAAAAACTCTATCGCGCTATGAACAACTCTATTACACGTAAATTTAACATGTGTCAAACATTCTTTCCAAGTTATAAGTTTTTTTTTAATCATAGCACGCAATAAGGATGAAATAGTTCAATTTTCTGTGGATGAAAATTCGTTGAGAACAACAACTTTGTTCCAAATATCTAAGAAACATAGCATCCCTATTAGACACAATAGTTATAGGCTTGTGTTGTCCTTTCGAATGTTTGAGAGAGTCATGATCCGTGTGGATGATGAATTCTTTAGGCCAAAGATAGTGCTCTCAAGTTTGCAACACTCTTATCAATGCGTACAACTCCTTTCGTATGTAGGTAACTTAACCGAGCCCCATTCAGCTTCTAACTAAAGTACTCAATTGGCCTTCCTTCTTGCATCAACACGACTCCTATGCCCACTCCTGAAGCATCACATTCGATTTCAATTTTTTTTTTTAAAAGTTAGACAAAGACAAAAGAGGAGCATTTGTTATTTTTTCCTTCAAAATCCGGAAAGCCTTCTCTTGAGATTCTCCCCATTGAAACCCAACGTTCTTCTTGATTATTTTGGTTAAAGGAGCGACAATCGCGCTGAAGTCCTTCAAAAAAACGTCGATAGAAACCTGTCCATCCATGAAAACTTCTCACCTTCGCAAATGTTTTTGGACTTGGCCAATTTCTAATCGCTCAATCTTTTCTTCCTCGACGTGTACTCCTTGTTCACTTACCAAAAATCCTAAGAAAACAAGCACAAAAGACACATTTATAAAGATTAGCAAACAATCTTTCAGCCCTTAACACGTCAAGAACCATTTTCATATGTTGAGCATGTTCTTTAAGACATGTTATACACTAAGATGTCATCAAAGTATACTACCACAAATTTTCCAATAAACTTCGTGAGAACATGATTCATGAGCCTAAAAAATGTACTAGGTGCATTCGTCAACCCAAATGGCATAACCAACCACTCATACAATCCTAGTTTTGTTTCAAAGTCATTTTCTACTCATTACCCTCTTTCATGCAAATTTATGGTATCCATTTTTCAAGTCAATCTTAGAAAATACAGAGGAACAATGCAATTCATCAAGCATATCATCAAGACGAGGTATAGGATGACGATACTTTACCGCGATGTTGTTGATAGTTCAACAATCAACACTCATGCACCATATACCGTCCTTCTTAGGTACCCAGATCACCGGCACAACACATGGTGACATGCTTTCTCGATTATACCCTTTTTTCATGAGCTCAATCTCTTGCATTTGCAATTCCTTTTTTTTTCTTCGGGATTGGTAAGGGAGGCGGCATTGTTTAAAATGCTAGCACAAGGAATAAAGTCAATTTGGTGCTCGATACCTCTCACGGGAGGTAATCCATCAGGAATCTCCTTTGGAAACACATCTTCAAAGTCCTGCAACAAATCACAAACAACACTAGGCAACTAAGAGATTAGTTTGTTAGAAATATAAGGTCTCTTTATACAAAATTACAATCATCGGCTGATTATAAAGCAAAGTTTTCTTGATCACTCTCACTCTCGGGAAAAAAATAGTGTTTGTCCTCTCGTGTTTGCTCTCACGGGTCTTTTTCTGAGTTACTTTCAAGACCTCACCAATTTTTAAGTGATCTACCTCATGGTCACTCATCTGGATTTGCTTCCCTTGCTTAAGTAATTGCACTTGGTCTTCGTGAACCTCTCTTGGTGTGAGAGGTCTCAAACGAATTCGCTTTCCCTTGTGGTCAAAAGAATACTTATGGTTGTACCCTTCTAACCATCAATCCAAGCTTTTCCACTAAGGTTGAACTCACTACGATTGTGCAACTACCTCCATCAATAATCACACTGCAAACTTTTCCTTGATGATCCCCGTGTGTGAAATATATTTTCACGTTGTTCAATGGCCTCTTCCTTTACTTGACGTTTCAAGGCTCCCCTCGCAACTAAGAGATCACCCTTTGCAGGTTCTTGCTCTGCTGATTCAATCTCCGAATCTCTCTCTTCATAATCGACATCGTCTTTCTCCCGTTGAGACACTACTTCAAATTCCTCGTGCATATTAACGATCATAACCCGCTTGTTCACACAATCACGAGCATAATGGACCCTACCAAAACAATGAAAACATTTGTTATCAATTGTATGGGTTTGAGGTTGGTCATTATTACCTTGAGTCCTAGACCTCGAGGACTGGACTTTGTGATCAAGCTCCTTATTACAAGATATAACAAATCATGCACCGTCTCATATGCCGGTTCTTCACTAGATTTCGTATCTCGCGGTTGAAACCCCAAGGAATCGATCATTTTCAGCCACCCTGCGTTCTTTGATTCCACCTCTAATCTTGAGCATCCAACTCTTTAAAGTACTCTCCAAACTATGATTTCCCTGCACCAATGTTCTCAATCGTTCACAAAGATCTCTCGTTCATAATGGTTAGGAACAAAATGTCGTCTGAAAATGTTGGTCATAACTCCCCAAGTCGTGATTGGAGGCTCCGCCATTCGTCTTCTTGCAGAGACCACTTGATCCCACCATATCAAAGCATAACTTTGGAATTTCGCCGTTGCAAGTTGCACCTTTTTACGTTCTGAGTATTGGTGGCAATGATTTTTTTTGATGCGCCTTTCCCATTCCAAATAAACATCAGTCGTCCCATGTCAATCAAATTGAGGAATCTCCAACCGAATGTTACTAAGATCGTCATCAACTCGTTATCTCTCTTGACGTTTCCATATCGGAGCTTGAGGAGCAAAAAAATGGATCCTCATCAAAATCTTCAGCCATCTCAACTTCATATTCGTCTCCATAAGCATCATACCTTCGACCTCCACCTTTATGATGATTTGTGGCAGTTCATCGACTTGGCCAACTTTGCGAGGTGCTTGTCGTCTATCTCTTGGTGGTATTGGTAACTGTGGGGCTGATTGTTCTATGTTCATTCGATCAAGCCTCTGAATGATGGCTCTGAACATCTCCATCATCTCTTTGTGTTGTTGGTGCAAACCTTGTTCGAGCCTTTGGTTTAGGGCTATAATTTCATGTCTAAAAAGGTCTCTCAACGCAGCTTCATTGTGTGAACCTTCACTACCGTCGATACATAGGATTTGTTCGATCTCCATGATAGTTTTCTTGTAAAACTTAACAAACAACAAGCTTAAAACATAATAGACAAAGAAAAAGAAGATTGGAGATTCTCACAAACTCTCAGAAAGGTGTTTCGCTCGATTTACTCTCAACTCCCTAGTTTCTCTTGGTGAGTCTGATTTGCTCTAACAATCGTCTCAAGAACTCAATGCAATAAGATCCAACCAATTAGTAATCATAAAGTTGATATCCCACATGATTAAAACATCACAAGGAATAATGATGTCAACTGCGCTTAGTCCGACCAAACAAGGAAACGAAAAATACGTTCATATAGTTAACTATAAGTTATCACAAAATAGTTTTTCCCAAATTCACATATGACAACATACTCAAAACAATGATCATTTTTTTATTTTTTTCCTTTTCTTATGGTTTTTTGGTGTTCTTCTTTGTTATTTATATCGCTTTTTTTTTTCAGACCACAAGCACCAACGAAAACAATAAAAATAAGACAAAGATAACAAAAGATAAATCTTGAAAACAACGAACGTGGTTTTGATACCAAAAGATGTACATTAGGATCTCGTTATGTTGATTAGAAAATGATAGAAATAGATGGGAAGTCGTTTCGCAACCCTCCAGCCACTATCGACAACCAATGACTTGTCTCACGTCATGAAGACGTTAGAGAACCCTGCTAATCTCGGAAGGAACACCTGAAACCCGATGACGCCATAATCATAGGTGGTTATATGATTGATAACTCGAAATGAATCCTAAACCTCGAATTCCAAAGGCGAGAGTTAGAACTCGAGACAAACCAAGGAATAAACCCACTCAATTTGCTTAATAAAGAAGTTTGCCTTTACTAAACGAAATGATTATCTATTTATAGGTTAAAAGTGCTTGGAATTCAAATGGAATATGTTTAAAGAACACACTCCTACGCAATCAAATTTCAGATTTTGAGGTGCTTTGGAAAACTCTCTCTTGACTTGACCGTTGACTGAACCGACTATTCGACGCTTATAAATGTCACAATAACCTCTTCTCTTGGTATCTCGTCCTTGTAGATGCTTTGTGACATATCAACATTGATTTCAAATTTAACGAAAAGGTGGAATAAGTAGTTGAACGACTAGATCTTTAGATACATTGACAACTTTGTGAACACTTCTTGCAACCGTATATACTGGTGTCCCTACGTATGCTAATTATTGGCCTGAAGGTTACACAAGAACTTGCTGCTTCTTCTATAGAAATTATTATACATATAACTGACATTCCTCATATCCTTGATTCTTCATCCGAGCAAGAGACTTGGCTTCAAGTTTTGTTTCCCACGAATCTCTCTACTTTCTACCTAAAGAAATCTATCATTTTCTTCTCGATGGTAATGAGGATGATCTTGAAAGTGATTCTGCTGCTTCTGTTTGTAGCTCTGTACCAAATGCGTAAGAAATGGAAAAGAGGGGCGTACCAACTCTACTCGAAGTTTCGTTATTGTTCTTGGATTCGATCAATTGTAACTCAAGCTCAGCACCTTGTGCTTGTGCAAGGGAAGCTTCAGGCAGATCAAGAACTTGATTATCGTATACTTCAACTGATACAACTGTACTGGTTTCTGTTCGAATTGTCAAATCATCGGCATAAAACCCATGTATTCTTTTCCTTCGAGCTGCTTTTCCCCAACCGTGAATTGTCTCTCATATCCTCTCTTTAGTATCAATGATGCTTTATAGTTTGTTCCAATCTGAAAATTTACCATGTAATCCATTTGATGAGTGGCCAATCCGGGTTACCCGGACCGACTCGAATCAGACCGACCCGAACAACCCGAATCGTATGGGTTACCCTGAGAACCCATATGGGTTCAAATTTCAGAACCCATTTAGGTTCGAGTCAGCCCGATTCAGGTTCGGGTTGAAGCCGAGGAACCCAAACAACCCAATTTAAAAAAAAATAAAAAAAATATAATTTAAATTTTTTAAAAAATATATAAACACTAAAAAAGTACTTATATTTTCTTATATATATGTTATATTTGATATTTTTATTTTTTTATATTAAAAAACGAATTATCAAAAGAACTCTAAAACCGAATAACCCAAAATATGTATAATACCCGAAAAACGCGAACCCGAATAATCTAAACTACCCGAAAAACCCAAATATCCAAATGTAATTTGGGTTATTTCGAGTGCAATGCTTTTGAACTTGAACAACCCAAACCGAACCCGGACCGAAAGCATTCGAGTACAATTCGGGTCCATTTTTCAAAACTCGAGGAACCCGAACCCGAACCGAAACCCCAAAGAACCCGCACCCGAACCCAGCCACCCATCATCATTCGCAATAAGCAAAACTCCAAGGGCTTTCTCTGGAACTTTACCTGAGTTACAAATGCATACAATGGCAGAGCGCTGTAACTGCATAGAAATTGGTCAGCAAATCAACGAAAACGGGTAATATCTCGTTCAATAATGCACAAAAATGTCAGGACGAGATCGAGCTAAAAGCTTAGATGTATTATTACCCCAAGATAAGTCGCCAGTAGACAAGTAGATGATTCCTAAGGAAGCAAGAGCTGTACCCGAATTGCCATTGAAGAGTTCATTACGAACAAATTGTTAATTCGATCGCGGTATTTCTAGGTGATAAAGACGAAAGTTGAATGCATATGAGCTTTATATGTGTTTCTGATTTTCCAGGTACATGATAAATTGAGATGGAAAATTACCCAAAACCAGAAGAAGGAAGCCAGTTCAAAGCATTCTACAAAAGGAAACAAAGAACATCATAGAGTTTAGTTTATTATAGAATAAACCAAAGAACTATTCTGACAAAAATAGGGTGCCGGAATTTTGCAAACCTGAAACAGAATGAAGTGGATAAAGTACAAGAGTAGTTCTGGTTTATTGAACCAGAAAAGTTCGTCCCGAGGTCTCAGCTTTAAGCCTGAAGAATATTCTGTTATGCCTGCATTCTCCAATGCCAACGTCGCTATTACATGTTGCAACTTTGCACCGACCAGAAGAACAAGCTACGAAAGAAGTATGAACATTCAGCTATGATTCTTCCAAACCGAAAAAAAAAATAAACAGAAAGCTTTTAGTTCTTACAGTTATAGGTATGATTGCAATCCAGAAATAAAGATTTGATCCTTCAGTAATAAGAACAAAGGCAATACTTTTTTAAGCCCCGAGGGCGAGATTAACACATTCTTCACATTCGCTAAAGGGACGGAAAAATGAAAAAGAATTACAATTTTTTTTATCCGTCAGAGCCATACCTTCAATGTTAAAGAGCATGAAAGGGACTACAAACCCCCAAAGCGTACCACTGCGGAATAACATGATGTAGCACGAGTTTTTGAGACCCGAATTAGTTCCTATGCTTCGATTGAAAACGACAACACTTAATTAACACGAGTTCTCAAAAATATCGCAAGGGCTTTTCTCACCTCACTCCAACGATTCGTTGGAACTCTTCTTCCGTAGAACGAATCATATAGCTGTGAAAATCATATTTCAATGTGAGATGATGATTCTGCGCAGAAATACCTGAAACAAAAAGAGTTAAAACACTCGAGATATGTTTATTTAGAAGATGAAAAAACTAATCTCGCTCACATCTTCAGGAGAACTTATAGTTCGTTAAGGGTCACGACAAGAAAAACCGAGTTTCTCTAGAATTGAAGCATAAAGAATACACATAACTAAGCAAAACCCACAGGGATAATACCAACACTGAGAGCAAATATGACTATATACAGAGCATTACGCACCAGGATGAATCCCTTTCGAAGTGTTAGGTAGTCAGATCGAACAACTGATCGTCCAAATTGTCGGGAAAAAACATGTCTGCAAGCATAAAACTCAGACAGCTCAGATTAGAGGAATCTGAAACTTGTAAGTTCTCCATAAAACAGACAGGCAAATTGCCTTTTCAAAAGAAGGAAAGCTAGCTCGACGAACTTAAAGAGACGTGAAAGAACTAATCATCTTTTTTGTTTGATCCCTCACTAATTACGTAGACAATCACGACAAAATATCCTCTTCTGGGTTTTAATCATGTTTATGTATCTATGTATTGGAAGAAGATGAAAACCTACCACCCACATAAGCAATCTATTCTTGGCCATTGGAGCTGATGTATGATGCCAAACAAAAGTGGTTTTCCTTTGGAATACCTTTTCACGTGTGACCTCTGCCACAACAACAGATAATGAACCTTATTCCCGAATATTCAAAGCCATGATCTCTTAATTCTAATCCAAGATTTGGAATGGATAATGGTTTAGATGCAGCACAGGCTACAAATGCTTACTGTTACAAAGGCAAAGTTTAGTAATAAAAAAGGATTTCAATTGTGGTAGATCCAAGCGACAATTGTACTCGCAAAATAGATGAATATGCTTCACGAATGCTCTTAGTATGGAGTCTCTCTTAGCACTCACCAACCAATGCATCGTGACGATCCATACGAGCTTAATCTTCCCACACCCTCCAACTATGAATCTGGAGAAACATGCATACCAATTAAAAGACCGAATTAGGATCTTTCCAAGGCGTATGTGGGAAGAAAATGAAAATGAAAACACCTAATGAATGCAAGTTTCAGTGGGAAAAGACATGGTTACCACGAAAAAACTTACTTTTACGACAGCAAGCAGCGTAGTCAAGCAGCTATACACTATATGCGTAATTCCCATTATTGCCATAATGAAGATGAAGCGATGCAATTGCTCCAGGCCTTCATACAAAACAGATGGGTATCGATCATCAGAGTTCAAATTCTGAAATTCCAGTGAACTATGGGGTTCCTCAACAGTCAAACCCATGATTTTGAGATGGTTCAATCATATTAGATACCCAATGATACAAGGTTGGTCCTCATCTTTGATTAAAACAGATTGATTCCGACAGGATACTGTCATTTCCATATGAAATCAGATACCACCTGCAAGAATGAGATTAACCCATGATAAAAATCCAGGACAAGTGAGTAGTGACTAACCCGACGCTGTTCTGCATCACCATCACGATCCCCAGTCTCGAGCCTTTGCCTGAAAGTCCTCCGGCCGATCTAAAACAAAATTAAGGACTTGTTTATTCGGAACTCTAGACACGTGGGTGTGAAATGCAAAACTGGAAAAGATTTAGGTAAGAAGATCCGGGATTTCACCTGAATTCGTTTGCTCCCAGCCGGCAGGGAGGAGTCCCTGTTGACGGCGGAAAGATTCGGCGAATGGGCAATTCTTGTCTATGTAAGCAAGTGTATATCTTCAAATCAAAAGAAAACATTAAACATGAGAATCGACAGTTACCTTGATCGCGCAACAGGGAATCCTACATCATTCCGACCACCAAAACCAAATTGACTCCGACACATTTGATTCTGAAATAATAATAATAATAATAAGGAAGACTTCACCAGATTCTCGATTCCGACATTCTCTATTCCAGAATCAAGGATTACTTAATTTAATTTAGGGTTTCGGTTATTTATGCAAAAAATAATAATAATAATAATAATAATAATATATTTTTCTAATTGAGCTAAAAATTAGCTAAGGAGACGGAAAATCTTATTTTGAAAAAATATTTCCTTTTTTCTTAGGTACACATATCTCTGTATATATATACCGACCTGATCAGTCCACCGCCACAACTCTCTCTCCCTCTCCTCATATAACGGTACCAAGATTCATTCTTGTTCTCATACAACGGTACCATGGTCTCTTCTTCTTCTTCCAAAGCAGACACAAAGAAAAACACCATGTTCCAACGGAGACAGCTCACTGTCATGAAAAAGGCCTACGAACTCTCAACTCTTTGCGACATCCAAGTCGCAGTCATCTGTTACGGACCAAACGGAGACATTCAAACATGGCCGGAGGATGTTTCCAAGGTGAGAGAGATTGCCAAAAATTACAAGGCAAACGAGATGGGTAAACCAAGGAAATCCCTTACCGTTGAAGAGTTTCTAGGGAAAACCAAGCCAGAAGGCCAGAAGAAGCGGAGAAGGGTCGACACTGAAGCCGATACACTTGATGGGTCCTCCGCCGAGGAATTAACGGAGTTTCTGAGTTTCCTCGATGGAAAGTTGGAGACTTTGCAGAAACGCCTTCGATTTCTCGATAACCAAAAGCGTAGCTCCAAAGGATCGTCGGATACTGGCCGTGATCGAAGCAGCCATCTTTCCCGCAACCAACAAATTGTTGATCCTCCGGTTCTCTCCAATTCCGCCGAGTCTGATCTTTCATTGGTCCGATTCGAACCACAAATGGCGGGATCTGATTATCTCCAAGGATGTTCCACAAATATTTCGGACGACAGATTCGCATCCATCAACAGTTTCGACTACGCTTGTGCTACCAGTAGTTCAGGGACGAATTACCAGAATCTCTCAGCGAACAACGCAAATGCAGATCGGTCCTACTGTTCGGAATTTCCGGGATGTCCGAATATTGATCAAATCGACAGCAACGACGACGATCTCATCAGGATCATCGCAGGAGATTACTCAAATTATTTTGTGCCACCAGCATACGGAGAATCTCTGTTTCACAACGTGAACGATGCTCTCATGATGAACAACCACAGCATCGTCGATCCACAATTTCCATTTCCGCAGACAACATACGCAATTTCAAGTATCAACTCTAGGGTTTAGGGATAGATTTCTTACAGATTCCTTCATACATACATAGGATTTGTACTTCCCCCAAAGTTTTTTCTCATGGCAATTGTTCGTAAATACATAATACCATTTGTATTCCCTTTACATTTCATTCCTCCGTTACCCTTTCTCATCTTCACATTAACAAATTTATATAATTCACAGATTATACAACTTTACAATGAAATTATGTTATTTTTTATAAATTATTTTAATCAATCATAGATAATATTTCAGAAAATATATTTTTAATAATTTATTTATCATTGTAATTACCATAGTACTACATTATCAATTAGTTTAAATGGTACCATGAATGGTACAAATTAATTTTTTCCTTCTCAAATCCAAATTTTTGTTTTCTAAAGATAATTAATATCAAAATATAAAGAAAATTTAATACATTATACGACGAAGCATGTACCAAACCCAAACAATATTGTTACCGTAAAATTAAATCTTTCACTTGAATTGAACTAAAATTTGATGTTTATTAATTTCTATCCAATATAATAGTATTTAAACAGTATCGTTCTCAATGTTTGAGCAGCAAAATACATTGATTGCAAGTATCTCGGATGAGATCACACTTCTTTCTAAAAAAATATGACAGAGTGCGTTAAAACCTTCTTCGAAACTCATAGATCCCTAAACAAAACAATCATCACATGAACAAAGCATAAACAAAAATATCATCTTTTCATTCTTTAATAATAAAAAAGGTGATGGAATGCGTTAAAACCTTATATGCAAAATTCGAAACTGAGAGATCCCTGAATAATAAAATGATCACATGAGAAAAGCACAAAAAATAATAAAATTTTTTTAGTGTTGTCATAGTGACCTAAACTGGCTTTCAAACATGGAATTTCATTATGGTGGATTTAGATGTGTGGTTGAATAAGAAGATTTGGGTTGATACCTACGTATTTTGATCTGTCACGGATAATTATAATTAACATCATATGTTAGTTATTATAAGTATGGAGATTTGAGTTCAGATAACAATTATCATCATTGGTATGATGCATATTTGGGAAATGGAAATGATTGTATGCGGATATTCGCGAATTTCCGATCCTAACAAAATCATTATAGTTATAGTGCGACTAAATGGAAAAAGTGCTAATATAATTCTTTACACATATAGATAATGATATTTTGTATTTTTTTATAAAATTAGATTCGTGTGAAACGATACGATATGATAGTAATAAAATCTTAAATTATATTGATACGATTAGTAATGGAATACATTTATGTTATTTTGTGTTCTAAAAATAACCATCTAGTCATGTCTAAATGTCGCCTATGCATTTGACGATCAACAGTTGCCCTGAGTTTTTATTCCTAAATGACATCATTTTGACATTTAGAGATAATCCAAAACTAAAAAAATGGTAAAAGGGTCGCAGGGGTCTAAGGGTCGAAGAGGTAAAAAAGTCGCATGGGTCAAAGGGTCCCAGAGGTATAAGTGTCACACAGGACCTCTTCGACCCTAGGACCCCTGCGCCCTTGTACCTCTTCGACCCTTGGACCCTTGCAACCCTTGTCCCTCTACGACCCTTGGACCCCTGCTGTCCTTGTTACAATAATACTAAATCCATAAAACAACGATACTAACAATATAGTAAAAATAATTTATTATCTACAAATACAATTACTTACAAATAATATGAATAAAATTTTGAAAATAATAATTTATCAAGTTATTTACAAATAATTGACTCAAATATCTACGAGCCTTGTACATCTGCGACCCTTGTACCCTGCAACCCTTGTCCCTCGCGAAACTTGGACCCGTGCGACCCTTGTCCCTCGCGACCCTTGGACCCGTGCGACCCTTGGATCCGTGCGACTCTTGTCCCTCGCGACCCTTGGACCCGTGCGACCCTTGGCCCCATGCGACCCTTGTCCCTCATGACCCTTGGACTCATGCGACCCTAGTCCCCCTTCGATCCTTGTACCTCTGCGACCCTTGTTACAATAATAGTAAATCCACAAAAACAACGATACTAACAATAACACTAACAATTGAATAATGGTAAATCCACAAGATCAAATGAAGTTCGAGTTAAAAGGAGGTTCAAAGAAATCAAAATACAACTTAAATCAAAATATGTTGTTGACAAATCGAAGCATAGGTTCTGCTCCATTGGAGAACAATTCTACTATGAGGGACCAACCCACATTCAGCTTATTTTCTTGACAAAACTGTCTCCACCCCCTCTGATGCAAGTGTCACCATGACTCACGAGCCTTAAAGCTACTGGCCAATAATAGAAACTTTCGCAATCGAACATTATGCAATCGAGGTACATCATTATCTTACATTGTCTACGGAAAAGATCGTTCTCCCTTGAAAACCCTATCGGAAATGTCTATGACATCACCAAGTTAAATTTGTATAAATGAATAAAATTCGAATAAATAACCAAATTATATATGATAAATCGATTTGAGGTCACTTACCAATTAATCTACGGCAAGATTTGAACGTGTGACTGGTACAATGAAAACCCTCTCATCAAGTGGCCCTGGTGACATTAAAGACCATGTCACCTTCATGACGGAAAAGTACGACATCCCCAATACGAATGTTTTGGTCGTTGTAGAAATCTGTCCATCCATCAGTGAATTTGGAGCCATCCAACTTGACTTTCCATGTTCTGTTAGACGCATTCGATTTAAGCGTTGTTGTGTTGTTGTCCCTCGTATTCCCGTAAATATACTCATCGAAGAAGATCTTCGGAATGTCCTGTAGCAAAGAACGAAAAAAAGTCAAATCTGTACATTCTCTACATGTAACATACCGACAGAGAGTGTTTTAAAGAAGATTACAAGGTAGTACAGATGCTGCACAAGAATCTCTAGGAAGAAATGAGGGAAATGTGGCATTTTCGGAAGGGACAAATGGTGCGACCTTGTACCTCTACAACCGTTGGACCCCTGCGACCCTTTACACTTTATTAATTAAAAAATATTTACAAATAATATGAATAATTTTTTAAAAAATAACAATGTACAAAGTTGAATTATCCATTCCCAAAAAATAAAATTATTTACAAATAATATGAATAAACTGTTAGAAAAGAACAATGTACTGATAACACGTAATCCGTTGTAGTTTTTATGTCATTCTTAGGTATAGTTTTGATTAGATTTATTAGATTTCATTCATTTATCGAGTTTATTCGAGGATTTCATATACATTTCGTGTTTTGTGTAGGAAACGAAGACATGAGGAGAAACACGAGAGATATTGGCAATTTAACCCCGAAATGACAAGGTTCAACTTGTGAAAGGCCGTGGATTGAAGTGAACATACAAACACCGAGCGAAAGGAGCGGAAACAACATCTTAGGACATGCACGCTCGGGCAT
>CM071871.1:9485458-9506172 GCA_036759665.1 Gynandropsis gynandra
GTGTTTCGTTTCCTGAGTTTATGTCTAAGTAGATCTATTGCCATAGGTTAGAGAGTATTGCCAACATGTAATGAAGTCTTGTGCTTAATGAATGGTGGATCTTAATGCTTTCATACTTGTACGCCACTCGATATGAATGATATTTGAATTTGATCATGTTTTCAGATTTCATGGTTGATCTTAATGCTTTCATTACTTGTACGCCACTCGAATGAATGATGTTAGAATAAACCAATGTCACCATTTAACTAATCTTTACGTGCGACGTGATTGTAAATTGAATTGGCATAATTATCGATGAACTTAAACATGTGTTTGTGTTAGCAATAGTAACGCCATGACACTGCGACTCGACTTCAAAAATTTCTACTCCACGGTCATTTTGAACCACAAAGAAAATGCCAACAAGAAGGAAACACAATAGCTACGTTATACAGTGCATGGCTATTATCTTGTTAGAATTTCGTTACATTGTCGTGCAACTCTCGATACCTATGGTAGTGAGTTTTTGAGTCATCCCTATCATTAGTTTAGTTTAGTTAGTTTGCATTTCCATTTGCATTCCATCACTATTTTGATTTCACACGTCTTATTCATTAGTCTAATAGCTTTAGAGTTGCATCAATTCCTTGTGTTCGACCCTAGTTGCTACACGATCCGTATCCTTGCGGAAGCGTTAGTCTAGGTAATTTATTACTTGAGTCTACGCACATCATGTACCAAATTACATCTTCCATAATCAAAGAGTAAACATTTTTTAGACCGTTGGATCGTGCGACCCTTGTCCCCCTCCGACCCTTGGACCTTTGTGACCCTTATCCCCCAGCGATCCTTGGACCCCTCCGACCCTTGGACCCATGCGACCTTGGACCCCTGCGACCACTAGGACCTCTACTACCACTAGGACCTCTGCGACCATTGTCTCCCTTCGACCCTAGTAACCCTTCGACCCTTGTACCTCTGCGACCCTTTGTCCCCTGTGACCTTTGCCCCTCTGCATCCCTTGGACCCTCTGCGACTCTTGTTACAATAACAGTAAATCCACAAAAACAGTGATACTAACAATAATACGTTCTATTGAATAGTAGTAAAAAAACCAACCAAATAAGAACATGAATTTCAAGTGCAAAGGAATGTTGTTGTTCAAATGAGGTTCAAAGCAATCAAAATACAACGAAATTCAAACTATTTTGTTTGTAGGCCCTGATATATAGGAAAACCGTAGACAAGGTACATCACGAACATCGTGTAGTTCGACTTTGAGAGAACAACCCACGTTCAGTCCATTATCGTGACAAAACTTTGTCCAACCCATGCTAATGCAGCGCCACCGCGTTTCACGGGCTTTAGATATGCCTCCCACGTTAGTCCGTAATTGATTATTAGATGTATCTTACATCATCTACCACAAAGACCTCTCGACCTCGCAAACTCTATCGGAAGTGTCTCCGATAACCGAATAAATTTACAACTCTGTACATTCTCTACATTAACATACCGAATGAGACAGATGAAGGAGATTACGAGGTAGTTCTCCAGAAAGCTCGGAAAAATGATTTGGACGAACGTAGGGAAATGTTGCATTTTTCAACAAAAAATGGATGGAAGATGATGAGAGTTAGAGAGAGTGTATCATTATTCGAAGAAGGATGGGTGGAAGATGATGAAAGTTAGAGAGAGAGTGTGCCCTTATTCGAAAAAAGGAAATGGCTAGAATACGAAAAGATATGACCCTGACATCGAATCGCCGTCAGATGGAATTCGATATGTTTTTTCAAATTTTAGTGAAAAGTTCGGCGGAAATTTTGGTAAAAATGATAAAATTGTAAAAAATCAATCAAAATTGAGGGTGGCATGGGTCACATGGGTCGCATATATGCGAAATCGACGAATACAGGTGTATGATGATAAAATGAAAAAACCAATCAAAACAATACATTTACAATGTCAAACTAATTAATGCCAAATGACGGTCGCATGGGTCGCTTGGTCGCATATATTGATGAATAGATGCGAAATCGACGAATATACGGGTTTATGATGATAAAATTACAAAACCAATCAAAACAATACATTTACAACGTCAACTAATTAATTGCCAAATGTAGGTCGTATGGGTCGCATGGTCGCATATACTGATGAATAGATGTGAAATCGACGAATTTACGGGTTTATAATGATAAAATGACAAAAACCAATCAAAACAATACATCTACAACGTCAATCAACGGTTAAAACAGATTATAACTCATGTGTCCCTAGTTTGAGTTGTGTATAACCAATGCATGTGTTTCAAAAGTGATAGTAGTGTTTTAAGAACTCGTCGGATGAGTTTAAGAAAATTTCAAAAAATACATTTAACATTTTGTTCAAATGTCGATATTATTTATATTATTAGCTATATTGATTCTAAATTAGACATCTACAACTCAAATATATTGATAATGGCATATTGATAATGGCATGGGTCGCTTGGTCGCATATATGGATCAATAGATGCAAACTCGGCGAATTTACTAGTTTATAATTATAAAATTTACAAAACCAATCAAAACAATACATTTACAACGTCAAACTAATTAATGCCAAATGTAGGTCGTATGGGTCGCATGGTCGCATATACTGATGAATAGATGTGAAATCGACGAATTTACGGGTTTATAATGATAAAATGACAAAAACCAATCAAAACAATACATCTACAACGTCAATCAACGGTTAAAACAGATTATAACTCATGTGTCCCTAGTTTGAGTTGTGTATAACCAATGCATGTGTTTCAAAAGTGATAGTAGTGTTTTAAGAACTCGTCGGATGAGTTTAAGAAAATTTCAAAAAATACATTTAACATTTTGTTCAAATGTCGATATTATTTATATTATTAGCTATATTGATTCTAAATTAGACATCTACAACTCAAATATATTGATAATGGCATATTGATAATGGCATGGGTCGCTTGGTCGCATATATGGATCAATAGATGCAAACTCGGCGAATTTACTAGTTTATAATTATAAAATGAAAAAAACCAATCAAAACAATACATTTACAACATCAAACTAATTAATGCCAATTGAGGTACGCATGGGTCGCAAGGGTCGATCAAAGATTATAAATCAAAACAATACATTTACAACGTCAATCAAAGACTCTGCACGCATTCTATTTCCACGTACTCCGTCTTCTAGTATTCTACATTCTTCTTGTTTGGTATTGCAGTCCAGAGTTATGTCCTGCCATGTACTTCGTCTTCCAGTCACATTTCAAGAGTGACCCAACACCATCACCTAGGTCACCCCCGCAACTCGTCAGTGACTACATAGAGACCTTGAGTAACACATAGACAACACAATGCCCTGAGTCGACAATGGTGACTGCGGCACACAGGTCACAAAGGTAAAAAAATATTTTTCATAGAAATTGGGGTTAGATACGCATACTAAGAGAAGAGACGTAGACGTTAACTTATACACATGGGTCGGAAGGGTCACATGGGTCGGAAGAGTCACATGGGTCGGAAGGGTCACATGGGTCGGAAGACAGGAGTCTGACAGCAAAACGACAAGTCACATGAGTCGGAAGAAAGGAGACTGACTGCAAAACGATAAGTCATATGGGTAGGAAGGGTCACATGGGTCGAAAGGGTCACATGGGTCGGAGGACAGGAGTCTGACAGCAAAACGACAAGTCACATGAGTCGTACATGGGTCATATGTAGTGGCATGAGGTCGCATGTGTAGGATGGGTTCTCGTTTAAACTTGATTCTAATTTAATCCGATTGAGGGTCGCATAACGGGTCATATTTGGTCGCATGAGTCGGATGGGTCATAACCTTACGAACAATAGATGCAAAATAAGACATTTCCAACGTTTAAATATTGATTACATAAGGTCACAAAGGTTACAAAGGTCACAAAAGTTACAAAAAAGTTACATAAGGTTACATAAGGTCACAAAGGTTACAAAGGTCACAAAAGTTACAAAAAAAGTTACATAAGGTTACATAAGGTCTCAAAGGTCACAACGGTTACAAAAAAAAGGCAAGAAAAAGGTTGAAGAAAAAGGAATAAAAGGTTACATAAGGTATCAAAGGTCATAAAGGTCAAATTTGCCGACTTTAGAGACATATCGGAGCCCTCCTCCGTAAAGAGAGTCGTGCGTGACTCAATGCCTTCTCCAAGTTGACCTCCAACTGTGACCTTAGGTAACATGGATACAACACGATGTCTGAATCCGGCGATTACCAAGATCTTATGTAGTGCATATACAACACAAAGTCCTCCATCCACGTTGTAAGTACTTGTGTGTATCTGCATAGAGACCTAGTCCGACGATTACCAAGACCTTGAGTAACAAATATACAACATGATGCCATGCATCCACCATGTGACATTCATGACGAAGGTTAAGACGGTCACAAAGGTACCAAGGATTTTTCAGAGAATTTAGGGTTAGAGACTTAGACGAAGAGAGGAGAGAGATGGGATTCTCCCGATTCATTCTCATCTCAAATGGGTGTTATGGTGAGACTTAGAAAATTTGATGGACCTTTTAATATAGGGGTAACAGAGATATGTCGCATTGGTCTTGAGTGTGGCATTGGTAAAAAAAAAGTATAGCTAGCACTGAAAAAGTTAGTAGTCTGACATTGAAAAGACTAGTCGAAAGGGTCGAAATGGACAAACGGGTCGCAAGGGTCGCAATGGCCGGAAGGGTCGCAAGGGTCGCAATGGCCGGAAGGGTCGCAAGGGTCGCAATGTCCACATGGGTTACAAGGGTCGCATGAGGCTCTGTCACCCAGTGCGACCGTGCGACCCTTGTACCTCTGCGACCTTTTGTACCCCTGCGACCCTTTGGCCCCTGCGAAAATGTACCAAATATTTAAAAAATAACAATGTACCAATTATTTACATCTTCCATTAAAAAACAAAATACCAAAATATCAAGTTAGTCTGAAGGGTGGAGGGATACGTTTTCCATTACTAAATATCAGCCGCCATCTTTTCACGTATGGAAGTAACATTGTCATCGCAAATTAAGTAAAAAATATATCTCCTTTTCATTAACAAGGCTTCTACGAATTTGTAGGCGAAAACACCACAGTCATTCGCGCTTTTGTTATTTGACAGACCTTCATAATACTCATACTTCCATTCATCTTCTCCAGAAGCCAAAGAAGGAAACCTTCCGAGAATGAGCATCTTGGGGACAACGTTTCTTACCTTCTCAATCACCGGATCGATATGAGTTTTCTTCGTGGTGCTCTGGCAGTCGTATATCGTGATGCATTGACATCCTACCCATCGACGTTCTTTCGATGGAATGTTTAGAACTGAGGCAAAACCTTCGAAATCACTCATTGGTGTCTTCGTACTTTTGAATGGATACTTGGCATTCCAAAAATCACTAAGAATTTCCGAAAAAGTTTCCATATCCTCGTACATCCACAGCGAGAGCGTCTGCATGAAAACAACAAGAAAAACATTATAATTCTGATACACAGCGGTAATAACTGCTGAGCGAAAAGACAACACCATCAACGCATCATCCAATTGTTGCAAAGAAAAAATTAACACACTTGAATACATATGACACAAAACTCTGTGACTAAGGGTTTAAAAAAACTTACATCATCTTCAAGCCATACGTTGGGCATTAATATAGTCCCCCAAATCATTGGCCCCCGAGGATTATCTAGCTTAGATTTCCACCACCGCTCATATCGAGGTGTCTTCAGGAACACATATAGATTAGTCAACTTTTTACTGGTAGCGTCAACGAGCAAAGGAAATCGGGTTATCTCGTCCTTCGCCATTTACTAATCCCTTGGGCTTCCACACAAACTCCTTTTTCCCTGCAGGTTCTTAAACCACCTTCTTTATGGGTTCTTGAACTACATTTTCTGCGGGTTCTCCATCAACATCTTTCCCCCGCCCTCTCCCTCGCACTATTCTTACTCTTTTCGTCGGCGAAGGTTCAACATATGGCACAAACTCCTTCGATAAAGGTCCAACACCTACATAAAATTTACTTCATTAAACATATGGCGACCAATGCGACCTATGCAACCATGCGACCTATGCGACTAATACGACCTTTTGTGACCTATGCGACCCATGCGACCAATGCGATCGTGACTCAAATGACCGTACTTACTTGGTGGTACTTCGACAATAGCGACGACCTCTTGGACATGACCCACTGTTGGAGTATCCTTGGCAGGAACCTCTTCGGCGACGTCTTCGACAGAACCCACTAAAGTATCTTTAGTGTGAACCTCTTCGACATGACCCCCTGGAGCATCCGCATAAAATTACTTCATTCATTAGACTCATCATTCGTTATATTAATTATGTAACACATGCGACCCATGCGAATTTAGCGACCAGTGACCCATGGGACATATGAAATCCATGCGACCCATTCGACTCTAGCGACCCAACGACTTATGCGACCCTACAACTTATATGTCCCTGCGACCGATCCGACTCTTGCGACCCATGTCGACTCTCGATGGAAATTGACTCTCAAATGACCCTTTTCACTAAATATTACTTACTTGGTGGAACTTCATCAGGAGCAATGTTTGCCAAATCCTCTTCTGAGCCATCTCTAGAGTCAACTGGCTCTTCGCTTGGCTCTTTTCTTGACACTGGATTTGGACGTCGAAGGAATTCAAAATCATAATCACTAACAGTGCCGGAAGATTAATTTCTAGTGCTCGCATCTTTCTTGGTAGCCTTTGATTTTAGATTAGGCAAATGAATCCCGACATCCCTTAGAAGGTCTCTTACGGCGTTGATGATTCTTTTCTCCGACTTCTTTATTTCCTCTATTAATTTGTGCTCCAGTGTCAGAGGGATTGCAGCATCAGCATCAACAACACCTACCCATCCTTCGTTTTCGTAATCTTGGACCTCTATTATTTTTTCACTCACGCTCTCCTTCCTCTTAGTCCCCTTTTCTTTCTCATTCTTTTGATCACCAAGAGTTGCTTTTCATGTCAGCAGTTCTTGCTTACCGATATCCTCCCAACAAATACCTTTCAGATTTCTACAAAGATGTTCCATCCATATCTGAACATCAGGATCGTCACATCTCTCGTAATCCTCCAGATCAGAAAGTAAAGCTTCCTCTTCGTGTTCAGCACGAAGAATACTTCGAATATCCTGAAAAACAAAAAATAACCATTATTACCCTCTATGACCCTTGTTTCCCTTGTGACCCTTATGTAATTGTTACCTTAGAATCTCCGTATCACATCTACATACTTCGGGTCAAAACTGGATTTAACCATCTTCTTTCACATTCTTAGGCATGATGGATGCGCATCCACAACCTCAACATATCATCCCTTTCCGTCCAAACTAAGGATGGGTTCGAATAGAAGTAACTCAAAAACATTAAAACAAAATGATAAGAATGCAAAAAGTACGAAAAGATTCAAGTTATTCGAATAATATAACAACTTACCATTAGGGGGATCATGAAACCGCCACAATACAATTTTGGTTTCGGTGATTCTCGCTAACGTGCTTGCGGCAAGTATCCACAATCTTCTCGAATGTGTAACACCCCCATGGAAAGCCTTCACAAAAATCCAAGTCATCAACCATTTCAATGAAACTGATAGAGTTTTCTGCTGAAGGCTTGTGAGCCATAACTTGCCAACAACAACAAAATTGCCAACCTCTTCCGGTCGTTGGAATTCTTTCGCCTTCACAAGATTTTCACTGACTTGTGCGGGAGTCACCTTTCCACAGCCAAAATTCTTCAGCATGAATGTGTCACCCCTTTTGGACTTTCATCCTTTGGGATATGGTCTGCATTTCAATCTGGAAATTAGTGCGTGCTCCACTATAGAGTACCAGATGGGAATGTCGTTTAAGACGAACAACAACTCCTTCTTGTCCCGTATAATCACGAAGTGATTTAGTAGGATAGACATTTGAACCTTCATAAATGTGGAGTTACATTGGAAATGGAATAAATGCCTAAATTGTGACTCCTTCTCGAAGTAATGTAACTCGTATTCATCTAAGATTCCTCTCAGCGTCGTTATTGTCTCGTGAGGATAACACTTGGTGGTGATATTTGGCATTCTTTCCATGTGCTTGAATTCATACACAAACTTCGGCTTTGGCGCCACCTGCAAAATGACCAATTAAGAATACATTATACTTCTACCAACATAAGCGATCATGCGACTCAACTGACCCGTGCGACCCATGCGACTCAAACGACCCCCAGACACTCTGTGACACTCAATCGACTCGCAGAGACTCAAGCGACCCATGCGACTCAATTGACCCATACGACTCAAGCGACCCACGGGGCATAATATCAAGCGACCCATGCGACTCAAATGACCCTTGCAACTCAATGACATAAACGACCCTTGCGACTCAATGACATAAGCGACCCATGCGACACAAACAATCCATGGGACTCAAACGACCCTTGAACCGCCTGCGATGCTCAAACGACCATTGCGATCCAACCCACTCACTGAGTCGAAGATGGTCATGCAACTCCTACGACCCTTGCGACTCAACCGACTCACTGACACTCACACCCATTTCAAATCACTAAACAATTTTGTGACTCGATAGCTTGAAAACCCTAGAAATCGATCTACTTACACTTATTGACGCCATTGAAGATTGACTCGTGCTCTCTTCTTCACTACTGCTGCTGATTCTAACCATTTCCTTCTTGCCAAATTCAAATCGATCCGTCTCAAGTTCGAAATCACTTATTCTTTCTTGCTCTAAACTTTGAAACAGGTTTTCACGTCGAAAATTGTTCGACTTTCTTGCTTTTGACACGGTTTGACAGTTTTTCACGTCGAAAAACTGCAGAACGTGTTCACGTTAAAAAAATTAAGGGCAAATTTATCTTTTCTTAAGTTTTTTCCAATCTAATAATTATTTTAGGGAAGGATATTTTTGAAGCGGTTTAGCCCTATGAGGGTATATCTGATATTCCGCCACTTTCATTTTAGCAATTATTACCATTTTACATATAAATGTTATACATTAGACATTAGCTTTATTTAAATCTATAAATGATACTAATAATTTTTTTATTACATATTAATTATTTATTTTTATTGTAATAAAAATTAGTTTTCTTTTAAAAAATCGGTCTATTTTTTATTCAAAAATATTTTCTCCTAACAAAATATGGGTAATACGACATTATGAATTATAAATATACGTATAAAATTGAGAAATAAATATAAGAAGCTTTGCATATACATTAATTAAATACTTCTTCAACAATTCAATAAGTGTATAAAATATTTTTTGTTGGATTGCACAGTTATTTAAATAATTATCACGTCTAAAGATGTTGTGATATATAAAATATTGATTTTTTTATAGAACCTATAATATACAAATTTAATTATATTGTTTAATTAATTTTATTTAAAAATATACAACTCTTATGATATTTTATATACTTCGATATATGTGTAGGTAAATAACTAGACTATATGTCATAATTTGCACTATATGTTTCAAAAATAATGGGAGAAGGAAAATTTTAAAAATTTATCAATTTATTAATATTACACTATATATATATTCAAAACAAGACATATAAGCTAAATTTTAATGCTAATAAATATAATAGAATATTGTTTAAAAAAACTAAGAATTATAAAATAACATATTGATGTATGTTCTGAGGTTATTATTAGACTAAATGGTCTAAAAATCCTCAAACAAGGTAATATATCTAAATTAGATATTACCCCGGATTTTAAAATTATTAAAATTGAAATTAATAAAAAAATTTAAATATAATATAATATGTGTAATTTATAAGTATTATGAAAGATATATAGGGGTAGTGGTTAATTATTTACTTTATAATAATTATATATTAACGTTTAAATATATTTAATGTTAGATGAAAATAAAAATGAATATATTTAATGTTAGATGGAAATTAAGATTGAAAGTATTTAGTTGAAGTAATTTAAATAATTTTTTGATAATTTTCAAAGTTATATTTATTTGTTTTTTATAACAATTTTTATGAAAATATATAATGGTATAATTTTTTTAAAATATTGTTTCAATAATATTAAATTGTTTATTATGATATATTATTATATATTTTTTTTATTTTATAAAAACTAAAATAATATTTCACTTTTAAAATAATTAAAACATAATATTTACATTGACAATATATTTACTAATAATTTAATAAAAATTTTAAATAAAAATAAAAAGTTAATAGCTGAAGACACATATATAAAAACTAATATAGTGAAGAATTAACAAACAATTACAATCAGTTTTTGTACTTGAGAAAAAGGAAAAGGGAAATGGTAATAATAATAAGTTTTTGTAGAAAAAAAAGAGAAAACATTACAATTGACTACATGGAAAATTCGAAAATTAATATTAACTAAAAATTAAAGTTATAAATTTGAATTAAGATGATATTTACTTTTAAAATTTTAATTTTTTTAGTTTCTAACTTTAAATAATTAGAACTAAAAAATATAATAAAAATAAATTATCTGAATAAATAAGATTCAAATTTTATTTTATTTATAATAATTGATTTGACATATAAATAATTAAAATTTTCAATGAATATGTAATTAAAAGTTTTCTTAATGTTAATCTTATTAATATTAGCGTTTAGATAATTAATGTTTTAAAAAAAATAGAAGTTATATAATGGATTTTATATAAGTTACAAAATTTTAAATTATTCGTAATAATTAATTAAGTGTTTATAAAATAAAATAATAACAAATTATTAAAATGTTTTTTTAATCAACTTAAAAATTTTATTTAATTATTTTAAATAGTAATTAGAATAGAGAAACATTTTTAAAGAATTTTTTTAACCGTAATTAGTAACCCTTAATTACATATTTAATAATATTAATCTATTCTCTCTAGTTCTTAGCCTTTTGCTTCAATTCTCAACCATCATTATCAATAATTGTTTTTTTTTTTCGTCCTTTCTCGAGATAAACACACCATGTACCCACTATTAAATAAATGTTTTAGTAATATATATATATATATATATAGAAAATTTTGAAAAATAACATTTTAATTTTGTTAATATTTTGTTTAAAAATGAAAAAATTAAAAATAGAAATAAAATAAAAAAGTTTTAATATGATATTTGTTATATCCAAATATAAAATAATTAATCATTTAATTCATTTTAAATAAAATATAAATGATATTTGTTGTATTCAAATATAAGAAAATTAATCATTTAATTCATTTCAAAAAATAAAATAAAAAAGACTTACTAAGAGAAACGAATCCATAAACGAGCCTATGATAAAATCACAAGGTTTATTGTAGAATAAAAATTAATCTTAAATGATTGGTCTGATGACTTATATAACCAAGGTTAGGAAACCAATTAAAATTGAAAATACTGCAACATTCTCCTCATTAATTAGATGCTTGAATTTGGAACATTATAAGATTTTATATATGATTGAATTCTATCATTATGAAAAAAAATTAGTATAATTAAGGAAAAAACTTTAGAATTTAAAAGACCAAATTAAGAAACTGTATAATTCGTATTACCTTTTCTTCCGTAAGAACCATTGCTTTATTTCTAAAATAAAAAAAAAATAATGAGTTAAAAATATAAAAGAAAGAAACATTGATTTGCGGTGTTTGTCCGTACGTAAATTAGTCACGTTTTTCGTCGAGTTGTGGACGACCTTGCAGTCCATAATTACAGACAATTTACAGACTTATTTTTTCGTCTGTATTTCCGGAAAGATTGCGGACTTTTTTTTGCGACGCGCATTTGTGGACCATTGGTTCCGTCCCTAAATCATCAATTTCTAGTAGTGAAACAAATAGAATTAATAATTATTTAAATACTTACAGAAAATTTTAATTTACAGAGTTTAGTGGTGAATTTATTTTCTTTGGTTGAATACCGTAATTTTTTGTTTATTGAATACCGTAAATTTTTTTCTCTTATTGAAATATATTTATGAATATATGAAGATATATAAAGGAATAAATGAAGAGGAGTTATTGAATTTTGAGGAAATTTATTTTTTAAACTAAAAATGGGAAGTTATTTATACTAGTAAAGAGCCCGCACAATACTCGGGTGATCATATTATTTTTTTAATATTATAATTGCATTTATATTTAAATTAAAGGTTTATACATAAAAAATATAATTTAATATCTCTTGCATAGAATTAAATAATAATACGTCTATTCAAACAAATTTATGTAATCATAAACCATATGTAATATAGTTTAAAAAAATATTTTTCAAGACATACAAATATATTTATTACTTTCAAATTTGATAAAGTGAAGTTTTAAATTATGAGTTATATAATTTCTGATATATTTCTAATAAGTATATGTATAAAATATTGTGATATTTTAATGGTCATGAAATATATAACCATATATTATGATTATAAAACAACATATAATAAAAGATATTCAAATAAAAAATTAACATTATCAAATGGTTATATACACATCTATAAATCATATACAAATCATTGAAGATGTTAATAATTATGTCATTAGGAATCTTCAACATTCAAATACTTTACATTCTAAAACTGCAATACAAAAATAAAACCGATAAGAAATGAAACTTCAAAGACTCCATTCAAAGACCATCAAATCAATGAATAACTTTTTGAATTCTCAGACATACACATTCATGCTTCACTATAAATATAATGTAGCCATGCCTCATTGTGAAAATTGTCATCATTTTGCTCATTTATTTTTATAAGAAATGGCCAGCCAAGATCTAGAAGATGCACAAATCTTCGAGCAAAGGAAAATAATGCACAGAGGAACTGATAATATAGAAGCTCCTAGGGGACAATTGTAAGGTAATGTTGATCATGTAGAAGGGGGGAATTTTTTTGAGTGACCCTTGTGGGAACCTCTCCTTCTGCTAAAGGAGATACGATTTCAGTTCATGTTTTGTAGTAAGCTACCCATCATCATATCCTAAACAACCACAAAGTTAGGCTCGAGATAGCGAAACCTTTGCCATTTGTTTTTGTTCATGGTTAGTGAGTAGCGAGATCATACGAAAAAAATAGAGGCGGTTTACCTGGAGCTCAACTCTAGACTCTATACGTGATGGAACGACCACAATTTAGGGTTGCACGCTATATCTCGCAAGAACAAGAACCACAGAGACGTGAAGAATGGTGTTTTGGATCTTAAAACTCGAACGTAAGAGGCTACAACGGTTTAGACTTACCTGTTTCATGAGAGCTAACTGTTCATTACAAAAATGCTCTTAATGTTCCAATGTCCTCCTAGTAGTCAATATGCCTATTCATTACAACATACACAACAACTTTCCGTTCGAGAAAGCAAAGCCGATATCCAGAATAAGGTGTAATGAGAAACTTTTTTCAAAGATAGAGCAATTTATATATGTGCAAATCTTGTAAGCAACACTAACATCTTCAGTCCAAAAAATACGCAAAGCATTATATTATAAGAAACTCCTTGTCCCTAAAATTGAAATGGTATGTTGAAACATGGACCAACATACCTTACCCGAGCAAGCTCCCCACGTGGCGTTCTTGCTTGCCTTAACAGCTATGCTTGGCTTCTCAATGATTCTTCAGCATTTCAGACTCTGAATGACACACTTCAGAGGCAACCCTTAAATCAGAGTTTCAGAAATACAAAACTCTCAATTTAGGAAATGAAGTAAAAAGAAGAAACAAACCTTCAATAGACCGAGACAGAAATACAACCATCCATACACACAACAAAATGTGCAGATTAGTGATGGATTTGAATTGTTAATTAAATTTTTTAATCTCCCATCATTGTTGTAAAATCTCACAATAGGAAGAAGGATTCATATGAGCAGGTAGTGGAAGAAGATCTTCAAACTCAAGCTGCTTTTGTTGATCCATGTTTCACCTTTTTCACTGAAGAAAACATTTTGATATGATTCGAACATCGTAAGACGCTCTAGGTCACATTGTGTACAGCTCGATAATTTTCCAACATAAATGGACAAATCAAATAAAATGGTCTAGCTCTATAATCTAATATCAAAAACCCTAAGATAAATGGGAAAACCATATTAAAAAAACAAGTTTGAGATGCGATAAAAAGACCTGGTGTTTGAGGCATAGTAAGACACTTCAGGATCCATCTCATCCTCACCCTCTTTGCTTTCCCTCTCCTTCTTCTTCTCAATACATCGCCGCTTTTCCATCTCCGAAACACCATCATTCTGCTTCAACCTTCATCCCAGACGAACATGCAGCATAACCGTACTTGTGAAATGGGGTGTCCTGCTAATCGTCTATTCAGATAAGGTCTTATAAGCTTACGTACGCAAGAATCTTGAATACAAGTGATGTATTCCGGGAAAAATTGGCGCTCCAGTCATTATTATCCGGTGGATGGTCTGCTACTATTTGCATACCAGAGTAATATCGGCATTCGAGTTTCGGATACGGTGACCATCATCTAGTACTGCATATCCCCAGATATAGGTTTCGACTTGCATCTTCTCTGAAGTATCCTGCAGATGAAAACCCATGAATCTTTACAATCAGAATCTGATATAATCAGAGGTGAATCGATGTAGCTACACACTCACAGTCAACACAACTTCAACAGTCTTCCTGTCATATTCAACATCTTCAAACTCATCTAACATCTTTAGTTCATCATCTGTTAATCCCTTCAGCACCTGAAAGCAACTCAATTTCCATAAGAATCTCGAGACTTCATCATCTAAATAAACAAAATCTCCACAAGAAAAGAATCAAACATGCAATAATTAGGGATCAAAGTCCCTAAATCTCCACCACTGGAAAAATCATTACAAAAGATGAAAGTAGAGGGATCAGAGACAGTGAGAAGAACCTTTTTGGGGATCTTTCCGTTCTCAAAAGGTAGAATCGCTGGATAAACACGACCTTTGAGCCTAAACCTGTGACTGCGATTTCAAAAATTCAAAGTGAATCTCCATCGAAATCCAAAACCCTCAAGCCCAACCCCAAAAAAATCGAGAACAGAAGAGAGAGAAGTACAAGCCAGGGAGTACGGCGGAGATGCAGGGAGCGCGATTGAGAAGCAGACGAACGACTTCGGGCTCCTGGAGACCACCGTAGACGAAGAGATTGTGCTTAGGTTCTGAGCTGCTCATCGTCTCTTCTCATTCACTTTTTTTTTTCTGTCTGAACTTTGAAAAAAATTGAAAACTTTGAGACAACCCAGATCTCAAAATTGAAATCAAAACAAACATCTGATTAAAGTACCTCAGACTTGACTCCGATATCTGCCGGAATTCACAGTGCACCAGTCTTCTTCCTAGTGATCGATGGTCGCACCGCACCGCCTCGCTCGCTTACGGAAGCTCTCGTCGCCCTTACGGAACCTACCACAGTTGAAGAAAACGAACCTGTGATTGCATCGGCCGTGAACCGCGGCCATTTTCTCCGCCGCTCTCCTCTCTCTGCCTTCCCCAGCTTTCTGAATCGTTCCCACTGTTCTAACCCCGACGCCCTAGTTGTCAATCGCATCCACACGTTAACGAGCAAAACCCCTAATATGAGAGCCTCTTGGTATTCTTCCTCGTGGGAGAGAGGGGAGATCGATTTCGCAAGGTGGCTTCAGTTGTTGAGAGCCTCTTGGTATTCTTTCCTCGTGGGAGAGAGAATGAGAGATCCTAAAGAAAGAAACGTAAATGGAAGCAAATGTAAGTTTTTTTAATAAATGCATATGACTGACGTGGAGGGATGAGAAGCGAGAAGCTCTCAGAAGCAAACAAAATGTTGTACTTTTAATATATAGACTAGAAAAAGAACCTACACAGTGCGCGGGATGTTATTTGCAAATATATAATAAAAATTAATCTATTAACAATAAATCGATATTTTAGAAATTTTAAAAATTTTGGTTTATGGCATTGCGTATATATTATTTTATTGAATATTAGGTAATAAATGCTAATAAATAATATCATAATGTTGTAACAAAAAATTGATCTAGTTTAATAATAAAATTAAATGAAAAAATACATTTTTAAATAATCTTTTAATAACACATGATAGTTTAAAAAATATGAAGCTATTAGAATATCAATGGGGTAAAAATATATTGCATTGAACTATGAATGTGAATATTTTTGTCTAAAATATAAATGATTGTTATAATATTTTTTCTATATCTTAAAATCATATGAGAAACAAAATAATTGAATTAATTGACTCATAGTTAGAGTAAAAAATTAAAAATATGTAACATATATAATATATTATTATATGGTGATACATATTATTTGGTGTTTATTGGTTGGAATTTTCATTAACTTTGCAATCTTTATGTTTTCTTCCATTTTTTTTTTCAAAATTTCTCTGGATTTTCTTTTATTATTCATGTTTATTTAACAATATAAAATATAATAAAAATGAAATGAAAACTCCATCATGTTTTTTGTATGAGTAATGACAAAAAAAATTTCAAGGGATTTATCGTATCATCCACATGAACAAAGGAATCATTTCCTCTTCTATCTTCATCTTCCTCTTCCATCCTCTCCTATCATTTCACCGAAAGCATACCTCATTAGCATAGTTAATTAGTTTAAATTTATAATTCACTCGTCTTCCACTATTCTTTATGTTCACAGTTTCTAAACTCCTATGAGATGTTATAGACTTGATGTTATGCATTTCTTTCCACTCTAATATCTTCTTAACAACTTGAAAAATAAATTATTTACCATATAAAACCATAATTCTTAGTATCACATACAAAAAGCTTGAATCAAGAAGAATTTTTGTGATTCTATTTTCAAACATGGTGATTCTATGTTCAATCGAATTTTTGTCTCTACTTCTTCAAAGAGTCAAACAAACACCTTTATACTCATTTTTTCGTATTTATGTCACATCCTATCATTTTGGATAATAAACGAATGAGAATTTCTCCAAACCATGATTTGCATAAGATACGATGATGTTGTTCCATGATAAAACATACTTTGATGTGATACACATGATAATAGTTGTTGATTTACCATGGAGGAATCACAATATCAATCAAATAACATATGAAACTAGTTGTAGTGCGGTCCTTATCTGTTTTCAGTGAACATACACCATCTATTTAAATGGTATTTATATAGTAATATAACTCGCGCGACGCGCGGAGTTTTATCAATTTTTATTATACAATTGGAATTTATATATCACAAATGCATCATTATTTAGAAAGACAAAAACTTAAATGTGATGATATATTTTCTATATCATTTACGAAAAATAGATTATATATTTAAATTTCTGTTAAAAATCATCAAAAAATTGGTAGGATATAATTACTATAACTCAATAATATATGATAATGATATCAATGTTATGTAAAAAAATATGTGATTTTAAAACGAAATTTTTAGATATAATATAATAGACGATTATCAATTTTATCATTTATTTCATTTCATTAGTCTCTAATATTTTTCATACTTTTTATAACCAAATTTCATCTAAGTACGTGAATTTGTTATATAACTACACATCAAATATAAATTTTGAAATATTAATATATTTCATAGAATTCGTGAATAAGAAAAAGTATATGGATTTATACAACGTATGTATATCTATCTTTATTTTATTTATTTATCTCATTTCATCAATTTCCAATATTGTTTCAATTTTTTATAACCAGACCTTCATGTAAATATACTATTAATTTTTATTCACATAAATACGTAAATTTGTTATATTTTATATATAAAATTTTAAATTTGAAATATTACAATATTTTGTAGTCTATATAGTTTTATATAACATATTTATATGATTATCAATATACGTGAATTTGTTATATAACTACACATCAAATATAAATTTTGAAATATTAATATATTTCATAGAATTCGTGAATAAGAAAAAGTATATGGATTTATACAACGTATGTATATCTATCTTTATTTTATTTATTTATCTCATTTCATCAATTTCCAATATTGTTTCAATTTTTTATAACCAGACCTTCATGTAAATATACTATTAATTTTTATTCACATAAATACGTAAATTTGTTATATTTTATATATAAAATTTTAAATTTGAAATATTACAATATTTTGTAGTCTATATAGTTTTATATAACATATTTATATGATTATTTATCAATATTTTATTTATTTATCTCATTTCATTAATTTCTAATAATTTTCAATTATTTTGTAACTCGAATTTCATCTAAATATAATATATACTTTTATTCATATAACTATGTAATTTTTTTTAATATAATTACATATAGAATTCAAATTTTGAAATATTAAAATATTTCATAAATTTCAAGAATAAAAACCTTATACAGGTTTACATAACAAATTTATATGATTATATCTATGTTTTATTTATTTCATTACTTTTTAATATTGTTTTTCAATTTTTTTATAACCAAACTTTCATATAAATATACTATATTCTTTTATCCATATAAATAAGTAAATTTCTTATGTAATTACATTAAATTTAAATTTTGCAATATTAAAATATTTTGTATAGTTGATGAATAAAAAACTTTATATCGATTTATATAAAAAAATTATGATTATTTGTCTATAGTTTATTTATTTTTATCATTTTATTAGTTTCTAATATTTGTTATTTTTTATAACAAATTTTCATGTAAACATGCTATATTTATTAATTTATTCATATAAATACATAAATATGTTATATAATTAAGCATGAAATTTAAATTTTGAAATATTTTGTAAAACTCATGAATAAAAAAACTTATATAAATTTTTATAAAAAATTTATATGATTATTTGTTTATATTATATTTATGTCTCTTTTCATTAGTTTCTAACATGTTTTCAATATTTTTTTATAACTAAATATTCATGTAATTCAACAGAAAAATTTAATTGTAATTTAAATTTTGAAATATTTAATTGTAATTTAATTTGTATTTAAAATTTTGTAAACATTAAACCATTTAATTTTAGTTATATTTAAAATCGAATTCAGAAACTAATTTATTGAAGATATGAAAATAGTTGTAGTGCAGTCCTGATCCGTTTTCAATGAACATACACCATCTATTTAGATGGTATTTATATAGTAATAGAACCCCCGTGATGTGCAGGGTTTTATCAATTTTTTATCATACAATTAGAATTTATATATATCACAAATGCATCATTCTTTAGAAAGACAAAAAATTAAATGTGATGATATATTTTCTACATATTTTACGAAAAAAAGATAATATATTTAAATTTTATTTAAAATAATAAAAAATCATTAGCTCCTAATATTTGTTATTTTTTATAACAAATTTTCATGTAAACATACTATATTTATTTATTTATTCATATAAATACATAAATTTGTTATATAATTATGCATGAAATTTAAATTTTAAAATATTTTGTAGAGTTCACAAATAAAAAACTTATATAAATTTATATAACAAATTTATATGATTATTTGTTTATATTATATTTATGTCTATTTTCATTAGTTTCTAACATAATTTCAATATTTTTATAACTAAACATTCATGTAAATGTATTATATATGTTTATTCATAATTGTAATTAAATTTTGAAATATTTGATTGTAATTTAATTTTTATTTTAATTTGTATTCAAATTTTTGTTTGTGAAGCCCGTAAATAAAGGAAGTCGGTGATACCGACTTCCATGCGTATATATATATATTATTAATCAAATTAGGGTTAATTAAACAAAATAAGAGGGATTGAAAGAGCAGTGCGGCGTGCATAAAAAAAGAAGCGAGGAGAAGAGAAACGAAGGAGAAAGAACAAATCGAAGAAGATTTTCATCGCGTTCTTCGTGGTGAATTCTAATCGAGATTGTGGTAAATCTCTAGTTAATTTTTTTGTGATTATTTCCTTAATTCAAACATTTATATTATGAAAATTTATTGAATGAATGGATCTATGATAGGGAAGGATTGATTGGTGTTGTTGTTAGCGATAATATCAAGAATCGTCAAATTGTCGGGAAACTAAGGTGATGATTTTCTCCACCCTAATTTCGGATTCGTGATCGATTTATGGAACAAATTATATTTTTAAAATGAGGCATGATCATGATAGAATTTATAGGATCATAATGGGAAAAATGAGACGTTACAAGTGCAATTGGATTAAAACCCTAAATTTGTCGTAGGAGAATTTATGATAAGTATATGAGCTGTATAAGTGACTAGAGATGATCTAGAGAACTTACGTGCGACCAAGTGTTGGGGTCGGAGAACGTCGATATTTGGGTTCGGCATTCAAACCGAGTGAATATCTTGTTAGTGTGCTCGATCGGGTGGTTTCACACTCGAACCTTCGGAAGAAGGCGTGTGCGAGCGCGTTGGTGAAAGTTGTCACGTGAGGAGTATCGGGTCGACGGCGTTAGTATTGCAACACTTGGATCTGGGCCGGCATCATACCGTGCTGGGGTTGTGGTAGCTTTGCGAGCGACGGAGCGTCGAGTTAGTCAGATCAGTGGATCTGCCAGCGTCGTACCGTGTTGGGGTTGTGGTAACCTTTCGAGCGACGGAGCGCTGTAGTGTACTGATAGCTGGGGTACGTTGTGACCTTGCGAGATTTTCAGTGTAGTGTACTGATAGCTGGGGTACGTTGTGACCTTGCGAGATTTTCAGTGTATTGTACTGATA
>CM071871.1:9519508-9554020 GCA_036759665.1 Gynandropsis gynandra
CATTCTTGAATGGAATCATTCAAGAAGAAGTATACGTTGAACAACCTCAAGGCTTTGAGGATCATAAACATCCAGATCATGTTTATCGACTTAAGAAGGTGCTATATGGATTGAAACAAGCACCAAGGGCGTGGTATGACAGGCTGGCCACATTTCTCATCAACAAGGGATACAATCGAGGGGGAGTTGATCGAACATTATTTATTCATAAATCTGATAATCACTTACTCGTTGTTAAAATATATGTTGATGATATAGTCTTTGGTTCAACATCTCAAAAGAAATTTGATTGGTTTGTGCAAACTATGACAAAAGAATTTGAGATGAGTATGTTCGGAGAACTAAAGTTTTTCCTTGGTTTGCAGGTAAAACAATTAGATGATGGAATCCTTATATCCCAAAGCAAGTATGCACGAGACTTAGTGAAGAAATTTGAAATGAACAACAGCAAAACTGCTCTCACTCCAATGTCTACAACTACAAAATTGTCAAAGGATTCCGAAGGAGAAGATGTAGAACAAAAGCTGTACCGGAGCATGATAGGAAGTTTATCTACTTAACCGCAAGTAGACCTGACCTTGCAGCAAGTGTAGGAATTTGTGCACGATACCAAGCCAATCCAAAGCGCGCCCATCTTCAAGCAGTAAAAAGAATAATCAAATACGTGAAGGGAACTAGTGAGTTTGGTATATACTACACTAAAGATACTAATTGCGAATTGGTAGGTTTTTGTGATGTAGATTGGGGTGGTAATGCCGACGATCAGAAAAGCACCTCCGGAGGGTGTTTCTTTCTTGGAAATAACCTTATTTCGTGGCACAGTAAGAAACAAAATTCTACATCTTTGTCTACAGCAGAGGCGGAATATATAGCATTGGGAAGTTGTAGCACACAACTCATTTGGATGAATCAAATGCTATCGGACTATGTTATGGATTCTAACTCTTTTATTGCTCACTGTGATAATACAAGTGCCATAAACATCTCAAAGAATCCTGTACTACATTCTAGAACAAAGCATATAGAGATTAGGCATAATTTCCTTAGAGAGCTTGTTGAGAAAAAGCAATTGATAATTGAATATGTGCCTACGGAACGACAATTGGCTGACATTTTTACCAAACCTCTTGACATGAACCGCTTTGTGAATCTAAGAAAGGCACTGGGTGTGTGCGAGCTTTAAAAGGTAAAAAGGGTAATGAATGTACTTTATTGTTTGAGAAATATGATGGTAGAAGTATACTTACACTGATATTAAGGTGCACCTAGCATGTTTGAAAAAGTTTTTTAGTGCACAGATGAGAACACCACTCCTACACTCCGTTGTCAATAAATTTGATAAGAGTGCAATGGAATTGGCTCGGATCTAAGTGGTGAGACGGATTTCCAACTTCGACGTCTTAAGGGCATAAGGTTAGTAAAAAAAATTGAAAAAGGAAAAGAAAAAGATAAAAGAAAAAGATAAAAGAAAAAGAATATTCAAGCATACATATGCAAGAATAAACGAAAAAAATGATAAAAGAACAAAACCTACATACTCCGCTATGATTTGATCATAAGAGTATACCTACACGGTAGCCTGAGTCAAAGTGGTGGGGAAATCTGTCAATTTCGACGCTCTAGAAGTCCAGAGTGTTTGTTCTTAATCAGGTACGAAATTCTATTTACATATATGTCGGGTGTACCTGGTGAATGTGCTAAGTGTATTTGTGCTGTCGATTTTGATTTCAATTTAGTATATGATTTATTTCTTTTACTTAAAAGGAAGTTTTTTAAAAAAAATTATTTAAAGGTTTGTGCGGTGATTGCTAAGGTTGATTTGGTAAATATTTGTTCAATTGAAGTGACGTTTGTTTTAGAAAATTTAAAATACATCTTGCATGCACGGTACCATTTGCAAAATCATTCTTCAAATTTAAAAATTTCAAACTTTCTCTGAAACCCTAAATCGACGGGGCCGAAAAAGGAGTTCGTTCTCCTACTGCGATTGTGAGACAAGTTACTAGATCGACACCAGCAAAGGATTTGATGGCCGCACAACAAGAGAATGAGATAAAGAAAAATCAGGATGCAATTCCAAAGAAAGGGAGAAAGGTACAAAATTCCAATTTATCTGTTGATACTGTTTCTACTGAAGAACAAGAACGGAATCTTAGGGGAATCACAGAAGAAAGATCAGATAATGCAAGGCTGGAGATGATTCTGTTCGACGCAACAAAGACGCCACCTGAATCTGCAAGAAGATGTGATTCAAGAAGATACGGTTTCGATTGAGGAAGTTGAGATACCACTGAAGTCTCTGAAAAAGAAGTCGAACAAAGCAAAAAGAAAGAAGAACAGGGGATCGAGTAGTGGAAAGTCGAAACAGACCACCACTAAAAAATACCGAGAATCTCCTGTGCATGACCCACGAGGTAATCCTGATAACATTGTTAAGGATGCCTACTCCTTTAAATTCTTTACACCACTATATGAAAATCTCTTGAAGACTATATGTCAACGAGAAATTTTTAGTGAGAGGGGTGTAAATGTCAGTCATTTTAAGGAAATTGGACTGTGGAGATTGTTGTAGGATAGGGAATTACTGGGTACAATCTCGCATGTATAACAGTATAATAAGGAATTGATCCTTGAGTTCTACGCAAATTTAATCTATGCAATTGAACTCACAAGTAGCCCTATGTATCAAAGGATATATCTTAGGGGGAGGATCTTTGAGTTTTCACCGTTTCACATCAATAGATTCTTAGGCACTCCGAATTCTCCTATCATTAGAGAAAAGGAGTTGGAATTAGAGTAAGACATGAATGCTGTTGCCCGTGTACTTACGGGTAAAGGTGATGCACGGTGGTCTGATAAAATAGGTCCAGCTAAGGTGGTATGGAATTGTGCGCTGTTGAATAAGATTTGTAGATCAAACTGGATTCCTACAAAGAAGACGGATTTGCTTAAGAGAGTTTATTGTGTCAAAGCTGGTGTACCTATCAACATGGGAAAAGTGATATTTGATCAGATTCTCACTCAAGCTTATTCGAAAGATTTATTCTGTCGTTCCCATGTCTTATTCAAGGAATTTTAAGACAACAATGCCCAGACATTTGTTTTGATGTTTTTTGTTACAAAACTAATATCGATGATGATTTCTTTTGTGGGACATAGGTCTTGATATATTTTTGAAATCTTATTGATGCACGATTTTTGATTATGTGTTTGTTAAAGTACAATATCAAAAAGGGGGAGATTGTCAAAGTATTTTGATCTGAAAATTGTTTGCTGAAATGCTATTTTGAATAGGTCAAAAAACAACTAAGTCAAAGGCTAAAATATAGGAGAAAGTCAAGGAGCTAAAAATAAGGAAGTTGTTGGAGAAAATCAAAGAGCACAAATTGGAACAAACACATCATGCAAGTCTATAAACAAGAGGAATGTTGGCTGACTTCAGATCTAAGAGAGACTTCTCCATCTACTTGAGAGTTTATCAATGTCTAAGAGAGAAGTGGAGTTGAAAATCGTGAAACTAAATTAGAGTTTTTGTATACACTTTGCAAAGTGTTTTTGTTTACACAAATCATAGAGTGTGCGTCTAGGGATTTATGGGGGAGTGGCTTGCGAGTCATTCTGTAAGGTTATTGTGAGAATAGCCTTAGGCTGTAATACATGCGTGTGTGAAGCTCGGGATTTAGAATTCGGGTTCAAGGCGGGTAGAGTCTGAGGGTGTGTCTGAGTCTGTATCCAGGTGTACCTGGTAGACCGATTGAATTGAATAGAAAATCCTTTGGAGTTTTAAAACTCCACCAAATGCGTTGGCCATCTACTCTTTAGTTTTTCATAATTTAAAAAAATATATAATGGTAAAAAATAATAAACATAGTATAATAAGAACATAATTGCATTTGAAAAAATTAAGACATTTTAAAAATAATCCAAAACTAATGTCTAAAAACTCGTAAAATACGACACTAATTGATGTGTGCTCTCCTTTCACGTCTCAAGTTAAGCCTATTGATGTTAGATTGCACTGGTTCGCATTTCTTTTTATCTATAAGATCAATTTTAGTGGTTGAACCACCCACTCCCTCAGTCCTCTTGTGCAATAAAACCATAATGAACATATGAGTTTTAAGGTATATCTAAGAGAAAAATAAAAACAGTACATGTATCTCAACCACTTCCGACATTTATTCCTCTTTAGAATTCCAATCCTTAACACGTGAAAATGAATGATTGATGGTTAGAAGAAAATTTGTACGATGTGATTTTAACATGGAACACATAAATTTTTCCGACAATATTTGTCAAACATTTCCACAAGTTCTCGTATCCATCAACATCATGTAGCTTGGAAAAAATATAAATTTTAATAAGTAACTTAAAAAACCAGAAAAGAAAATACTCTTAAGCAACATTATACATACATGTGATTTAGTAAGATCAGAAGTCTTTGTATTTTTTATCTTGACTATTTCCCGATCAGACGCAACAAAGTTATGTATAATGTTGCTCAAGAGTATTTTCTTTTCTGGTTTTTTAAGTTACTTATTAAAATTTATATTTTATTAAAATTTATATATTAAAATTTATATTTTCTTCGCCATCATCAACTATCATTTCAACACAATATCTAAAATACCAAAAAAGTTACTAACATGATTAGATTAATATGAAATACCGAACAAAAAAAATTAAAACGATATTACAAGAAATCCATGCAATTTTAAAGGTAGTAAACTAATGAATATGATGGTTAAAATTAAATAGCGTTGAATGCGAATGAAACTAAACTTCACTAATCAACGAATTATATTCAATTAACTAAATACCACAGGTTTTGAGAGATGTACGATGATGCAATGAAGTTCTAACAAGAGATCATGGTCATAGATATAATTACGTATTTGGGAAATTCAAGCTCTTTTCTAGGAAATGACTCTCCCGATGCCTAGACCCACTATATTACATGTGTACTACTAATCTCCCAATTGTGTAATTTCACCTACTAGATGCATTAAGATCGCTATCCTAATTCCTAAGTTCAATTAACTGACCGGCCAAGATTCTAAATCAATTGAGACTTCATATCATGGCTATGTTCCAAAATCCAATTCATCTCCCAATGTAATTAGATTTTTATAAACATTCATTCAAGCTACCAACAAGAACAAAAGCATTACGAACAACAATCAATCTAAAACGAACAAATATTATAACTAAACATTAAGAATAAAATTCATTACATATCGGCAAAGCTCTCTAACCCGTGGCTATGGATCTACTCGGACATGGACTTAGAAAACAAAACACGAAAGATAACTATATTCAAAATAGATAAAAAACGAGATCCCTCCCTATTCTACTAACATACTATAACAAAATAGACGTTATCAAACTCCCCCAGACTTGAACCTTTGCTCGTCCTCGAGGAAGACTAGAACTAAGCATGAGAGGAGTTAGACAACAACCGGATACTAGCACAAACAACTCAAAAAGTCAGCCATCCTACACAACAAGGCGTCACACGAACATAGATCTAAGCGCACCAAATTTATACCTCTATCTACTAAAAGCCACTAACCGTGCAATCCTACACATATCGTAAGTTCATTTTACTAACCCCTAGACAACATCCAAGCGATCTCCATACCTATTCTAATGCGAAAATGGTTTGATACCATTCTTAAGACAATTATTTTTCTTTTTTTGTTCTCTTTTTCTTCTTTTCGATTTCCACACATTTTATTTCTTTGAAAATTCGCACTTGGTTTCTAGGACGTCACAGTTGAAGAGGACAACTTTCTACTTAGACCCAGGTTGCCGTTGGCACACTCATAAGGTCTTGTAACCTTAGCGGAGTGAAGAGTTTGCGTCATTGCTGATTTTTTTCTTTTGATTAAACTATTGTGATTACGCATAGACTCTAACCCTTAGGACGTAGAAAAAAAAACAGCCTCGACCCACCACTTAGACCCGAACCATCAATATCGATGCACTCATGTCAATGTCAGGCTGAAATTGTTAAAGAACTTATTCTAATTACAGCGGAGTGTAAGTTCGTGGAAATATAGCGATCGAAACAAAACAAAGAATGGACGGTATGCTCAGAGATATAAATACTTGGGGTTGAAACCTAGGGGAAGGAATACAACTATAGGCTATGGATTCATGCACGACTATTAACTAATCGACATCTAAAGATATTTTTCAGCAAACCTAGACTTTTGTTCCCGATTCGAAAAAGTTGCATAAAGATGGCTAAAGTTCGAAATTTTTCGTACTAGATATCCGTCTGTCTAATCCTAACTAAGCTAACATAAAAGCTAAAATAAAACGAAGAACTCGTCATCTAAATCCTAATCCCAATCATGAAACTTGAAGAGTCCAGACTTGAAGGGAATACTGTCTCGGTGTTAAAAAAATAGGAGAAGGCCTAGCATGCAAAAACTCAGGGAAAATAAAGGAGATAGGAACATGTGCACCTGATGTGTGCTTGCTGTCCCAAGTTGAGGAAGCTGGGTATATGCGTCTCTCCTTTGTTGTGGATAATATTGAAGTGGAAAAATCTGCAACAAAGAGTCACACAATCCGAAAAAGAGAGAATGATACATAGAAGTCGCTAATTGTGTGCATGCATGTGAAAAGAATAAGAATCAAATTTTGAAAATAAAGTGAAATAAGTATATGGATATAAGGCTCGGGTTATGATATGAGAATGGACAGTGTTCGAGGAACCCGAGCATGAAGAGGACACTGTAACATCACAAGAAGGTCTCGTGACCGGTGCTAAGGCTAAAGAAGAGGATGCCGGTCCCGCGACCAGTGTTGAGGCAAGAGAGGAGGATGCCGGTTCCACGACCCGTGCTGAGGCGAGAGAAGAGGACGCCGGTCCCGTGACCCGTGCTAAAGCTAGGACGCTCAAGGAAGCTATCGTCGGACTACTTGCAGCCGTGTGGGTTCGAGACGAGTGCTCGAGTCCACAAGGAAGCTCTAACGTCCGAGTCATATTACATGTCGAAGCTCATCTTGCAACGATCAACAATTAAGACAAGTGTTTTGTGTGTGCTCTTTTCCCACCGTTGGTTTTTTCCCACATGGTTTTCCAGCGGAAAGTTTTTAACGAGGCCACGACTCACTTCCTCCCCCTAATTGTTGACCCAAGACTTCATCTATTTAAGTTACATTTATTTAAGTTCTGTCCATTTAATTCACAAGTCTTGCATGGCTTGCATGCATGCTAAATATTAAATTCTGCATTGAAGGCCTTGCATGGCTCTTCCCCACCTCCTTCTTCTTAATGTGGCCGTCCACCCCCTTGTACACAACAATCAATCTTTCAATTTGAATTTCAAACTTTTTTTTAGAAATCTCCATTGTTAGTGTGTAATATCCAGCATTGTTAGTGTGTAATATCTAGCAAACAAGTTCGTTTTTCTTGGTGAGAATAAGAATAAGTATTCTCTCATGGATTTCAATAGAACTAAAGGTAGCTATTTATACAATTAGAAAGGGTGAAACACAAGGAAAATACAAATACACATGCAAGGCACAAGTTTAGATGTAACATGCATGAGCTGGAGCGGTCAACAAGGCATAGGAGACCGCATAGGTCATAAATAGGCTTGATCAGGTCACTGGACGCAGGATGTGGCACGGGACATGAAAAAGGAAGTAGAACATGACCCGAGATGGGAGAGGAGCGGGATGCGGCTCGAGATACGAATACGTAAGTCTGAAAGAGCGTACACAATAGCTAAACTAAAAACAAGAAAATGATAAAAAGAGATCCATAAAGAAAAAAAGAAAAAGAAATAGGAAAAAGGAAGAGATGATCTAATCCTCATCCCGACGTGGCTCGGGATGCAGAGATGAGCGGGACGCGGCTCGGGACACAGCTCGAGATGCGGAGAAGGGAGTGGGATGCGGCCATTCTTCTTAACATGCAATCTAAGTCCGAAGAGCAAGAAAAACGGGAGAACTTGTTCCATACCCGCCGCCTAGGGAAGGTTTGTAGCTTGATTATAGATGGAGGACGTTTCACTAATGTCGGAAGTGCTACCATGGTCCTAAAACTCGGATTAAAGATCAAGAAGCACCCGAGGCCTTATAAAATGCAGTAGCTCAATGAGAATGGCGAAATGAACGTGACCAACCAAGTGACCGTGCCTATCACCATTGGCAAATACGAGGACGGGATCTTGTGTGACGTTCTTCCAATGGAAGCAAGCCACTGGAATTGCTGCTGCTCTGCATACCTCGCAGCCTCTATGTCGTACATCTGCTCTGCCATGAATGACTGGTACCTGGCCTCCTCCACTACGTACCTGAGGGCGTCGGAGACTCCTTCCATCGAAGGGAAGTCAGAGCGGCTGTGAGGGTACTCTGGACGCGCGCGTGAATGTCTGGCGCGTCGGCTGCAAATGGCGAAATGAACGTGACCAACCAAGTGACCGTGCCTATCACCATTGGCAAATACGAGGACGAGGTCTTGTGTGACGTTCTTCCAATGGAAGCAAGCCATATCCTTCTCGGTAAACCGTGGGAATCGAATCGAAAGGTAATACATGACGGTTTTACTAACAAGCATTCATTTGAGTTTAATGAAGGAAAACCGTCCTTATTCCTTTGACGCAAAGAGAAGTACAACAAGATCAAGTGCATCTAAAACAGAAAGAAGAACGCGTACTAAAGTTATCGAAATTCTACGCTAAATCGGGTGAGATCAAGGAATCTCTTCACTCTAGTCAATCAGTTTTATTATTCATTTTTAAGGAAGATCTTTTGAGGTTGACTAACCTTGCACCGGAGCTTCCGAGTGAGTTCACTTCTTTATTGCAGACTTATGAAGATGTTTTCTCCGAAGATAACCCTACGGGATTACCTCCTATACGCGACATTGAACATCAAATAGACTTTATCCCCAGAGCCACACTTCAAAATCGACAAGCTTATCGTACAAACCCGGTGGAGACTAAGGAGTTGCAAAGGAAAGTGGAGGAACTCATGGCAAAGGGACACATTCGAGAGAGCATGAGCATGTGTGCGGTTCCCGTTTTACTCCTGCCAAACAAGGATGACAGACTCAAGGAACCCGAGCATGAAGACGACACTGTAACATCACAAGAAGGTCCTATGACCCGTGCTAAGGCTATAGAAGAGAACGTCGGTCCCACGACCCGTGCTGAGGCGAGAAAGGAGGACGTCGGTTCCACGACCCGTGCTGAGGCGAGAGAAGAGGATGTCGGTCCCGCGACCCGTGCTAAAGCTAGGATGCTCAAAGAAGATATCATCAGACTACTTGCAGTCGTGAGGGTTCAAGACGAGTGCTCGAGTCCACAAGGAAGCTCCAACGTTCGAGTCGTACTACATGCCAAAGCTCATCTTGCAACGATCAACAATTAGGGCAAGTGTTTCGTGTGTGCTCTTTTCTCACCGGTTGTTTTGTCCCACGTAGTTTTCCAGCAGTGGGTTTTTAACGAGGCCATGACTCACTTCCGTCCCCTTAATTGTTGACCTGAGAATTCCTACGTCGATCGTATCGAAGCATATTACCGTTACGTTTATTTTATTTTTCAAATTTCTTTCCATTTATATCATAAGTCTTGCATGGCTTGCATGCATGTTGAACATTAAATTCTGCATTGAAGGCCTTGAATGGCTCTTCCCCACCTCTTTCTTCTTAATGTGGCGGTCCACCCCCTTTTACACAACAATCAATCCTTCAATTTGAATTTCAAACTTTTCTTTGAGAAATCTCCATTGTTGGTGTGTAATATCCAGCATTGTTGGCGTGTAATATCTAGCAAACAAGTTCTTTTTTCTTGGTGCATCATATCCACGAAGACAATCTTCGGTATATCGAGAGTCTTCCGCAACTCTTGTGTGATCCATCATTCCACACGCCTTGTGTAGAGGAGTCTTCCGGCTCGGCTGCAGCATGGATTATCCGTCACTACCTTCATTCCAGAGTGCCGATTCAGCGAGGATATCATCAGGTTGCTTCTCGAGAAATGCTTGTTTAAGGTCACGAGCCTGACCAAGATACTCTACTCATGTGTTGGCTCCGAAAGAGCGAAAATAGTTTGATTGATGTTCATGGTGTCCGGGTTGTAGAGTTTCAAATGTTAGGCGTTCACTTTGGATGTGCTATCGTGTTCCACCATCTCGATAGCGCCATGTGGTGAGACGCTTTTGATTGTAAACGGCCCAGACCAACGTGACTTGAGTTTTCCTGGAAAAAATTTCAAACGTGAATTGAAAACAAGTACTTGGTCACCTACCTTGAAAGTCTACTGGACTATGTGTCTATCATGCCACCTCTTCATGCGCTCCTTGTAGATCTTTGCGTTCTCATATGAGTGGAGGCGCATCTCTTCTAGTTAGTGTAGTTGTAGCACTCATTTTTTCGTGGCTGACTTGTAGTCGTAATTAAGTGCTTTGATTGCTCAATACTCTCGATATTCCAACTCGACCGGTACATGGCATGTCTTACTGTACACAAGTTGGAACAGAGTCATTCCGATTGACATTTTGAATGCTAGACGGTAGGCTCACAGTGCATCGTCGAGTTTCAATGCCCAATCCTTCCTAGACTTAGAGACCATCTTCTCCAAAATCGACTTGATCTCTCGGTTAGAAACTTCAACTTGGCCGCTGGTTTGAGGGTGATATGGCATTGCTATTCTATGTCAAACACAAAACTTCTTCAATAGCCCTTCTATGATACGGTTCACAAAGTGCTTACCTCCATCACTGATCACAACCCTTGGAACTCCAAAACGTGGGAATATGAAACGTTTGAACATCTTGGTTACTGGTTTGGAGTCCTTGGTTGGACTCACCAAGGCTTCTACCCACTTCATTGCATAGTCCACCGCGACTAGTATGTAGAGGATCTCGCATGAGGACGGGAAAAGGCCCATGAAGTCTATCCCCATACATCAAACGGCTCAACCTCTAGGATGTATTGTTGTGCCATCTCATGGCATCTAGAAATATTCCTCTATCCTTTAACAATTATCGCAAGATGCTTCGTAGCTATGGGCGTCCTTGAAGAATGTTGGCCAATAGAAGCCCGCTTGCAGCACCTTTGCGGCTGTATTGGCTGCTGCAAAGTGTCCTCCATAGCTTGAAGAATGGCAACGTGACAGTATGTGTGGAGCTTCTTCTTCGGGGATGCAACGCCTAAAGATTCCATCTGTACCCCTTTTGAAAAGATACGGTTCATCCCAATAGTATGCCTTGACGTCATGGAATCTTCCTCGCATTGTAGTTCAGCCCCTCCGGTAGCACTTGACATGATAAGTAATTCACAAAATCAGCATACCATGTAGTGGAGGCACAAGTCACGGACATTACCGCATCATCTCGGAGATAGTCATAGATAGGAATGCACTCGGGGATTTCAAGACGTGAAAGATGGTCAGCCACCCCATTCTCAGTTCCTTTCCTATCCCTTATTTCAAGATCAAACTCTTGTAGTAGTAGGATCCATCTAATGAGCCTCGGCTTTTCATATTTCTTGGTGAAAAGGTAACGTAAGGCAGCATGATTCGTGTATACTATTACCTTGAAGCCAACTAGGTATGAACAGAACTTTTCAAACGCAAAGACAATTGCAAGTAGCTCCTTCTCGATCGTGGAGTAGTTGAATTGGGTGTTGTCTAATGTTCTACTTGCATACTAAATTGCGTGCAACATCCAATCCTTCCGATGTCCCAACACTGCCCCAACCGCATAATCGCTCGTGTCACACATGAGCTCGAAATAGAGCTCCCAATCCGACGGTTGTATTATTGGTGGAGAAACCAACACCTTCTTCAACTTTTCAATGTCGTGTGACATTCCGTTGTAAATTCAAATGGTATATCCTTGCCTAACAGACCAGTGAGGGGTTTAGATACCTTCGCGAAGTCTTTGATGAATCGTCTATAGAACCCGCATGTCCTAAGAAGCTACGGATGGCCTTAACGTTCCTAGGAGGTGACAGCTTTTTGATAACTTCTATTTTTGCCTTATCGGCCTCTATTCCCCTTGTTGATATCCTATGTCCCAATACGATGCCTTTGCGAACCATGAAGTGGCACTTCTCCCAATTCAGCACAAGATCGTTTCTACGAACCTGTCTAACACTTTACAAAGTTTGGTTAGACAAACATCAAAGGAAGGTCCATGGACAGAAAAATTGTCCAAGAACACTTCCATAATTTCAAAATTCACATCGGAGAATATAGAAGTCATGCTGAAAGGTAGCAGGTGCATTACACAAACCGAAGGGCATCCAACAATATGCAAATGTTGATAAGATTCAAAGTTAAACAATTATGAGCCTAAACTAATCGCAAGTGCACGGCACGTGTGTAGTACTCTAGGTGTCGATCCCACAGGGACTACGCAACACAATCTAAACCCAAACTACGAATCAAACTTGCAAACGAACGAAATATTGATTTTATGAATTAAAAACTAAAAACAATAAACTAACGAGTTCTTAACAGTGAGACAAACGTTTTAGGAATCCGGTTTCACCACAAGACTACCGAAACCAAAATCAACATATCTAATCATGCAATCCCAATTAAGTTATCTAAGGCAGACAATCCTAATAAGATATCTACCCTCTCTCAAGGCATAGACACGTGATCTAGTCAAGTTATCTCCTACTTTCATGGCTGACACCTTAAGCTAAATCCATAAGTTCTGTGATTCATCTGTTTTACCCTCAATCGTTGCTAGCCTACTTTATTGGCCTAACCTCAGTTGTTCTAAACCTGATTATCCGGAATCAGGATTCTCCTTTCGGTCCGTCTCCTAAGTTCCTAAAACATGAATCTACTTGGCCTTCGTAAATACAAGTCAATCAAGCACTCAGATAAAGAATAGATAAACAAAAACGGGAAATTGCATTCAAAGATAAATCAAAGTGGTTCCGGGATAGCCAAGGGCTTATCCCTTCTCCTAGAACAAAACGACTACTCGCTCATGCGTTCAAAAGCAAACAACATAATCGAACTAGAAAGTCTAAAGAACATTTAAAACCAAACAAAACCGAAGTCCTGAATCGATCTCCAATGCCCCTTAAATGTCGCCTCCGCAAGAACTCACGAACAGCTCGCCTCTCTACTCTCTTTCTGCAACTCTTTCTGCAACTCTCTCTCTAACGGCTGTGTTTTTCCTCTCATAACTTAAGTGAACGAACCCTAGCTCTCCTCCTTTTCTTTCCTCTTTTCTTTCTTTCCTTTTCTCCTCTTTTTCCTCTTTGGTCGTTCACTTCCCTTCCTCTTCTTTCCTCTTTGCTGCAGTTTGTTGTTTTTGTGAGTTTTCTATTCTTCTTTGCATTAATTTCTATTCTTGAGTAAGTGGGCATGTTTCCATTCTATTTTCCAGCCATATAACTCATATTCCTCTTCTCTAACAATGTTTCCTTTTTGTGTAGGCAACTAACCACTTTTTTTTCCTCTTTCCCGCAAGTTTCTTTTTTCTTGTTTCTACAGGTGACAGACGTGACCCGCACAGGCTGGTGTGTGTGCCCCGCATGGGCTCCCTTGCTGGTGCTTGATCCGCTCGGGCTGATGCACAGCCCGAGCTGTGCTGTGTCTGCTGGAACAAGTGCCCCGCGTAGGCTGAGGTGTACCCCGCACAGGCTGAGGACTGCCTTGAAGACCCGTTGCGTGCTGAGGAGTGCCCCGACCCGTGATTAGTTTGCTGGAGGTCGTAGCTCGTGCGGGCTAGGTGAATGCCCCGTGTGGGCTGTGTTAGTCCGTGCTAATACTCATCCCTTTTGCTATGTTATGATTCTCGATGTTAGTATTTTTTCCTGTGTACGTCCTTTAGCTCCAAAATGAACCGAATACGCATTAAAACCTATAAGAACACGAAAATACGAAAGCGAGTAAAACGGATATAGAATCATAAGTAAACATCGCATCTATATCGTAAACATCTCTAAAATCGTGTAAGAAATACGTATGAAAATGAAATTATCAAATGTACCGAAGGGACATGTGAATGCCGCTTTTCTTGATCATTTGGATGGATTGGTATCTGAAAAAAAAAACTGAATAACCATCAAGAAAACAAAAATAAGAGTGAAGAGCTAAACGTTCCAGCATTTTATCAATGAAAGGTAAAAGGAAGTGATCTTTTCGAGAGTTAGCGTTCAGCTTGTGGTAGTCAATACACATGCGCCAACCGTTGACCATTCTTGCCAGAATCAGTTTGTTGTTTGTGATTGGGAAGACGGTGATGCCTCCTTTCTTCGAGACTACCTGTATAGGACTCACCCACGCACTATCCGATATAGGGTATATAATTCTGGCGTCTTACAACTTAAGGACCTCTTTCTTAACTACTTCCATCATGTCCGGATTTAATCTACGTTGATGTTCAATGGAGGTCTTAGAGTCATCTTCTAAATGAATCCTATGCATGCAAAGGGCTAAACTAAGTCCCCTAATATTCTCTAATGTATAACCTATGGCATCCATATACCTCCTAAGTGCTTTTAACAATCGTTCTTTTTAGGATTCGTCTAAGTTATCATTCACTATCACGGGATAAGTAGATTCGAGTCCAAGGAATTTGTACCTCAGCCCTTGTGGTAAGGGCTTCAAATCCACTTTTGGTGCTTTGTCAATATTCCAGTCAGATTTTGGACGTTCGATGTGGCTGGTAGGTGTCTCGGGAGTGGTTGAACTTGCGCTGCATGCTGCTCGAAATGGCTAGAAGCTGTTTGGGACGTGCGAAGGTTTGTGCACTGATTTATGACGTGTTCTTGACTTGAATTGATGTCAACTTGAGCTGTGCTTATGTGTTTGTGAGTTCAGCATTCCTCTTGATAAGGGTTGTCCAAACTTCCACCTTTTGCTTAGGTTACGATCTACTTTGCTCAGATCACACAGAAATCTGCTTGGAGTGCGTCTAGCTCGGTGTTCGGGATCTCCTTTGTATTTTCTTCATCCAGCAGCTTTGTGTAATGTTTCACTTCGTTATGGTCTTTATATAGCCCTTCTCCAGCTGCTAAAAGAGCCATCTCAAGAGAATCCATGTTGTCGAACTCTTCAAGAACTTCTTCGGCTAGTTTCTCTAAGACGTCGATGTAGAATACCGAATCCACCATACAAGACTGCTTGAATATGTCATTCAGATTGAACTCCACTTCTTCATCTCCAAATTTAAGTCTGAGTCTTCCTTCAGCATAGTGTATGATCGTCTTTGCCGTATTGAGAAACGGCCTACCGAGAATAATTGGGATTTTCTTGTCTTCTTCCATATCTAAGACGACGAAATTGACCGGGACGAAGAACTTTCCAACTTGTAAAGGCGCGTCTTCCAGCATGCCCTCGGGTACTCTAGCACTTCGATTAGCCATGGTGAGCGTCATTCGTGTAGTATGAAGATCCATCCTACCCCTAAGGGATTAGTGCATGGTTAATTGCATAACCACCTATTTTACAAGGAATTATGAATATACCTGGATCGGGCATCTTCTTGGGTAGGTTTGGCTGCAGCATCGAATTAGTCACCGTGACGGTTTCCGTCTTCACATCTTGCTTGTTTGCAAGTACATCTTTGAGGAACTTGGCGTATGAAGGCAACTTCTTCAACGCTTCGTGGAATGGAATGGTGATATGCATCTTCTTCAACATCTCAGCAAACTTTGTAAATTGAGCTTCATCATTCTTCTTGCGTTGGCGTTGTGGGAACGACAAAGGAGGAGGTCTCACTTCGGGTTTAACGTATTTCAGCTCCTCTTCCTCCTTTTTATGCTCTTCAATGATGTTGCCCTTTTCCACTGTTGTACTAGATAATTCTCCTTTTTCAAACGTCGAATGAGTGGGCTGATCCGGCGTCTTACCACTCCTTAGATGAATGGCATTGATTTGCTCTCGCGGATTCGATTCGGGTCTCCCCGGTAAAACTCCTTGTGGACGTGATGCCCCGTGTGCAAGTTGTGCAACTTGCGTCTCCAAGTGTCTAAGGTGAGTTTGAAGGCTCTTGGTGCTCTCTTGATCTGCTTTCACTTTTTTTCAACAATATATTTTGATTATTTTAATTTTTTGCACTTCCATCAGCAAGTTACTTTGATTTTGTTGGACTTGGAGGAGACGGGCGAACGTGGTGTTGATGTCGAGAGCTTCTTCGGGTTGAGTTGGCTGTGGCTGGGACACATGTGGTTGATAGTTTTGAATTCAGGCTGCATCCTTGGCTGAAAATTTTGATTTTGTTGTGCGGTTGGAAATTCCCCGATAGTTGTTGTGCGTTAAACGTACCGTCGAAGTTCTTATACAAAAGGTTACGGTGATTTCTCCATCCAGGATTATAGGTGTTACCTAGAGGTTGATTGTTGCTCATGTAATTCACCTCTTCGTACCCTTGAATTCCTTGTTCTCCCGGCTGCTCTAAGTACTGCGAACGACGCACTTTGGACATCATATTGTAAATTCCCACATGTTGATCTTTTACTTCAGCTATGTCGGCACATAAGGAGTGTGTCTCATTCACATGGGCTACTTTTGCTGCAGTGTTGCGGCTGTATTCTCCAGCAGCATTGCTTCCTTCGTCGACCATTCAATCTATCAAATCTTCGATTTGCGGAAACGTGAGGTTACTCAAGGAACCTCCAGTAGCGGCTATGATCAAGATCCTCGTGTTGTTCATAAGTTCTTGCAAAAAATTATGTATGAGGTAACTTTGATCCATGTCGTGATGTGGTCAAATGCGTTAATAGCCTTTAAATCGTTCCCACACTTTGTATAGACTCTCAGCAGCTCCTTGAACAAACGTGTTAATCTGATTTTTAGCAAGCTGAGCTTTACTTTGAGAGAAGAAGCGCGTCATGAATTTCTCCTCTAGTTGTTCCCATGATCGTATGGAATTCACCGGTTGGGAATACAACCAATCTTGCGCCTTATCTTTCACTGAAAACGGGAAGGCAGTCAGCATGACGTCTTCATTCAAAACCCCTTCTCCTGCTCTAGTGGTTTGGCGAAGCATCTTGGAGTCGGTAAGATGCTGATTTGGATCCTCGACGGGTCTCCCTCTAGATGCTCCCTCTAGATCCATGACGTCTTCGAATCTACACTTTAGATATAACATTAGATACGCTAACTAATTTGTATTGAATCATGTATTAACATATATTACCACGTGTTTAAAATTAAAAAGATAATGTGTGAAATATATAACACATGTTATAAACATGCTATCTAGCTTAAATATATTATAAAAATAGTAAGACATGCTAACACATGTAATATGAACAATTAACACAAAAAATATATAAACATGGATAACTTTTTCTACCCCAAAAAATACATTTAAATACAAGATAATTCACACATGTGAAGGGCGCATATTTTCATCGATAAAAAACATGCCAAACAAATAAGTTGCTCGCCTTTTCTAAAATTATGAGCTTCCCAAAAGTAGAATAATTTTTCTACAATTATTTGTTTCCTACGACCAATCAGAAGGTCATTGAATCCAACGAGAGTGGTCAGCGAACACTTAATTTTTAGTGTAGATATATCCATTGAAATATTTAAATTGGAAATTGTTTGAGTTATTTTAGGATGGAATTATGGAAGAGAAAACATGTATATATGCACAATGGTAAATATGTTATTTATACCAATGAAATACTGAAGTTCTTTAATAGGAGAATTCATACATCAAATAAATGGTATCTATTATTTGATGTTGTGGTATAATGGTTAAAGTATCATGATGGAAGAAATTTGCATAGTTGTGGTGTAGTAATTTGCAAATAATTGGATATGATTGTAACGTGTATGGAATTATCTTGTTATGTATGGTTTTTTATTGTAGAGTAGGTGAAATATCAAAATATTAATATTCTATGTATATATATATATAATACAAAGATTTGTATCATTTTCATCTATGATTTCACATTTTGAAATTTCCATTGATTTCACGTTTTGACGAGGTAATGGTCACCTATGCTAGCGTCCCTTAGAAATTGAAGTCAAATACGGCATGGGTTTTGACATTGCATGTATACCAAACATGCAATCTCTGGTCGGGGAGATCTTCTGTACTGTATGTAGTCTGTTGGTTTACCCAAATGAAGCTTGACAGTCAATATGCACTCATTTGTATTGTAATACATTTTAATGTATGTCGCTTAATACTAAGACTATAAAACCTATTGCGCACAATATGTAATATTTATATATGAGTTACAATTGAAACATTATTCATGTCATCATGTCATTTTATGTATTTATTATTTATATTACAATAATCTTGTTATAATTACAATAACCTTGTCACAATATTTAGTTTTTTAATGTTCATTTATAAATTGATGTTAGGTTAGTTGATTGGGTATCACGCCAAAATTAAGACGGCAGCACGAGAATTCGACAAATCTAAATTTTAATTTTTTGTAGTGTAAATGTATTTATTTGAATGCTAAAATTGGCAATTGTTTGAATTATTTTAGGATGAAATTCCGGAGGAGAAAACGTAGATATATGCATAACAGTAAATATGGTATTTATACCAATGAAATATTGTAGTTCTTTAATAAGAGAATTTATACAGCAAATAAATGGTATATATTATCTGATGTTGTGGTGTAACGATAAAAGTATCATGACGGGAGTATTTAGCATAGGTATGGTGTAGTAATTAATAAATAATTGAATATGGTTATAACGTGTATCGATTATCTTGTTATGTATTACTGGTTGTTTATTTTGGAATACGTGTAATATCAAAATATTACAATATCATATATATATATATATAATGCTAAGGTTCTCCATCATTTTCAATTATAATTTCACATTTTGAAATCCCCATTGATTCACGACTAGATACTAACAGTTTAGGGACTGAAGAATCTGTCTCTAATCCGTCTTTAAACGTGTTTAGGGATGGATTAGGGATGGAAAAATGTAGTCTGTAAACGAGCATCGTCAAACGCAATTCATCCGTAAACCGTCCGTAATTTTGGACTGGAAGGTCGTCTACAAATCGACGAGAAAGCGACCAATATGTGGACTGATCATCTCGTTTTTTGACATGTTTCTGGTATGATTTTAGAGATGTTCGTGATGATAATTGTGATGTTTACGTGTGATTTTGTATCTGTTTTACTTGTTTTTGTGTTCACATGTTCTTGCAGATTTTGAGGCATATTGGTTCATTTCGGAGTTAAAGAACATACACTGGACGAAGTACGAGTGTCGAGGATCACAACGGAGCAAACGGGACGAGAAACGGACAAGAAATGAGCAAGATATGAACTACCGAAACAGAGGACATGCACGATCGAGCATGGTGAACCGCATGATCGGGCATAAAATTGGCAGATCACTACCGAGAACAATGCACGGCCCAGGCTTACAAGCTGCACGACTGATCGCCTCTCATCAAACACAGCATGTTTGGGCACACTAAACAGAAAATTGCCCCGAAGAGAACGCACAGCTCGAGCGCATGCAAATCTAGGTCAATCACCCTTTTGAAGAAGTGTCCGATCGAGCTGCATGTTATTTCCGGTCGACGCATAACCCTAATACAAAGAAAAGAAAAACGTGACATGCCGCTTGAAGGAAAAAGGAAAGAAGGACGCGGCTTGCACAAAAAGGAAAGAGAGGTAGCCCGGTCGGACATTGTGTTAAGCACGGTCGGCACATTAAGTAAAAGTTTCCTTTTCTCAGTTCGAACTGAATTTTCACAAGGGAAGCCCCCAAGTTTGGTTGCAGATGGCTAGGGAGGGATTCTCTCAGTTTGTTCATCACCTTAGGAGCAATCTTAGCAAGAGACATTTAGGAAGCATTGGAGAATCGATCCGGACTCCGTTTTGTTTAATTTCTATGCTCTCTAGACTATCTATTTCTTACATGATGTTTTGTTTCGAATTCATTTCTAAGTAATAGTTTTGTTCTAGGAGAAGAGATTAGCCATTGGCAATCCCGAAACCTCTTTTGATTGATTTATGAATGCAATTCCCTATTTTTGTTTATCTTTTATTTGTTTGAATATTTGAATGTCTTGTATTTGTGAAGGCCAAGTAGATGCATGTTTTAGGGAGTTAGGAGAAGGACCGAAAGGAAAATTCTAATCCCGGACATTCAGGCGTAGAACAACCAAGACTAGGTCATGAAAGTAGAGTAGTAACGGTTGATAATTAATCGGATGAATCACAGAACTTGATGGGTTTAGATTAAGGGATCAGCAACGAAAGTAGGGGGTAACTTGATTAAATCAAATTTCTATACTTTGAAAGAGGGTAGAAATCATATTAGGATCGTCCGCCTTAGATGCCTTGATTGGGACCTCATGATTAGATTGATTGATTGTTGGTTTCGGAGAGTTTTGTGGTGAAACCGTATCCTAGAACGTTTGTTTCATTACCGAAAACTCGTAGTTAATTGTTTTTGGTTATTTAATCTCAAAACTATATTCGTTCATAGCAAGTTTGATTTATTTATATTTTGTGTTGAATAGTCCCTGTGGGATCGACACCTAGAGTATTACATACGTTTCGCACACTTGCGGATAGTTTAGGTTAATTTTATTTAACTTGAACACAACATCACGGACGGAAGAGTCATCGGGAAAACATCGCAAATTTGCAGATGGAAGTGGTCCAATGAAATTGAACTGGACCTCCTAATGCGGCAATCATGTGGTAGATGAACTGTCAGATGCTCCATAACATCGAAGAATTATGGTGGAAAATTCTTCTCCAAGTTACATAGTATAGTAACTATGTTATTTTTTAGTCTACGGACACATCTACACTCAAATTTCTCGCACACAAATCTCGGAAAAAATATGCTAATTCCTGATCTAGGGCATACGATGATACGGAACTAATATTCCATTCACTTGTCAAATAAAACAGATCTTTTCCACAAAATCGATAATTACTCAAATCCGATGTCTCTTTCTAAAAAATCATGCAGTTGTCTTGACAAACATCAATCTTTTGATATGGAAATAAACCCAATGATCTTATCATCTTCTTTGTCTTGTAATATGACTCTACTACATTATTATCTTCGGGCAAATAATCTCTTACTAATTGCGATATAGAATCCATGCAATTCTCAAAAAGATTATTTTCAGTCTTCAAATTCATCAAACGTGCAGATAGAGACAACTGTAAAAGGCTCATTCTATAACTATCATAAAGTGGATGCTTAGCATTTTCTAACATTTCAAAAAAACTTTTTGCTTCTTCATTCTTCGTTTCTTTCAGTGAATACATTTTGCATCATTTCCACATAAGGGTTAATTTCTACATCTTGAGAAGTCTTAAACACTTCATGATGCACAATACCCTTACTAATATCTTCCACAATATTAATAGGTCATGGTGCAAAATTCTCTCCATGAGATAACCACATGAAATAATTCGGAGTAAAACCTCTTAAATTAAGATGATTCCAAACAGTTCTCTCATTAACAAATTTTTTCATTTTTTGCATTTGACGCATAGACAAAGCAACTTACCAGTTTCTATATAAACTTGTTGATTTGTCGCCATCGTCATAAATTGTGTAACGCCTTCTATAAACTCTTTCGATACACCTTGAATTTTTGGATCAATTCTTCTATACATCAATTGTTTAGAATCGAAAATATTCGACCTCGACGATGATGTCATTATAATCAGAAACAATAAGAATGTATTTAGTGAAATATATGAGAATTGTGTGTGAGAAACAGATGAAAGTATGAGGGGTTAAATAGATCATTTCTGGACCGATTAAGGACGGATTACGAACTAAGACAAATATTTACCGATGAGCCATCTTAGAAACGTCCCTAAATCCAAATAGTAACTTCGTAACTATCCGCAAATTTGCTGACGGTCAGCACAGCTGCCCGCAAATCTATGGACAGCCTCTATTTCCATCCCTAATCCACCACGGCCCTCGAATCCATTTTCAATCTATCCACGAATACGGACGACTTCTAGACTGTGTTTTCGTCGGAAAATTTACGGACGGATTACTGACGGATTTATCTTACCATTCGTATTCCATCTGGAATTCGTCCGCAAATTTTCGGGCGGATTACTTCGTCGGAAAATTCCGTTTGAAATGTTTAAATTTCTAGTAGTGATTTCACATTTATACCAGGTAATGGTCACATATGCCAGTGTTCCCTTAGAAATTGAAGTCAGGTAAGGCATGGGTTTTGACATTGAACGTACACCAAACATACAGCCTCTCGTGAGGGAGTTCTTATGTCTCGTCTGTCGTCTGCTGATTTACCCAAATGAAGCTTTACAATATATATGCAATCACTTGTATTGTAATACATATTTAATGTATATCGCATAATCCTAAGATTTTAAAACCTATTACACCAAATATGTAATATTTATATATGTGTTACAATTAAACATTATCCATGTCATTATGTATGTTGTTTTATTTATTTATTTATATGACAATAATCTTGTTACAATTATAATAATTTTGCCACAATAAATAGTTTTTTTACTGATAATTTATAATTTGATGTTAGGTTTATTGATTAGATTATAACGTCAAAACTGAGATGACAGTACGAGAATTCAACAAATCTTAATTTTTAATATTTTGTAATGTAAATGTATCCATTAGAATGCGAAAATAGGCAATTGTTTGAGTTATTTTAGGATTGAATTCTAGAGAGAAAATGCATATCTGTGTAGAATAGTAAATGTAGTATTGATTATTCCAAAGAAATATTGTAATTTTTTATATAAGAAATTTTACATCAAAGAAATGATATCTATTATCTGATTTTATGATGTAACGGTTAAAGTATTATGATGGAAGTAATTAGCATAGTTATGGTATAGTAATTACCAAATAATGGATATGGTTGATAACATATATGAAATTATCTTGTTATGTGTTCTCATTGTTTACTATGGAGTATATGTAATATCAAAATATTACTATACCAAATATATATGTTGTAGGGTTGATTTTAATTTTCGGAAGCGTGTTTTTATCAACCCGAATTTAGATCTAGTCATGTTCGGATTAGTTTTACAGATTTCAACGGCGAACAAATATTGAAACGGTTTCAATGATACCTGTTGCGTTGAAACGGATGATCGGATGTGAGACTTGATGATGCAAGCCCTCTACGCGTATCCATGTCGATATATATATATATATATATAATACTAAGATTCTGCATCATTTTCATCTATGATTTGACATTTTGAAATCTCAATTGATTTCACATTTTGATACCATATATATATATATATATATAATACTAAGGTTCTGCATCATTTTCATATATGATTTGACATTTTGAAATCTCCATTGATTTCATATTTTGACAGGTAATGGTTACCTATGTCAGCGTCCCTTAGAAACTGAAGTCAAGTACGGCATGGGTTTTGACATTGAATGTATGTCAAACATTACATTCTCTGGTCGGGAGGTTCTTTTGTCCTCTACTGGTTTATCTAAATGAAGTTTTACAGTTTATATGGACTCACTTGTATTGTAATCCATATTTTAATATATGTCGCGTAGTACCAAGATTTTAATACCTATTACGAGCAATATGTAATATTTATATATGAATTTTAATGGGTATATTACTCATGTCACTATATATCTGATTTTATTTAGTTATTTATTTATATATTACAATAATTTTGTTACAACTAAAATAATTTTACTATAGTTAATATATTTTTACTTATAATTTATAATTTAATATTTAGTTTGTTAATTGGATTATCGCATCAAAATTGAGTCGTCAAAATTGAATTAAAACTCGGAGGTTGTCTACTCTCCAAATCCACGATGAGTTGTATCGTGTCCGAGTAAGTCACAACATTGGTTGCTTTGCTTCATTGTCTTTCTGTCTTCATTATGATATAAAGTTTGCATGATTTCATGGGTTTCGATTCTAACACACACATATAATAATATAACCATATGCATATGAGTGCCACGTGGCATCTCTACCGACAGGGATTTGGCGGGTGTTCTGTCTCTTTGTTCACCTCAAACTCCAAAAAGCTAATCATGATTATCAAATATATAATCATTTTATACACACACACACACGCACATTCGTTCATCAGCGGTTAAGGACATATTGGTCTTTTGGGATAAACCCAGAACCCTATAGAAAATCTAGGGCATTCTTGAGAGCTCATTAGAACATTGCCCCACCGCTCCTTCTTCATCCTCTGAGAATTACAGTCTCCATCTGACCAAACCGGAAACAAAAAAGGAAAAACAAAACTCTCTTTCCACGTTTCTAATCTCAGATCACCGTTTTGGCAAAAGGGTTTTCAAGAGCTCGAAGGATTTCAAAAAGGTTGCAACTTTTCTCCTTTCCTTTTTGATGAATTAAGTATTAATCCTCTGTCCATCGAAATCGTTTCTATACAAGCTGTTCGTTCACATCCAGATTCAAAATATTTATGGAATATGTAAATTTTACATTTTTAGAATTTTTTACGTTATAGGAGAGTTTACATTTAAGTTAGATATTCAAGAAATAGAAATTCTTAACCAAATAGTAAATAAAACAATATGTTAACTTTCTATATTTTCGAATACAACATACGTATATATATATAGGTATACATCCGAGACATAACTAGCAGAAATATTTTCAGGAGAGAGAGAGAGAGATGATGACGATCAAAGTGGAAGAAGTGAACAAGAAGGAGAGGTGTTGCAGTGACTGCAAGACAACGAAGACTCCGATGTGGAGAGGAGGGCCAGCTGGACCCAAGGTTTGACTTCTGGGTGTACTCTTCTTTGCTCATATACATACATACACATATATATATATCCCTTATTGTATTTCATCTCAAGATGTGTCTTGTTATGTGATGTACTTTTCCAGTCACTCTGCAATGCATGTGGGATCAGATATAGGAAACAGATGAGATCGCAGATGATGGGTATGAGTAACAGTATGATCAGCAATGCACGAGCCAAGAAGATGAAACCATCATCATCATCATCACCATCCCAAGCACCATTGTCATCGTCATCACCATCACAAACACTATTGTCATCGTCATCACCATCACAATCATCATCATCACCGTCATCACCATCACCATCACAAACACCATCATCTTCAGATGGTGTTATCGTGAAGAAACGATGGGTATGAGTAACAGTATGATCAGCAATGCACGAGCCAAGAAGATGAAACCATCATCATCACCATCCCAAGCATCAGAAGAACCATCATCATCACCATCCCAAGCATCACAAGAACCATCATCATCATCACCATCAGAAGAACCATCATCATCATCATCACCATCACAAACACCATCATCTTCAGATGGTGTTATGGTGAAGAAACAGAGGAGGCTAAGAGAGGAGGAACAAGCTGCTTTCTGTCTTCTCGCATTGTCTTGCGACTCTGTTTTTGCCTGAAGAAATAAAAAACAGAGGATCCCGCTGCTTGAAAAGACGGTTATACCCCCTTCTATGTCCTACTGGTTAATAACCACGACCCGTTGTAAAATTTTCAAGAGGGGTAATATTGTTGGAGCCTTGTTGAGGGTAAAAACGTCTTTTAGTATGGTGGGTCTGTGTCTCGTCGGCTACTCCTTTTTCCTCGTAGATTCAATGCAAAAGTTTTCTCCTATTTTTCTTTTGGGCTCAAGACGATTCTAATATACAAAAAAGTCTGATGTTATACTATATGTGTATATATATATATATCATCATCATCATCATCATCAATTCAATTCAATTCAATGGCGATCTGTATACACACGAATCCATTGTTTGACACATTCTAATCATTAACTTGTACATTCTAATACTAACAAAAGCTTTAACTTATTAGCCTCATAAATTGGGCCTATTTGAGCCATAAATAATTGGGTTAGGCCTATTATTACGGCCCAACCAACATCTCATATTGGTACGTAAACCGTAGGTTCCACGTTGTCATTTTGCGATGGTTTAGTGTTTTTAAAGCAAGGTATAAAGTGAGACCTCGTGTTCATAAGGTCCGAATCTGTATTCGATTATAACAAAGTTAATTATAAATATTAGAACAAATATCATACATATTATGAATACATGAATGTAATTTGGTTAATTAGTCTTTTTTATTTCAAATTTTTTTTATTAGTTGATATTATAAAATAAATTAAGATAATTTCATCAAAATAGTTGAATTGATAAAAAAACACAAAAAGAAAAAACCCAACGGTCGATTATTATAATATACCGTAAATTCGAATATATCTCAATAATCTATGTTAAATAACACGAATAGATCATAAAACAACTTATAAAAATTAATGATAGTTTTGATTCACTGTGAATTCAAATTATATTACTTTGGATGAAATTGAGGTGAATCGAAAATCGAGTTAAATCGATTAAAACAGAGTAAATCGGGTTAAAAGTGAGTAAATCGGTTAAATTGGGCGATAATCGGATTAATTTAGGTGAAATTGGGTTAAAATTAGATAAAATCGGGTTAAATTTTGGTGGAAATCAGATTAAATTTGATGGAATCGGGTTAATTTGGGTGAAATTGGGTTAAAATTGGCTAAAATCGGGTTAAAATTGAGTGAAATTGGGTTAAAAATTGTCGAAATCGGGTTAAAAACGATTATAATACGAGTCAAAATTGGTTATTTGATTTCAAAATCGGATCAAAACCGGATCGGTTAACACCAATATACGGTTTATATAACGGAGGGGGGAATTGGCTGAATTGATATAGTTGAGGGGGAATCGGATGAATTTTGTAAGATGAGGGGGAATTAGCTGCCTCAGATAGTTGAGGGGGGAATTGGCGTAAAGAATGATAGTTGAGGGGGTTAGAGGCTTTTTTCCCAAATTATTAATATTATTTAAACATTTATTATATATATAGGCAAATATATAATATATTTATGATTGGAGGACTAAAATATCAAATACTTTAAAAGAACTAATATTGTTGAAGATTTAATTTATATTCAAGATTGGTTCTAATCCAAATGAGCTGGATAATGTTATAAAGACATTACAATATATGAAAAAAATATAGAACTCACTAAATATATAACTTTTGCGAATTTTATTTTAGTGTGTAATCTAACAATTTGTTTCATTGTTTAAGGTGAATTAATGATATTCTTAGAATCATCAACGAAACTGAATTTAAATGACAAGTGTGGAAATGAATGTGAAAATTTGGTGTTTTGTTTTATTTATATTATGTATATCTGCATCTTTGTGTGAATTAAAATTTTAAGTTTAAATTGTATTTGATGATAATATTTGATGAATATTAGAAATCATATATTCGACAAATACAAATAGTAAACTCAATTATCCGAACTATTCGTATCCGTAAATATTAAATAAAAAATTTAGTTAATATATAGATACATATATAACAAAATTGATTTTAATGATCAAATTGGAAATAAATTTTTTTTAATATTATTTAAACATTTATTATATATATAGGCAAATATATAATATATTTATGATTGAAGGACTAATATATCAAATACTTTACAATAACTAATATTGTTGAAGATTTAATTTATACTCGAGATTGGTTCTAATCCAAATGAGCTGGATAATGTTATAAAGACATTACAATATATGAAAAAATACAGAATTCGCTAAATATATAACTTTTGCGAATTTTATTTTAGTGTGTAATCTAACAATTTGTTTCATTGTTTAAGGTGAATTAGCAATATTCTTAGAATCATCAACGAAACTGAATTTAAATGAAAAGTGTGGAGATGAATGTGAAGATTTGATGTTTTGTTTTATTTAGATTATGTATATCTGCATCTTTGTGCGATTTAAAATTTTAATTTTAGATTGTATTTGATGATTATTGGTTTTTTTATTATGATTATGTATATCTGCATCTTTGTGCGATTTAAAATTTTAATTTTAGATTGTATTTGATGATTATTGGTTTTTTTGTTAAAATATATATATATATATATATATTATACGTTAAAAAATTTTAGGTTCAGATAAGAATATCCGTATATCCGACGGATATCTGTATATTCGACAAACATTCGTATTTACAAATATCCGAATTTACAAATATAAATACAAAATTTGGATATTCGCCGAAAACATGAGATGTCAAATGAGCGTTCTTGGCTGGGTGATACAGTGTTAGGCTCCGACGCTTCAACTTCAAATGTTGATGTAACAGTGCCCGTTCAGGAACAAGTTCAGAAACTTGTTCAGGAACAAGTCCAACAAGATACCCCCAGTGCAGGCTGAACCTGCTACTCAGCCTTTCTTGAGAAGGTCACCACGTTCTCGACGTACACCTGACAGACTTAATCTGATGGTGCAAGAGGACGTGGTCGGTCATAGAGATGACGACCCGTTGACTTTCAAAGAGGCTATACAAGGCCCAGATTCTGAGAAATGGTGGAAAGCCATGGAATCCGAGATGGAATCTACGAAGATCAACAAAGTGTGGACTTTTAGTTGACTCTTCACAGGCTTCTAGACCGATCGATTGTAAATGGGTTTACAAGAAGAAGATTGGAGCACACGAGCGGGTAGAGACCTATAAAGCTCGTCTAGTTGTCAACGGGTATAGTCAACGAGAAGGGATTGATTATGAAGAAACGTTATCCCCTGTGGCAATGCTCAAATCTATTCGGATTCTACTTGCGATAACGGCATACTATGACAATGAGATTTGGCAGATGGACGTGAAAACAGTTTTCCTTAACGGAGAGCTCCAGGAAGAGGTTTTTATGACTCAACCCGAGGGTTTCACGTCGCCAACTCAAGGTCATATGGTATGCAAGCTTCAGAGGTCCATTTATGGACTCAACCAAGCTTCTCGAACCTGGAACATTCGCTTTAACAAGGCAGTTGAAGAGTTCAACTTTGTTAGCGTAAGGTTAATTTCAATTGCGGAAGCGTGTTTTTATCAACCCGAATTTTAGATCTAGTCATGTTCGAATTAGTTTTTCACGGATATTCAACGATGAAGAAATTAAGAAACAATTTCGTAATACCTGTCGTTGAATGTGCTGTCGCCAGATGCGAGACTTGATAGCACAAGTCCTCTACTCGTATCCACACCGAGATCGGAATTGCTCTGATGTGGAAATCGGAAGAACGAAAATTGTTTTCGTTCTTCGGGTTTTTCTCTTACTGACGGCTATTAAGGTTTAGATTATTATCTTTTATAATCTTCTGACGAAAACTCGTTTTCTTTCTTTAAATAATTATTAATACTTCTTAATAATTGCAACTAAACCCTCAACTATCCAATATTACATATTAGGCATAGGACTTTCAATCTCCCACTTGCCTTTACGTAATATTTCAAATAGTCGAAATACATGTATCTCCATACACATATTTGCCCGTACATCTTATGTACAAACCCAAAAGAAAAATCAAAATATATTCTTCGTTGCTAGCGGATGAATATAACTGTATCCCACACTGATTGTCTAACAATCATAAGCAAATACCGACACACTCGTATGCGTGTGACCTCGTAGGTTCATCACTAAACTGGTAGTCAATTAGTCTCACTAATTAACTAATCGAGGTTGGCATCTAGCAACACTCCTCAACGAACAGATAGTGTGAAATAACATCCTTACTCTGTAGAACCATGGTAGAAGGATAATATTATTATTTCCCTCCGTCTTTACAGCTCCGGATAATCCTAGGACATGGTCTAACTATGAATATTTTGAATTTGCAATATGATTTCAGATTAGCCAAGACGGAAATATGTACAAGTGTTTAAAGAATATAACCCTAATTACAAGAGAGAAATTACGGATATGCCCTTAGTACAATAATATACTTATATCCTTCATACGCCCCCGTAAGATGAATCACTCGAGGTGATTCCAATTTTGGAACACAACTCATGAAACGGTAACCGTGGTAGAGGTTTGGTGAGGATGTCAGTGAGCTGATCTTTGGAGTGCACATGAGAGACTCTAAGTGTACCCGCTTCAACTTGTCCACGAACAAAGAAGTAATCAAGTGCAAGATGCTTCATACGAGAGTGGAACACCGGATTGGCGCTGAGATAAGTAGCTCTAATATTATCACAAAAATGGTTGGTGCCGACGTGAGAGTAATACCAAGTTCCATGAGAAGATTGCCTAGCCAACAAATTTCGGCCGAGGTGTTGGCAACGGACCGATATTCCGCTTCGGTGGAGGATCGTGAGTGGCCATTCTGTTGACAAATATGGGCTGGGCCTAACTAATCCCAAAAGCTAGCTCAAGAGTTTAGGGTTTCCCAACACCATATATACAAGTCCCAAAGTTCATGTCCTAGCCGATGTGGGACAACTTATCATAACACTCCCCCTCACGCCCAGGCTCGATCCTGGAGCGTGGACATCGCAATCGGGGACCCAACATCGGTATATTCAAATTGGGACGAACCGGGCTCTGATACCATGACAAATATGGGCTAGGCCTAACTAATCCCAAAATCTAGCTCAAATGTTTAGGGTTGCCCAACACCATATATACAAGTCCCAAAGTTCATGTCCTAGCCGATGTGGGACAACTTATCATAACATCTGTTTCTTGGAGGACCATGATATTGGATGCTTGCCAAGATAGACAATGTATGCTCCCGTGGATTTGAAGACAGAGGAGTCTCCAACCCAATCCGCATCACTGTAAGCATGAAGAGACAAAGTATTTTGAGCTGCAAGAAAGATACCTCGTGCACGAGAGCCAGCAAGGTAACGAAGCACACGTTTGGCACATAGCCAATGCTCATCCGTGGGTTGATGCATGAATTGAGAAAGTTTGTTGACAGCATATCTCACGTCTGGACGTGTGAGGGCAAGGTATTGGAGGCTGCCAATCACTTGTCGAAATTCAGTTGGATCGGAAAGAGGTAAGCCCGAGGAAATGGTGAGCCGTGAGGTTGAAAGGTAGCGGTGTAGAGATAGGCTTTGCTTCGTTCATGTTCGTCCGAATGAGAAGATCCGTGATATACTTCCGTTGCGACAAGTGGAGACCCTTTGATGTCCTCGTTGCTTCAATTCCTAGAAAGAATGTGAGAGCACCGAGGTCTTTGATGGAGAACCGAGACGCCAACAAATGAATGAAGTTCTGAATGTGAGTGGAAGAAGAGCCCGTGATGATCATATCATTGACATAAATGAGAACATACAGCTTCATGGTTGACGTGTTGAGGACAAAGAGTGGGGCGTCCGCTAGAGAGTTCTTGAAACCACTGGCAAGCAAAAGTGACGTAGTTCAGAGTACCATGCACAACGTGCTTGCTTGAGACCATAGATAGCTTTCCGGAGTTTGCAAATGTGAAGAGGATGATCCTTGTCAATAAATCCAGGGGGTTGCTCCATGAATACATCTTCGGTGAGTTTGCCTTGAAGGAAGGCATTGTTGACGTCAAGCTGATTTATGGGACAGCTGTTTGAGACCGCTAAACTAAGCACGATGCGGATGGTTGCTGGATTGACGACGGGACTGAAGGTCTCGTGAAAATCCACCCCCGGACGTTGATGAAAACCGTTAGCAACCAAACGAGCCTTGTAGCGATCAATTGAACCGTTGGGTTTACGTTTGATACGAAAAACTCATTTGCATCCAACAACGTTGCTTGCGGTTTGAGGAGATACAAGGTCCCATATCTCATTCCGTAGAAGTGCATTGAATTCATCACTCATGGCTTGTCTCCATTTGATGTTACGGAGAGCTTGTGTTGCTGTTATGGGTTCGGTGTCGTCAAGAGAACCTATACACAAATTGGCAAACGGAGGATTAGTTCTAATGACGCTTTGCTTCGGGTGACCATTGGATGCACATTGGGACGGGTCGATTCAGCAACTGGAAGGGGACGGGCCGTGTCCAAAGTCACAGGCGCCCGATCGGGTGCTAGTGGCTGCACGGTCGGGTCGCTAAATGCAACTTTTACCCCCGTAGGGTGTGCACGAGTCGGGCGGTCAGGTTGCCCGTGCGGGTCCTCATCTAGACCATCTACCCGATCGGGCTCACGCAACCACCCGATCGGGTAGTTAATTTGAGGAATTCCCCCCGTAGGTATTGCCTGAGTCGGGCGATGAGGTCGCGCGACCGGGTCGCCTAAAAATGGCTCTGCCCGATCGGGTGGAGTGTGCTGCCCGATCGGGTGGAGTGTGCTGCCCGATCGGGTGGGTTCCCTGCCTGGTGTCCGTGTCACTCTCAACATTGATTGGTGAAGTATCTAGTCTTGGGGGCAACGGTGGAGTAGATGGAGCGTGTGACAAGGTAAAGGGTTGAATGGGTGTAAATGAAGGACCATTGGTGGAAGGGGAGGGAACGGGTATGTTAGGATGGGTGACGTATTTGGAGAGGTTAGCAAAGGGAAATACGGACTCATGGAAAACAACGTGACGAGAGACGAAGACACGAAGTTTGGATAGGTCAAGACAAAGATACGCACTTTGGGTGTTGGAGTAGCCAAGGAAGACACAAGGAGCAGATCTAGGGTCGAGTTTGTGAGATGCATAGGGACGTAGCCAAGGGTAACACGAACAGCCAAAGACTTTAAGTTTTTGAAGGTTCGGTGGTGTTTGGAAGAGGGTTTCGTACGGTGAGTCATTGGTGAGGATAGGGGTGGGCATGCGGTTTATAAGGTATACCGCGGCCGTGAAGGCATAGGACCAATAGGGTAGTGGTAGAGAGGCATGCATAAGAAGGGATAATCCGGTTTCGACAATGTGACGATGTCGACGTTCGGATATCCCATTATGCTCGGGTGTGTGTGGAGGGGTTGTGTAGTGTGAGATGCCATGCTCTGAAAGAAAGGATGCAAGAGCTATGTACTCCCCACCGTTATCGGTGTAAAGATGAACAATTTTAGTGTTAAACTTGGTTTCGACAAGAGATTTAAAGGCGATAAAAGTTGCTCGAACTTGTGATTTTTGTTTGAGCGGATAAAGCCAAGAATAACGCGTAAAATGATCAACAAAGAGAACATAGTATTTGAAACCATCCGTTGAAATAACAGGAGATATCCATACATCAGAGAAAATGAATTCAAGCGGACGAGAAGAAACAATAGATGACTCATGAAATGGGAGTTTGTGACTCTTATTACTAAGACACGAATTGCACGGAGAAAAGAAAGACTCGCGAACTAGTGGAATGTGAACCTTCGACAAGGCTTGTTTGAGGATGGGTAGTGACGGATGTCCTAGACGTGAATGACAAGTGGAAACGTTGGGCTTAAGGCTAGAGAAGGCAGCAGTGAGTGAGGTTGTGGTAGGTGACAGCCACACATAAACTCCATCCTTAGTGTTTCCTTGAAGAACCGGCGCCCCCGTGGCTAGATCCTTCACCTGAAACATATGAGAAAAGAATTCAACGGAAACACCATTAGACTTGCATAAACGATGAACCGAAACCAAATTCTTGTGCATTGAAGGAACACAAAGAACACTATCAAGTAATAGTGAACGGTGCGGTAAGGATAGCGAAAAAGAACCCGTATGAGTGATGGGTTGTCCGGAACCATCGGCTATGGTGACTTCTTCGCCTCCTTGATACGGACTGTGGAGTGAGAGATGCTGCAAGTCGGAAGTGATATGATGCGAATCACCACTGTCAAGAAGCCAACTTGAGGCATCATAAGTCAGATATGTCGCAACGTTGGCAGCAGGCGGCCATGGACGTTGAGGGTGTGTCCATCGTTGTTGAGGTGGATACGAGGAGGAGTTCATGGAGATGTGTCGGAATTGATTGCAAAACTTCACACTGTGTCCTTGAGTTCCACAAAGTTGACATCGACCTCGATAACCTCCCATGGAGTTCCTGTTTTTGTTGTGACCCCATTGAGAATTAGGGTTTCCGGGTTTTGGACGGGCAGCGGCAAGGTGAGCCGTGACCGGTAGAGCAGCGGTTGGCGGAGGAAGTTCAACTGCAAGTTTTGCCTCGTGATTGATTAGTTTTTCGTGAAACTCTTCAATGGAGATGACGGTGTCTTTTACATTGATCACTTCAGCCACCGAAATGTAATCTTCCGGCAATCCATTAAGGATTGATTCAAGAACATCCTCGTGATCCATCGGTTTCTCGATAAGTGATAGTTCGTCCGTTTTGGTGGTGATAAAGCGGAGGTACTCTTCGACTGATTGTGATCCTTTGGCACAATGCTTGATCTGATCTAGTAGTTGTTTGCCATGACCACGAGAAGCTTTACCGTAAATGTTGGCTAGGGTTCGCCAAGCGTCGCGAACGGAAGAGGCTCGAGCGACGACCGGTTGGAGCGGGAGGGAGAGTGCGCCGAGCATGGAGCTAAAGAGCAGTCGGTCTTGGTGTTTCCACGGGCTGAATGCGGGATTGGGTTGCTGAATTCCATCGATGTGAATCGTTGTTGATGGCACAATGGAGTCTTCGGTGATGAAGCAGTCGAGATTGTAGCCTTCGAGGAGAGAACGGACTTGAACGCTCCAAGTGAGGTAGTTCGTCGGAGTGAGTTTGGTAACGCTTGACATGTTGCAAGCGAAGAAGAGTTTCTGTGGCTGTTGCGGATC
>CM071871.1:9596110-9609734 GCA_036759665.1 Gynandropsis gynandra
GGTTGCTGAAGGCAGCCCGACCCCGTTTTTGAGCTCAAACTGTTTCATTAAGGTCGATACGTTGGATTTTTAGAGCCGAGAGATGCCGTTTCCGAGTTTGTTAGGATACGAAGCTCCGAATTCCATGATTTTTTAACATTTTATTCCTCTTTTCGAGATAAACAATGTCGGGGGTTGCTGAAGGCTGCCCGACCCCGTTTTCGAGCTCAAAATACTTTATTTAGGTCGATACGATGGATTTTTAGAGCCGAAGATGTCGTTTCCGAGTTTGTTAGGATACGAATGTCTTTTCTAGTCAATACTCCGCTTGCGTTGCGTTTTTCTCTCGGATATTCCGTTTGCTTCCTATTTCCTATTTGCGTTTGTCTCTCGTGTTGCACCCCTTTTCCGCTTTTTGTTTTTGTTTTCTTATGATTAGACGACTAGAACAATGAATTGTACGACGGGCTTTGAAATACCATAACTTTGCGTACGAAGCTCAGAATTGCATGTATTTTTGACATTTTATTCCTCTTTTCGAGATAAACCATTCTGTGGGTTGCTGAAGGCAGCCCTACCCCATGTTTGAGCTCAAAATGCTTTATTTAGGTCAATACGTTGGATTCTTAGAGCCGGGAGATGTCGTTTCCGAGTTCGTTAGGATACAAATGTTATTTGTTGTCAATATGCCACTTGCGTTGCGTTTGTCTCTCGGATATTCCTTTTGTTTCCTATTTCCTATTTTCGTTTTTCTCTCGTGTTGCACACCTTTTTCGTTTTTTGTTTTTGTTTTCACGTGATTAGATGACTAAAACAATGAATTGTACGACGGGCTTTGAAATACCATAACTTTGCGTACGAAGCTCAGAATTGCATGTTTTTTTCACATTTTAATCCTTGTTTCGAGATAAACCATACTGCAGGTTGCTGAAGGCAGCCCGACCCCGTTTTCGAGCTCAAAATGCTTTATTTAGGTCGATACGTTGGATATTTAGCGCCGGAAGATGCCATTTCCGAGTTTGTTAGGATACGAATGTTATTTCTTGTCAATACGCCACTTGCGTTGCGTTTGTCTCTCGGATATTCCTTTTGTTTCCTATTTCCTATTTTCGTTTATCTCTCGTGTTGCACACCTTTTCCGGTTTTTGTTTTTGTTTTCACGTGATTAGACGACTAAAACAATGAATTGTACGACGGGCTTTGAAATACCATAACTTTGTGTACGAAGCTCCGAATTCCATGATTTTTTAACATTTTATTCCTCTTTTCGAGATAAACGATGCTGCGGGTTGCTGAAGGCAGCCCGACCCCGTTTTCGAGCTCAAAACGCTTTATTTAGGTCGACACATTTGATTTTTAGAGCCGGGAGATGCCGTTTCCGAATTTGTTAGGATACGAATATAATTTCTTGTCAATACGCCGCTTGCGTTGCGTTTGTTTCTCGGATAATCCTTTTGTTTCCTCTTTCCTATTTGTGTTTGTCTCTCGTGTTGCACCCCTTTTCCATTTTTTGTTTTTGTTTTCACGTGATTACACTACTAAAACAATGAATTGTACGACGGGCTTTGAAATACCATAACTTTGCGTACGAAGCTCCGAATTGCATGATTGTTTTCACAATTTATTCATCGGTTCGAGATTAATGATGCCGCGGGTTGCTGTAGGCAGCCCGACCCCGTTTTCGAGCTCAAAATGCTTTATTTAGGTCGATACGTTGGATTTTTAGAGCAGGGAGATGCTGTTTCTGAGTTTGTTAAGATACGGATGTCATTTCTTGTCAATACGCCGCTTGCGTTGCGTTTGTCTCTCGGATATTCCTTTTGCTTCCTATTTCCTATTTGCGTTTGTCTCTCGTGGTGCACCCCTTTTCCACTTTTTGTTTTTGTTTTCACGTGATTAGACGACTAAAACAATGAATTGTACGACGGGCTTTCCAATACCATAACTTTGCGTACGAAGCTCCGAATTGCATGATTTTTTCACATTTAATTATTCTTTTCGAGATAAACCATGCCGCGGGTTGCTGAAGGCAGCCCGACCCCGTTTTCGAGCTCAAAATGCTTTATTTAGGTCGATACGTTGGAGTTTTAGAGCCGGGAGATGCCCTTTTCGAGTTTGTTAGGATACGAATGTCTTTTCTTGTCAATACACCGCTTGCGTTGCGTTTGTCTCTAGGATATTACGTTTGCTTCCTATTTACTATTTGCGTTTGTCTCTCGTGTAGCACCTTTTTTCCGCTTTTTTTTTGTTTTCACGTGATTAGACGACTAAAACAATGAATTGTATGACGGGCTTTGAAATACCATAACTTTGCGTACGAAGCTCAGAATTGCATGATTTTTTCACATTTTATTCCTCTTTTCGTGATAAACCATGCTGCGGGATGCTGAAGGCACCCTGACCCCGTTTTCAAGCTCAAAATGCTTTATTTAGGTCGATGCGTTGGATTTTTAGAGCCGGGAGATGCCGTTTCCGGGTTTGTTAAGCTCAGAATATCCGACATTGTCCACACCATGGTCTTGAGCAGTGGTACGTTATCCAAACTTTATATAATGGAATTTCAGATGAGCATCGAACGACGTTGGATAACGCTGCCAGAGGATCATTCATGGATCTGAGCGTTGAGGAGGCATTTGAGTTGATTGATAACCTCGCCATGAACCACACCATGTGGTCAACTCCGAGAGGTATGCCTAATAGCACTCGTCGTTTATATGAGCCTAATCAGAACAGGGCTACAGGTAATGCAGCGAATGCCATGTACTGTGCGAATTGCGGAGATACGGAGCATGTAGCGTATAAATGCACGCTACATGAGGATTACGAACAGACTAATTATGCCCAGCAGCATGGCAACACGCAATTCGGGAATACCTACAACCCGAATTGGAGGAATCATCCGAACGACTCAACCGGTAAAGTATTCGGAGTTTCCACAAAGGCAGAATAATTTTAAGCAAAACAACCAGCAATTCCAGCAAGCTCCGCAAGCCCCTCAACCTCCTCAAGCCCCTTCATCGAACCTTGAGGCGGTGATGCTTGAATTTATCAAGGATCAAAAGCAGCAACAAACCAAATTCAACGCGGATGTGGGGACAGCGATTAGCGAGCTCAAAACTCATATGGAATCTTTGAGCAATCATTTGAAGAGTTTAGAGAACTCCGTCGCACAGCAAGCTGCCTCATCCTCTCGGAATCCCGGACAGCTCCCAGGTAAACCCGAGCTAAACCCGAGAGAGTATGTGAATGCTATTTCTGTGTGCAGTGGTGATGTGGTTGAGAATTCGCCCTCGAAAGAGCGAGGGAATCCTGCTGGTACCATGAATATAGGCCAAGGTAAGGTTGCGATTATGGAAGGAGTCGAACCAGATTTAGATAAGCCATACGTTGCTCCTCCGGCATACAAACCTCCTATACCGTTTCCTCAATGGTTGGTGAGCAGTGAGAACCAAGAGAGAGTGGGCAGATTTGTAGAGTGTCTCAAGAAGCTTGACATCAACATCCCATACGTGGAAGCCCTCCAAAAGATGCCAAATCATGCCAAACTCATCAAAGAGGTACTGTCCAGAGAGAAGCACATAGAAGAGAACGGGACTGTAGCACTCATCGAGGAATGCAGTGCAATTCTTCAAAACAAGCTGCCACCAAAGTTAAAGGACCCCGGAAGCTTCTCCATTCCATGCACAATAGGTAATCTCGATATTGAAAATGCTTTGTGTGATTTAGGAGCAAGCGTGAGTATCATGCCACACTCAGTTTTTAAGCGGATGGACTTCGGGAATCTTAAACCTACGAAGATGTCTCTACGCCTCGTGGATCGTACGGTAAGACATCCGATGGGAATCGTTGAAAACGTCCCCACCATGGTAGGTAAGCTTTGCATTCCCACTGATTTTGTTGTACTTGAGATAAAAGAAGACGCTAGAATACCTATTATTCTTGGTAGACCGTTCTTAGCTACTGCAGGTGCGGTGCCCTGATAGACGTACAACAAGGAAAGCTGTCCTACGTGTCGGAGATGAGACAATCGAATTCAACCTGTCCAGCCCCATGAACGAATCCTCATTCAAGGAGTCTTGCTTTACAGTTGATTCGCTGGACGAGTTAGAGAAAGACACGCACGATCACGTAAGTGTTTCCGATTCTAATGTACGATATTTGACATGAGTTTGCGACAATGCAGGATTTGCGGACGAAGGAGCTGAGATGTACACGAGATTCATGAGTGCTATTACAGCACTAGGAGATGCCCCACGTGAGGAGATACCACATGATATGCATGCTGGTTTCACAGCGGAGAAAACGTCCGAACTTGAGCCCGACCCTCCACCGTATTCCTCTCGGTATGAGTATGTTGACCGTGATAGAATATATCTTTTTGTTCTGAATGCTAACATGAGTGCAGAAGAAATGATAAAACAACCCACACGCGTGAAGAAGCGTAGAAGAGTCAGCTCTTCAATGTGTATGCACAGAAAATATAGGGAGGACAACCACGAACCTTCCACCGAAACTCAAAGGAGGCTACACCCGCGCTTGCACAAGGTAATGGAAAAGGATGTCATTAAACTTTTCAATGCAGATACCCTTTATCCAACCTCGGGCAGCGAGCAAGTGAATCCCGTGCATGACGTGCCAAAGAAAGAAGCAGTGACTAAAAGATGGCACGGGAAAATGACCCTACCTCATGACTTCCAATTAGGTGATATAGTTCTACTTTTAAATTCTCGTCCTAATATTTTCTCGGGCAACCTACTTGCTTGTTGGTCTGGTCCATTTCAGGTACGAGAAATCTTCACACATGGAGACGTGGAACTATGGAGCGATTCAGGTGACACATTCAAAGCTAATGGACAGCGGCTAAAGCCCTACCAAGCCGCTCAACCGATCGAAAGTGGAAACTCCATTTCCCTTTACGATCCACCTGTCACGCACGCATGAGGAATGGAGACGTCAAAGCTTAAAGACGTTAAATAAGCCTTTTCTGGGAGGCAACCCAGCTGTTTGTTTTTATCTTTATGTTTAAGACTCGGTTATTTGTTTTCATATAAAAAAATAAAAAATAAATAATACCACCACAAACGTGCTTCACTACCTTTATCCTCCAATGGAGCTTCACGTCGAGGACGCCGTTCAATTTAAGTCTGGGGGAGCAGCTCACGTTTGTCAGGTGATTTCGTTTCATTTTCTTTCATTTTCTCTTTGATTTTGTAGTTTTTAGGTTATTTTGTGGTTTTCAGTTGTTTTTGAGTCAGAGTCGTCCTAGGCACTTGTCCGGTGCCACGTTTTGAGATGAACCCTAAACCTAGGATACTTAAGAAGTTGACCTTTTCCGTGAGATTTTGCATGATTGAGCTAGTTTTTCCCTAAGCAATAGAGCTTATTAGTCGGCTGAAAAACAATAGGTCGTAGTTCTTTGGGAACCTTTTCCGTTAGACTTTGCATGATTGAGCTAGGTTTTCCTATGCGATAGAGCTTATTAGTCGACTGAAAAACAATAGGTCGTAGTTCTAGTGAGAATCCTTGTTGCTTGTGGGGAGGTTTAGACGAGGTTGCTAGGCTAGTTTATGGTTTATTCTCTCTACCCAGATGGTCATACTTCGTGTAGACGATGCTTTACTTCTGTTCTATTGAGGATTATTGGATCATATAAAATCGAGCTTATTTTGTAGATTAAAAGGGCACACTAACACTCTGCTGTCGATAGAAATAATGCCAAAAAAGCATGATCAAAAATCGATATGAGTGCATCGACCTTGTTACTCTTTCGGTGGCTCGGGTCTAAGTGGTGGGTTGGCGATCATCTTTCTACGTCCTAAGAGCATGGCACAAAAAGCCGCCTACTCTGCTGGACTCTTAAACGAGATGCATGAGTATACCGTCATCGTAGTTTGGGTCTAAGTAGAGGCTGGATCCCTTCAAATCCGACGTCCTAGAAGCCTAGTGTGTATGCAAAGAAAAAGAAAAAAAAGGAAACAAAAAGACAAAAACGAAGTCATATGTTTTTATACCCCATGTGTTCCACGCTTACGTTTGCTTAGGGAAAAGCAAACATTCAAGTCTGGGGGATTTTGATCATCTCATTTTCATACGTATTTCTCACATGATTTAAGAGATGTTTACGATATAGATGTGATGATTACGTATGATTTTGTATCCATTTTACTTGTTTTCATGTTTTCGTTTTGGTTCATTTGGAGCTAAAGGACATGCACGGAGCTAAGGAGCAACTTCGAGGATCATCACGGGACAAACGGGACGAGATTTAGCATGAAAAGCCTCCACCCGGTCGGGCACAACTCATACACGATCGGGCAAAGGCTACGGCGAATTTTGGTGCGCATTCACGCCCGACTCGGGCATGGAAATGCCCGACTAGAAGCCTTATACCCGAGCGGGCGGACATCATGCCCGATCAGGCATCCCTCACGGACCATGACCTGCGCGACTTGACCTAGCCGCACCCGAGCGGGCACATTCGGCGCCCGAGCGGGTCGCGACCCGAGTTATCAGCCAAGTTAAGTAAAATTAACTTAAAATAAAAGGGAACTCGTGGGGGAGATTAAGGAAACACTTAGACCGACTTAGGAGGCATAAAAGAGGCCAGAGGACGACATTAGAAAAGACATTCATTCAGTTCGTGATTGAGAGGAGAGTCTTGCGAGGAGGCAAGCAAGGAGCATTGGTGACAAACCCGACACTTCAGTTTCGTTTGGTTTTCATGTTCCTTAGAATTTCTATTTCGTTTATGTTTATTTACAGACGCATGAGCGAGAAGTTTGTTTGTTCTAGGAGAATGGATTAGCCCTTGGCTATCCCAGAACCACTTTCTATTTATCTTTGAATGCATCTTCCCGTTTTTGTTTATCTATTCTCTATCTGAGCGCTTAATTGTCTTGTGTTTACAAAGGCCACGTAGATGCATGTGTTAGGGATTAGGAGAAGGACCGAAAGGAGAATTCTAGTCCTAGAAGATCATGTTTAGAATTTAGGCCGCGAAAGTAGGGTAGCAACGGTTGAGGGTAAAACAGATGAATCACAGATTTTATGGGTTTAGTTCAAGGAGTCAACCACGAAAGTAGGGGGCAACTTGTCTAGATCACGTGTCTATGCCTCGAGAGAGGGTAGATATCATGTTAGGATCGTCTGCCTTAGAAAACTTAAATTGGGATTGCATGATAGATAGATTGATCGTTGGTTTCGGTAGTCTTGTGGTGAAACTGGACTCCTAGAACGTTTGTCTTATCGTTAGAAACCAAGTCGTTTATTTACTTTCAGTATTTCATTCTTCAACCATATTCGTTCATTAGCAAGTTTGATTCATAGTTCGGGTTTAGATAGTGTTGCGTAGTCTCTGTGGGATCGACACCTAAAATACTACACACGTGTCGTGCACTTGCGGGTAGTTTAGGTTATTTTATTTAACTTTGAGAAGGCATCATCAATACGCCGCTTGTGTTGCGTTTGTCTCTCAGATATTCCTTTTGTTTCCTATTTCCTATTTGCGTTTCTCTCTCGTGTTGCACCCCTTTTCCGTTTTTTGTTTTTGTTTTCACGTGATTTGACGACTAAAACAAAGAATTGTACGACGGGCTTTAAAGTACCATAACTTTGCGTACGAAGCTCCGAATTGCATGATTGTTTTCACATTTTATTCCTCTTTTCGAGATAAACGATGCCACGGGTTGTTAAAGCCAGCCCGACCCCTTTTTCGAGCTCAAAATGCTTTATTTAGGTCGATACGTTAGATTTTTATGGCCGGAAGATGCCGTTTTCGAGTTTGTTAGGATACGAATGTCATTTCTTGTCAATACGCTACCTGCGTTGCGTTTGTCTCTCGGATATTCCGTTTGCTTCCTATTTCCTATTTGCATTTGTCTCTCGTGTTGCACCCCTTTTCCGCTTTTTGTTTTTGTTTTCACGTGATTAGACGACTAAAACAATGAATTGTACGACACGCTTTGAAATACCATAACTTTGCGTACGAAGCTCAGAATTGCATTATTTTCACATTTTATTCCTCTTTTTGAGATAAACCATGCTGCAGGTTCTTGAAAGCAGCCCGACCCCTTTTTCGAGCTCAAAATGCTCTATTTAGGTCGATACGTTGGATTTTTAGAGCCGGGAGATGCCGTTTCCGAGTTTGTTAGGATACAAATGTTATTTCTTGTCAATACGCCGCTTGCGTTGCGATTGTCTCTCGGATAATCCTTTTGTTTCCTATTTCCTATTTGTGCTTGTCTCTCGTGTTGCACCCCTTTTCCGTTTTTTGTTTTTGTTTTCACGTGATTAGACGACTAAAATAATGAATTGTACGACGGGCTTTGAAATACCATAACTTTGCGTACGAAGCTCAGAATTGCATGATTTTTTCACATTTTATTCCTCTTTTCGAGATAAACCATGCCACAGGTTACCGAAGGCAGCCCGACCCCGTTTTCGAGCTCAAAATGTTCTATTTAGGTCGATACGCTGGATTTTTAGAGCCGGGAGATGCCGTTTCCGTGTTTGTTAGGATACGAATGTTATTTGTTGTCAATAAGCCGCTTGCATTGTGTTTGTCTCTCGGATATTCTTTTTGTTTCCTATTTCCTATTTTCATTTGTCTCTCGTGTTGCACCCCTTTTCCATTTTTTGTTTTTGTTCTCATGTGATTAGACGACTAAGACAATGAATTGTACGACGGGCTTCGAAATTCCATAACTTTGCGTACGAAGCTCCGAATTACATGATTTTTTCACATTTTGTTCCTCTTTTCGAGATAAACAATGCCGCGCCGTTTTCAAGCTCAAAATGCTTTATTTAGTCGATACGATGGATTTTTAGAGCCGGAAGATGCCCTTTTCGAGTTTGTTAGGATACGAATGTCTTTTCTTGTCAATACACCGCTTGTGTTGCGTTTGTCTCTAGGATTTTCCGTTTGCTTCCTATTTCCTATTTTCGTTTGTCTCTCGTGTTGCACCCTTTTTCCGCTTTTTGTTTTTGTTTTCACGTGATTAGACGACTAAAACAATGATTTGTACGACGGGCTACGAAATACTATAACTTTGCGTACGAAGCTCCAAATTGCATGATTTTTTGAAATTTTATTGCTTGTGTTGTCTCTAGGATTTTCCGTTTGCTTCCTATTTCCTATTTTCGTTTGTCTCTCGTGTTGCACCCTTTTTCCGCTTTTTGTTTTTGTTTTCACGTGATTAGACGACTAAAACAATGATTTGTACGACGGGCTACGAAATACTATAACTTTGCGTACGAAGCTCCAAATTGCATGATTTTTTGAAATTTTATTCCTCTTTTCGAGATGAATGATGATGCGGGTTGCTGAAGGCAGCCTGACCCCGTTTTCAAGCTCAAAATGCTATATTTAGCTCGATACATTGGATTTTTAGAGCCGGGAGATGCCGTTTCCGAATTTGTTAGGATATGAATGTTATTTCTTGTCAATACGCACTTGCGTTGCGTTTGTCTCTCAGATATTTCTTTTGTTTCCTATTTCCTATTTTCGTTTGTCTCTCGTGTTGTACCTTTTTTCCGTTTTTTGTTTTTGTTTTCACGTGATTAGACGACTAAAACAATGAATTGAACAACGGACTTTGAAATACTATAACTTTTCATACGAAGCTCTGAATTACATGATTTTTTTCACATTTTGTTCCTATTTTCGATATAAACAATGCCGCGGGTTCCTGAAGGCAGCCCGATGATAACACGTAATCCGTAGTAGTTTTTTATGTCATTCTTAGGTCTAGTTTTAGGTAGATTTATTAGATTTCATTCATTTATCGAGTCTATTCGAGGATTTCATCTACATTTCGTGTTTTGTGTAGGAAACGAAGACATGTCAAGAAACACGAGAGAAATTGGCAATTTAACCCCAAAATGACAGGGTTCAGCTTGTGCAAGACCGTGGATTGAAGAGAACGTGCAAACACCGAGCGAAAGGAGCGAAAACATCATTTTAGGTCGTGCACGATCGGGCATTAGAAGCTGCCCGCTCGGGTAATTGATGCCATGAAAACCCCGTAGCTTTACACGACTCGGGTGCTCAAAGGAACAAGGTCGGGCATGTGTGCCCGATCGGGTGGCAAAAGAGTGCCCGCTCGGGTTAATGGTCATCAATATGCGCCGTAGGTTTGAACGACTCGGGCTGAAGAAGAACACGCTCGGGCATGAGTGCCCGCTCGGGTGAAAATCGGTGGACACGGTCGGGTACAAGGCCTGCACGAGCGGGCAGATGCTGTGCCCGCTCGGGCCCTTGTATTTCTCAACAAATTCCCAAGATTTATAACAACCAAATCAGATCTATAAAAAGGGGATTCGAAGGAGATTTGAAGGGGGGGACTCAAGGACAATTCAGTGCCATTAGAGACACACTTGGAAGGATCGAGAAGGACGGATCTACGGATCCGAAGCATGGAGTATCTATTGAAGACATCGGTCGATGAATAGGGAGCATTCTCTATCTCTTTCTATGTCGAATTTAGATTTCTTTTGTGTTTCGTTTCCTGAGTTCATGTTCAAGTAGATCTATTGCCATAGGTTAGAGAGTATTGCCAACATGTAGAGAAGTCTTGTGCTTAATGAATGGTGGATCTTAATGCTTTCATACTTGTACGCCACTCGTTATGAATGAATTCGGTATTTTATCATGTTTTCAGATCTTATGGTTGTTCTTAATGCTTTCATTACCTGTACGCCACTTGAATGAATGATGTTAGGAGTCTAATAAACCAACGCCAGGGCATTAGACTTCGGAACTTAGCCATGATTTAGGGTTTAGCCGGTTTAGAATCTTAGAACTTCGTAACATCGTTGTGCAACTCTTGATACCTATGGTGATTTGTCGCTGAGTCATTCCCATCTTAGGTTTAGTTTGTGCATTTGCATGGATTTCATCCATCTACCATTAGATTCATCACGTCTTATTCATTAGTCTAATAGCCTATAAGTCGCATCAATTCCTTGTGTTTGACCCTAGTTGCTACACGATCCGTATCCTTGCGGAAGCGTTAGTCTAGGTAATTTATTACTTGAGTCTGCGCACATCACCCGACCCCGTTTTCGAGCTCAAAATTCTTTATTTAGGTCGATACGATGGACTATTAGAGCCGGGCGATGCCCTTTCTGAGTTTGTTAGGATACGAATGTCTTTTCTTGTCAATACACCGCTTGCGTTGCGTTTGTCTCTCGTGTTGCACCCTTTTTCCGCTTTTTGTTTTTGTTTTCACGTGATTAGACGACTAAAACAACGAATTGTACGACGGGCTTTGAAATACCATAACTTTGCATACGAAGCTCCAAATTGCATGATTTTTTGACATTTTATTCCTCTTTTCGAGATAAACAATACTGCGGGTTGCTGTAGGCAGCCTGACCCCGTTTTCGAGCTCAAAGTGCTTTATTTAGGTCGATACGGTTGAATTTTAGAGCCGGGAGATGCCGTTTCCGAGTTTGTTAGGATGCCGTCTCTCAGATATTCCTTTTGTTTCCTATTTCCTATTTTCGTTTGTCTCTCGTGTTGCACCCCTTTTTCATAGACGTATGAATCGAATTCTCGAACTACATGCCTCCTGCTAGTCAGGTCGTACCATGTAAACGAGAATTTATTCAAAACGTCTACGGTAAAGGAAAAACTTAACGATAAACTTTGTTTTTGTTTTCACGTAGTTAGACGACTAAAAAAATGAATTATACAACGGGCTTTGGAATACCATAAATTTGCGTACGAAGCGCTGAATTACATGATTTTTTTCAGATTTTGTTCCTCTTTTCGAGATAAACAATGCCGCGGGTTGCTGAAGGCAGCCCGACCCCGTTTTCGAGGTCAAAATGCTTTATTTAGGTCGATACGATGGATTTTTAGAGCCGGAAGATGCCCTTTTTGAGTTTGTTAGGAGACCAATGTCTTTTCTTGTCAATACACCGCTTGCGTTGCGTTTGTCTCTAGGATATTCCGTTTGCTTCCTATTTCCTATTTGCGTTTGTCTCTCGTGTTGCACCCCTTTTCCATTTTTTGTTGTTGTTTTCACGTGATTAGACGACTAAAACAATGAATTGTGCGACGGGATTTGAAATACCATAACTTTGCGTATGAAGCTCCGAATTGCATGATTGTTTTCACATTTTATTCCTCTTTTCAAGATAAACGATGCCGCGGGTTGCTGAAGGCAGCCCGACCACGTTTTCGAGCTCAAAATGCTTTATTTAGGTCGATACGTTGGATTTTTAGAGCCGGGAGATGCCGTTTCCGAGTTTGTTTGGATACGAATGTTATTTTTTGTCAATACGCCGCTTGCGTTGCGTTTGTCTCTCGAATAATCCCTTTGTTTCCTATTTCCTATTTGCGTTTGTCTCTCGTGTTGCACCCCTTTTCCGTTTTTTGTTTTTGTTTTCACGTGATTAGACGACTAAAACAATGAATTGTATGACGGGCTTTGAAATACCATAACTTTGCGTACGAAGCTCCGAATTGCATGATTGTTTTCACATTTTATTCCTCTTTTCGAGATAAACGATGCCGCGGGTTGTTGAAGGCAGCCCGACCCTGTTTTCGAGCTCAAAATGCTTTATTTAGGTCGATACTGATAACACGTAATCCGTCATAGTAATTACATGATTCTTAGGTTTAGTTTTGATTATATTTCTTAGATTTCACCGATTTATCGAGTTTATTCGAGGACTTCATCTACATTTCGTGTTTTGTATAGGAAACGAATACATGAAGCGAAACACGAGAAATTACGGCAATTCAACCCCAAAAACGTGATTGAATGACAAGGTACAACTTGTGGAAGGCAATGGAAGAAACACTCAAGCATCGAGCGAAAGGAGCGGAAACAACATTTGATGGTGTACATGCTCGGACATGAAGTGTACCCGCTTGGGCTGTGTATGTGCACCCGTTCGGGATTCAAAATGGACCAGAATTTCGCCGAGAGTTTGCCCGACTCGGGCTCAAAGTGTGCCCGCTCGGGCATGCCAGCCCGACCAGGTTTCAAGTCATGCACGCACGGGCTAATGGACTGCACGAGCGGGTAGAAGTTGTGCCCGCTCGGGTCCACCTTTTTCTCAACAAACTCCTTGATTTTAGAACGGCCAAATCAGGAGAAAGGAGACATTGGGGGACGTGAGGAGACATTAGAGAAGACATTTAGAGACATAGAGAAAGAGGGAGAAGGACGGAACGAGGAATCCGGGGCATGGAGGAGCTATTGAAGACGTCGGTATATGAATAGGGAGGAATCTCTTTCTTTATCAATGTTGAATATAGTTATCTTTTGTGTTTCATTTTCTAAGTTCATGTCTGAGTAGATCCATAGCCATGTGTTAGAGAGTATTGCCAATATGTAACGAAGTCTTGTTCTTAATGCTTGGTGGTTCTTAATGCTTTTGTTCTTGTACGCCACTTGAATGAATGAATTCGGTACTTGATCGTTTTTCAGATTGATTAGTCGTGTTTAATGCTTTCATTCTTGTAGGCAACTCGAATGGATGATAATAGAAGTCTAATGAATCTACGCCAGGGGATTAGACTTTGGAATCTAGCCATGATTTAGGGTTTAATCGGTTTAGAATCTACGCCAGGTCGATCGATTGAATCTAGGGATTAGGATAGCGGTCTTAATGCGTCTATGTAGGTGAGATA
>CM071871.1:9614025-9643834 GCA_036759665.1 Gynandropsis gynandra
GACTTTGTCGAATCGTGAACAATAGTCTAGGTTTGCTTAGAAGTCTTTTTGATACCGATTAGTTGAGTAGTTGTGCTTGAAACCATGATTTATAGTTGCATTCACCTCCTAGGTTTCAGTACCAAGTATCATATCTCCGTGTATACTGATTGATCGTTGTTTGTTTGTTTTATTTTATCCTTCATTTTAATTAGATCCCCCACGTTTTTCCTCCCCTTTCTTTTTGGAAAGGTTTTTTCTTTACTATTTCAGGTTTATATTGACATGAGTACATCGAGATCGATGGTTCGGGTCTAAGTGGTGGGTTGAGGCGCTATTCTACGTCCTAAGGGTTAGAGTGATGCGTATTCTTTGGTAAAATATAAAAAGAGAAAAATGTTCTTCAGTGACGCACCTCTTCACTCCGCTAAGGTTACGAGACCTTATGAGTGTGCCATAGGCAGCCTGGGTCTAAGTAAAAAGCCATCCCTCTTCGACTTCGACGACCTAGGAACCAAGCGTGGATCTATTATAAAAATGAAAAAAAAAGAAAAAAAAAAAGAAATAAAGAACGAGAATAAGAGTTTAATGACATCTCAAGCTTAGGGAATTGGTATGGAGATCGCTTGGACGTTGTTTAGGAGTATGGATTAGACTTAGGTCAATACACGTTGTTTAGGAGTATGGATTAGATAATTGTTAGGATACAAATGTCTTTTCTTTTCAATACACCGCTTGCGTTGCGTTTGTCTCCAGGATATTCCATTTGCTTCCTATTTCCTATTTTTGTTTGTATCTCGCGTTGCACCCTTTTTCCGCTTTTTGTTTTTATTTTCACGTGATTAGACGACTAAAAGAATGAATTGTACGACGGGCTTTGAAATACCATAACTTTGTGTACGAAGCTCCGAATTGCATGATGTTTTGACATTTTATTCCTCTTTTCGAGAGAAATGATGCCGCGGGTTGCTGAAGGTAGCCCGACCCTGTTTTCGAGCTCAAAATGCTTTATTTAGGTCGATACGTCGGATTTTTAGAGCCGGGAGATGTCGTTTCCGTGTTTGTTAGGATACGAATGTTATTTCTTGTCAATACGCCACTTGCATTGCGTTTGTCTCTCAGATATTCCTTTTGTTTCCTATTTCCTATTTTCGTTTGTCTCTCGTGTTGCACCCCTTTTCCGTTTTTTTTGTTTTCACATGATTAGACGACTAAAACAACGAAATTGAACGACGGGCTTTGAGATACCATAACTTTGCGTACGAACCTCCAAATTACATGATTTGTTTAACATTTTGTTCCTCTTTTCGAGAAAAACAATGCCGCGGGTGGCTGAAGGCAGCCCGACCCCGTTTTCGAGCTCAAAATGCTTTACTTAGGTCGATACGATGGATTTTTAGAGCCAGAAGATGCCCTTTTCGAGTTTGTTAGGATACGAATGTCTTTTCTTACCGATACACCGCTTGCGTTGCGTTTGTTTCCAGGATATTCCATTTGCTTCCTATTTCCTATTTTTGTTTGTATCTCGCGTTGCACCCTTTTTCCGCTTTTTGTTTTTATTTTCACGTGATTAGACGACTAAAACAATGAATTGTACGACGGGCTTTGGAATACCATAACTTTGCGTACGAAGCTCCGAATTGCATGATGTTTTGACATTTTATTCCTCTTTTCGAGATAAATGATGCCGCGGGTTGCTGAAGGCAGCCGGACCCTGTTTTCGAGCGCAAAATGCTTTATTTAGGTCGATACGTTGGATTTTTAGAGCCGGGAGATGCCGTTTCCGAGTTTGTTAGGATACGATTGTTATTTCTTGTCAATACGCCACTTGCGTTGCGTTTGTCTCTTGGATATTCCTTTTGTTTCCTATTTCCTATTTTCGTTTGTCTCTCTTGTTGCACCCATTTTCCGTTTTTTGTTTTTGTTTTCACGTGATTAGACGACCAAAACAATGATTTGTACGACGGGTTTTGAAATACCATATCTTTGCGTACAAAGCTCCGAATTGCATGATTGTTTGACATTTTATCCATCTTTTCGAGATAAACCATCCTGCGGGTCGCTGAAGGCAGCCCGACCCCGTTTTAGAGCAGGGGGTAATAGATCCGTATTTGACGGGTCGTCTCTTTCTTTCTCCCACGCGAACGGTATAATTCACCTCCCACTTCTCCTCTCTCTCTCTCGGCGATTTATTCGTGCGTGTAATTCAGAAGCTTAATATCCGTACAAATGCAGTTTTGCTCACAGCAGGCAAGTTCCTCTTCCATTTGTTTTACCTTCACTTTGTTTGTTTTGATGCTGAGAAAATGAAGGAAAATTAATAGATTGATTTCCTGCTTCGACGAGGAAAAATAACTCAAATTTTTGCTCAAATATTTTGGCTTTTTTGGTATATATTTATAAATTTGGCGTCGAGAAGTGGATCTTTCCTGCTTCGACGAGGAAAAATGACTCAGATTTTTGCTCAAATATTTTGGCTTTTTTGGTATATATTTATAAATTTGGCGTCGAGAAGTGGATTTTGTCAGATTTGATTATTGAATGAGATTTTAAAATTATGCTTTGGGTTACAACGGTCACGTCTTCTCCCTTCCCCTTGTTTGGATCCTGAGAAAATGCGTCTTTTCCCAAGAGTGACGAATTTTACTGCTAGATTCCTCCCTTTTCTGCGACAATTTTGAGAGGAAGGGCCGAAACATATACAGATGTTTGACCAAAGTAATCCGCTGTTTATTGGGTTCAAGAGACAAAAAAGTAATCATACACTAATTAATCAGATTTGATTCATGCCAGTGAGTCTGAATCAATCTTTGGATTGGTACAGTTGTTTTATCTTTTTCTTCCTCCTGAGAAGAAGAAGGAAAATTTGTGCTCTCTAAGTCAGGAGTTTAGTAGTTGGATTCCCTTTACTCTTTGCAACCAAGAATTCTGCTGAGAAATTGAAAGAAAATTCAAATGGTTCCTGTAAGTTATTGGCTTTCTATTTGGTTAGTGAAGTGAAGATCTTTTGTGATCAAGATAAAGGTTTTATACCTGTATTAAACCCATGTTTATGCTTATATGGATCTGTGACTAGTACTGAACCCTTTTTCTTTCATGGATCTTCAGTTCAGGTAGGACTTTCTTCCTCATTGACAGCGATTTTTTAAACAGCGATTCTTGAGCTTAGCTTGGAAATTGTCAGATGTGCGTTTCAATCTCGCAAGTCTCCAGATTCAGAATCCATTATTTAGCGGGTTCTTGCTGGGAACGCGTCCATGGCTGGCCTAGTATCATGGGGAAACCTTCGAGACCAAAGCTGCTTGATTGCAGAGCTACCGCAGTTGACGGTAGAAAGAGGTGGGTGAGACGAAATGTGAGTACAAGCATCGAACGTATAGACAAGAAGAAGAGTGGTAGTGAGATCTTAGGCGAGACAGTTCCAACAAACGGTGCAGTAGCCGTAGATAGAACAGAAATATGGAGTGATGTTCAGAAGATACAGCCTTGCAGCAATGTTCAGGAGTGGCTTGCTGAAGCCAAGGATCTGTCTAGTCTCTTAACAATTATTTTATGTGATATTGAGACAACCGGATTCAGTAGAGTAACAGAGCGAATTATTGAAATTGCGTGTCAAGATCTCGCGGGAGGTGAGAAGAGCACATTTCAGACGTTGATCAACCCATGTCGTTGTATACCAAACTCCCACATCCATGGAATCATGGATCATATGGTTCGAAGACCGGAGGTTCCAAGGTATACACAATTTCTTAACAGATTCACAATCGATTGTTTTCATTGAAAATCATACCAATCCTCCTGCAAAAATACCTCGGACAAAGCTAAGCTGTCCTTTTTCTGTTGGTAGGATGGAAGAACTCATACCGATACTCCTGCAGTTTGTAAGGAGCCGACACAAACCTGAAGGTTATGTTTTGTTCGTCGCACATAATGGTCGCACTTTTGATTTCCCATTCTTGATCAATGAGTTTAATCGTTGCTCTTACCAAATTCCTCCAAATTGGCTGTTTCTCGACACGCTTCCTCTTAGCCGCGAGAATATGAAGTCTTTAGGTAATTTCTCTTTCCTTTTTTCTTTTCCTATTGAGCGAAAGTATATTTACTTCAGAAAACTAGAGCAGGACCACCAAATTTAAAATTCAATGTGTAATCTCTACTTAGCCAACCAATTTCCTTTGCTTCTTTGCCCTGCAAAGTTCGTGAAGTGTTGCAGTGTGGTTTTTAAGTTTAGGTATATGATGTATCCAAAGCAGGCAAATCAAGAACAACGGTTTTGCAACTTGGTATACTGGTTTGGTTCAGTTTAGGTGATGTTAACAAAGATGGGTTGACTTTTACAGGGGCCAAAGGTCAGTCAGGGCTGTCATTACAAGCTCTAGGGCAATACTACAACCTTCCAAAGGTCGGGTCGGCCCACAGAGCCATGTCTGATGTGAAACTTCTATCTCAGATTTTCCAGAGACTCACCTTCGATCTGAAGTTGTCACTGCCTGACCTTGTCCTACGCTCCTTCAGAGCTTCAGACATAGGGAACACAAAGAAGAAGAAGAAGGCCTGACTATAAGCCTCAAGACATTGCCTGATTCTATTGTTGTGTAGATAACTCTGCAAAAGATCTCAGTTATCATATACCAATCATTTATCAGATTTTTTTTATATGGCAATGCAATGTAAGCCCCATCTGGGAAAGGTCCAGAAGAATTGTAATCTCATTTCTCGAATCAATAATATTCCGATACAACAGTGATATGATATGTCCCTTTCTATGATCTACTGGATGGATACAAAGGATTAACAGGAGGTGCAGCAAAAGCAAAGTACCTGGACACAATGTGGTTTCTTCAGGACAATGGTGGATTTGAGTGTTCATAATACAGACATGAAAAGGAAACAAAATAAAGTAATTCATTTTCGGGATATAAAGAATTAAAGAATGACAGACCAGACTTTCTATTTATCGATGTGACATGGTTGGTATTGGGAAAATCTTGCCTTCTGTAAGTACAGGGTGATGAACAGGTCTTTAGACGTGTGAAATACTTTGCTGGAGAGGCATAATTCCAACGGTGGCGAAAACAAAGTTGTTGGATCAGAATAATATCTCCTTGAGGATTAAGAGAACCTCAAAAGCAAAGTACCTGGACACAATGTGGTTTCTTCAGGACAATGGTGGATTTGAGTGTTCATAATACAGACATGAAAAGGAAACAAAATGAAGTAATTCGTTTTCGGGATATAAAGAATTAAAGAATGACAGACCAGACCTTCTATTTATCGATGTGACATGGTTGGTATTGGGAAAATCTTGCCTTCTGTAAGTACAGGGTGATGAACAGGTCTTTAGACGTGTGAAATACTTTGCTGGAGAGGCATAATTCCAACGGTGGCGAAAACAAAGTTGTTGGATCAGAATAATATCTCCTTGAGGATTAAGAGAACCAGCATGATGAAGCAGAGGATGACAAGTACGCTCGCACACATCACCATCCCGCCTTGTTTCTGAGTACGTTCTGCCTGTGAAGTTCATGACCCGTCTTAACATTCTGCAAAGAAAATGAAGCGACTTGGATGCTTCAGAGAGTACACTGGTCACAACGTACCTTTTCCAGCTGTTTGAGGCCGTCCTCAATCGTGCTAGCAACATTTTGGATGTTGTGATCTATCCGGTCTACTATTGTGCCCTGCCACAAGAAGAATGTTGCTTTAAGTTAATTTGTCAGCGGAAGTTATTCAAAAGCTAGATGAATATAAGATGAAGCTTATAGGCTAGCATTACCTGGTCTATCACAAGTACAGAAAGATCCTTCATTATCTGAGCAAGCTCATTTACTGATTCTACAACCTGTAGATGACATGGTAAGAGGATAAAGAAACGGAGTGATTTTGAGCATTCATTGCTTTGAAGGCATTATGATTGCATATGGTTAACTATTGATGATCAGTGATAAAGAACATAAACAAAGAGCAAGTACTAGCCTGTTGGATCTCTTTTTCCCTCTCTACTGAGAATTCCTCACTCTTTTTTATCTTGACCATTTGATGCTTGTCAAATAACTGAAAAAACAGGTATAGCACTATCACAACAATGATGTCACAGGGACAATGGTGATAGATTGCTAGATGAAACCCATGCAGGAGATACATACCATATCGCCAAAGTCATCCTCTTCTGCTCTAGATCTGTTTCCATTAAGATTCATCTCTAAATCCACCCCATCCTGGTCGTACATTACAATACATCATGTTAAGATTTTATCTCTAAATCCACCCACCCATCCTGGTCATACATTACAATACAGCACCTTGGAAGGATGAAGAACATAAATTCCAATCTAGCAAATACTTAAGAATCTATAAAAAAAATCACAAGGTTTGATTAGCATGCCACAACAGAACACCAAAAATTTGAACAATAAGCAACTCAAACATCACAAAGTAAGGAAGGTTTAATCTTATGCAATGGCCAGAACAATACTTTAGTTTAACCTAGAATGAGGAAATACTTCCATACCTCCTTTTGTTGTCTCAAGCGTTTCAAATATGTAGATTGTTTCTTGCGGAACTCCATAGAAAGATTTTGCAGATCAGTAGCAAGAGATCGCTGTTATAACACGCACAAGATAGGTCTAAATGTGTATAGAAGTATGCAACAAGAAAGATGTAATTAAGACAAATACGACCAAGGGACAAGCCAAGACCTGCACATTTTTTCTGACATTTGAATCTTCAGAAGGTCCAGCTGCAGAAAGCCTCTGTAGTTGCCTCTCCGATTTCCTCAATAGCGTAGTTGTCTCTTGTGTCAAGGACTCGATTATATGTTGATCTTCTTTACCGTCCCCAAAAGAAGGCATTAACGCCTTGGCATGAGCCTTCCCCAACTCATCCATTTTTGTCCTCGCACGCTGAATATGCACAGCAATCTCCTCAGAGACATCAACCCAAGCTGGTGGTAAGCCTACTGTTAGTGCACCTCTACTGAGACATGAAGAGGATAGAAGATGGAGTACTTCAGCTTACAAAATAGGCCACAGAAGTCAACCTACATGATTAAGGAATGATCTATTTCTGCAATCTGTGTTACTCGTTGAATATAAGTTCTACTTGTAAGCTAAAATGATACATTGATACCTCTCTATTCAGCTAAGTTTCATTTTTGGCATCTAAATCCCCTAAAAGTTATGGATATAACCATATCCACTGACATTCTACAAACTACTGTTCTCTTACAGATCATATTAGAAAATTACAGATATAAACTAATGGGGATTTCAAGATTTGGCTGTCTGATTCATTCATGAACAGCTAAATTTCACAGGCCTCAGAATTCTCAAACAAGCTGAATTATTATTTTATACTGTTAATTTTGAGCCACCAAATGTTGCATTTCTTTTAAAATCCAAAACACACAGGCTTGCTCAGAGATTATTCATCTGAAGATTCAGACTTTTCAGCCCCGCCAACATCGCAGCTCAAATTCATTAGCTTGCATACATTTGACTCTAGACAGCAGCAGCAGTACCTGGAATTCCCAGGATCCTCCGTACTAACGGGAGCATAGGAGCGATTCGGATTCAGCAGAGAGGTGCTTGCCATCTCGATCACCGGTCCTACTCCGGATCGCTTCCCCGTCGCCGTCGAAGATGAAGACGACCCCACCGGCGTACGGACGCTCCTCAGAGAATCCCTGTATTTCCTGAATAGCAGTGTACGGTTCCTCGAAGCCATGCCAGCAGAACAGAATCCCTAGAAATCTCAATGCCACATCCACAAGAAATCTGAATCCAGAAATCCGCTTTGACTAGGATCCGCCAACTACAGATCTGGATGCGACCGAGGTTTATTCATTAACAATCGATGGCCAGATGATTTTTACGACGATCAGAGTGATCGGAGACTGGCTGATCGCCGGCGAGATCGAAAACCTTCGACGGAAAATAAAGCGACTACTCTGTACGAGCTGAAAATTTCCACTGGTTTCCGCAAAATTAAGATTAAGTTAATTAAATCTAAAAAAGAGCGTTAAAAAAGAAGAAGAAAGTAAGCTTATTACAAAAGCATAGAACGTAGTGCTCAGCTTCGATCTCCTGCATCCCATTGATCTGAAGTCTGAAAGAGTACCCAATAACACATCGCCACGTATGGAAACGACTAACAGCATGACGTTTACCGGTAAAACCCTTCCGGAGGGGAATTCACGGCGGCCGTTAAAAGTATTAAACGGCATGCATTTTACTGTCTATACAGCGTGGATACATGAAATAGAGATTAAAACATTTTTTTATAAATAAACTATATATATTATTGTAAGAAGAAGATAGTTTTAATATTGTGTATATAAGATAAAAAATCATAATTACATTGAAATAAAAATGAATATGCCTGAAAATAAATATGAAAAGGTTAAAAATATGACAATGGAAAAATTAATTGGGAATTTTACGAGATATTCGTGTTGATATTATTAAAAAATATGTAAATTTATATCAATTATAAGTGTGATACAGTAAAAATAATTTCATAAGATACGATAAAAAATTGTGAATCTCTTATATCATCCTCAGAAAAAGAGGGAAAAGAAACAGATAATGAGATTAAGAAATTATATAGAGAACTAATCTCCTCTTCAATTTCTTTCATTCTCTCTATCCAAAAATAATTTAGGAAGGAAGAACGAAAAAGATAATCGCCGCAGAACCGACCGGAGTCGACGTTTTCGTTTCGTGTTTGCCGGATTCTTTGTGATTGAATCGTGAATTTTCTTGTTGCCTTTGTCCGAAACCAGGATCAAAATTTTCCGGAAATCGATCGTTGATCTTTTTTATTTGTTTCTTTCTGGGCATCGGTTCAATATCATCGTAGAGAAAATGGATTCCGATTCGTGGAGCGATCGTCTCGCTTCGGCGTCGAGGAGATACCAATTGACTTTCCCATCGCGATCTGGTGAGTTGACAAGATATGTTATTTCTCTCTGTTTTGCGATTTTTTGATCTGGATTTGTTTTGGTGGGTGTAAGATTGAGGGGAAATGGAAAAGAGTAGATATATCTGGTGTTTTGTTCTTGATTTAGGAATGGGATTTCAGCTGGTAAGAAAATATAAGGGGATGGATTTCGTTTTTCATTCTTCAGCTTTTGGAGCCAAATCCGTTAGATTGATGAAGTCTAGGGTTGATTGAAGATTTCAGCATTTTGTTTTGCTGATTTTGGCTTTAGACTGTGCTTGATTTTCTGAGAAAATGAAAGAAATAATTGATATTTTGTTGCCTTTATTTATGTTTCGAGTGATGAAGTTTAGGGTACGAATGATGATTTCAGCTTTGCTTTGCTGATTGTTGGCTTGAGGCTTTGTTTGGTTCTTGAGAAAATGAAGGAAACCTGTGAACAAATGCAATCCTCATTGCAATTTGCCCTTGGCCTAAACATTTGTGCCAGCTTATATGAAGAAATGATATTGGGATTGAGCACTTACTTTTTAGAACTTTGTCCAGCTTGACCTGTCAAGAAACATCTGTTGCTAAAAGCTATTAATCACACTTGACTTAGCTAGATGTGTCTCAAGCCTAAAACTTTTTGTTACTTAGATGTGTATGATCTTCTAGTCTCCATCGTCTATTGTGTGCGATATTGTACCATTGGTTCTCATTATCTTTTCTTATTACCGGAAGTGTTTGAGGAACTACCCAAAAGAGGAGAAATCTCGTGTTGTAACCTTGAGAGGGGCGATAGAGTTGTAGCATATCTGACGGTATAGTGGTTGTTCTTCTCTTATTGTGCCAATTGATGTGCCTTGGTATTCTCTTGGCGTTAATCGGTTTCTGTTTAGACAATGTACTTACACAGGAAGGAAGAGAAAGTTTCAAGTACTGTAACCTCAGGATTGGAATGGAGTTTTATCATTTCTGACATGTTTGTAGTTGTTCAATTTCTTTTATTTATAATGCTACTATGGAAATGCAGACACGTTCTTGGGGTTTGAAGAGATTGATGGAGAAGACGATTTCAGGGAGGAATTTGCTTGCCCCTTCTGTTCTGACTATTTTGATATTGTTTCTCTATGCTGCCACATAGATGACGAACATCCGATGGAGGCAAGAAATGGGGTAATGTTCTTATGACATTGTTTCATAAACAAACCCTTTTTTTCACATTTGAAATGGCGTTTTATAGGACTTTGATTTTCAAGATATCGTTTCATACCTTTTTACGGAATCAAGATTAACATTTATGTGAACCCACAAATTTATAAGTGAAGGTTTAGAAAGGGTCCTTGTTCATTTGTTGGGAAGGTTGTTCTCGTGGAGAGATACTCTAACTTTGCCAATTGAGCCTATTTGGAGGACATTTCACTTAGATTCCAACTTGCTTTTAATACCTTGTTGCTTCTTTTGCAGGTATGTCCTGTTTGTGCGGTTAGAGTGGGCATTGACATGGTTGCCCATATAACCCTTCAGCATGCAAATATATTTAAGATATCCTTTTTGGTCAAAGAACATAATATGAATAAGCTTTTAACGCAATGATTTCTCTATAATGCTGCGATTTTCAGTTTGATTTACTGTCTTATGATTGCATTTTGATTCCTTAACAAGATATATACATGCAGCGCAAACGAAAAACAAGAAGAGGTGGGCCTTATTCCACGTTGTCGATCTTGAAGAGAGAGTTTCCTGAAGAGAACTTACAAGGTCTATTTGGGGGCTCATCGTGTATAGTCACTTCATCTGCCAATGCAGCTGCTGATCCGCTGCTTTCTTCGTTCATTTCACCAATGGGTGATGACCTTTTTATCTCCGAGTCACGTTTAGAAACTCTTCCTGCCAAGAAAACATCAAACGAGATATCGCTCGAAAGGTACGCCTCACCATTTTTAATCTAGTGCTCTGCAACTCTTTGATGCATTACATGTTCTTTTAAAGATCATCCTTATTCGATATCGTTCTGAATACAAACATTACCATCTTAGAACCAAAGCATGTAAACCCTGCATTATTCTACGAGTGCTGATGAAACCTTTCTCATCAATGTGATAGAAACGGTCAAAAGCAGTCTCTTTCAGCTGAAGATCACAAAGAGAAGTTGAAACGGAGCGAGTTCATTCAAGAACTATTGAGCTCTATGATTCTTGACGACGGCTTGTGAAGGAAGAATATCGGATCAGTTCAAACTGAGAAGAACTCCAAGTCACTGAATAATGCAAAAAGCTTTGTAGGGGAATTACGAGTGTAATAGTTGCTATGGTGAATGAACACTCGGTTGTTTCTAGGCACGAACGACAAATGTATCTATTTGATCCTATCAGTTTCCTTTATATCCCATTTATCTTCAATTTATTCTGGTTTTTACAACTTTTACAAAATAGGTAAATAAATAAATTGAATATAGACCTCTAATTGATTGTGACCCTTTATCTAGTGTTTTTTATTTCAAATTCAACAACGTTTTGGAGTTAAGATGACTAAAATCTGAATGTGCCAAATTTATAAGAAGAAAACAAAGGATAAAAAATCAATATATCTAATTCATAAATCAAAGGAATATTTTGAGATTAAGAACTAAAAGAATAAAGAGGGGCATCTACAGACCTAAACTCAACCAATGGGGTTGCCTTGTCTCCATGATCTTCTTAACTACATCCTTCACAAAATAATCAAAACAAACAGAGCAACATCCCTTCATCATGCTGCTACTGCCCATCTCTCCGGCAATGCTGCCGTGAGGACATGTCACCCCCGGTGGAACCACATGTACTTCACTGCTCCGGTGCTCAAGTCCACAAGCCGCGAGTATCGTATGTATCGAACACGTGGCAATCTCATTGAATGTGGCTTGACCTGAACAGACAACACATGGTTATGCAAAGAATATAGCTCTGTAGATTTGTGGGTTGAGTCTAAAAATTAACCTACGAGGTGATGCAAAGAACTTTAAAGGTTTCCATGAGTAACCTAAACAGACTGCTGATAACAAGTGTTACTCCATATCTAACCTACAAATTGAGAATAACCCAGAAGATTGTGCAGAGAGCAGCTCAGATTAACCAAGAAACTCATGATATCATATATTTACATATGCGGTTAAACCAATTTTTACGGCAAATCCTTAAATCCAGAATCTACAGGTTAAATATGATTAGAGGGTCAAATTGAAGACTACCCTAGGAAATTAAAGCAAAGGATCAACTAAAGATTCGAGAGTAAAATCCAGAACTTGAAGAAGTGGGACCTGCAGCTTGCTTACCTAAGTTGATTTGTCTGGACAAGTTTTTCAGATGGGTTTTAACTGTTACTTGCAGTTGTTCTCTGGCTATGGAAAAATCTCCTTCTGGTGCCACTCTAAAGACAGCAACTGTGTTTGGCAAGTAGCTGAGCTGATGTTGCCTATTACCGGACAGGGCACCGGCCTCAGCAAGTCCAGGCCACAGTCCCAAATTGTCAGACCTGTGGCCAGCAGATGTACTATTCGATGAATCTCGATCAGTCTCGTCTCTTCTCAAATGATCAGACCTTGAAGACACAAGCTCAGACCCTCGAGTCGAAGACACTAGATTTCTATTCTGTTGTCTCTCCTCAAAAATCATATACAGCGGCATACCCGTTTCTTGAGCTTTCACAGATTGAGATGGTTCAGTTTCTCTGCCACGATCGACTAGTGCAGCCATGAGACCATTACTCGAGTTAGCAACTGAAGTTCCATGGGTTCTATTAGCCATACTGTTAAGCCTATTACTATTGATAATATTTTGTATGTGTCGATGAAGTGTGCGTCTCCTTGATAATGTGGGTGCCCCTGAACCAGATGGAGAAGATCCTTGAACATCACCATTTGCAAACCTTGGAGACAAAAGGTTCTCAAATCCATGGGAAAACGGCGTATGTGGGGAGGTTAGCAGAGAAGCGTCAATAGATGCCCCTGAAATTACTAGTGGCGATGGTCTATTGTACCAACCGTTAGTTGTTCTTAGCTCGGAGGAAGGACCGTAAGCCTGGGTGCTAGGTGATCCTTGAGCAACAGGTCTACAACCTTCACAATACCAGTTTCCTTCAGGTACTTCCCGCCCAAGACCAACACAGTAAGTATGGGCAGATGAATCACATAGATCACAGAGCAACATAAGCCCATCGTCTCCGCCTTGGTGGCATTCTGTGCATATTACATTTTCGTAAGGATCAAGATAACTCCTTAGCTCTTCTTCAGTCGGTTGATAGACCTGCACAAAGCAAAACCCGGGTTCCAACAAGTTTATTACATACCTCAAGTGACATACACAACAACCACATATACTGAGCAAGAAAGGCAATGATATGTCACAAGTCAACAAAAGCATGCACTGGAGGTGGTCATCGTAGAAAGGTGGTAATTGGGATATATGCAAATGATAAACCGATACAAGAATAAAAGGTTAACTGGTTCAAATCTGAACTAATCACATAAAAAGCAGCGGCAATGTACCTGATCACGTTCAGGTACTGGTATCACAACCTCTCTCAAATCTATTCCAGGTGCAGATCTAGCAGGTTTACTGATTGTTTTGAACCGCTGCTTGCACAACGGGCAACGAGATTCTACTTTGGACCACGCCATTATGCAGGTGAAACAGAAGTAGTGACAACAACAGTCCAGCGTACCCCGCAGTCGGCGCCTGTCTTCCTCGGACAGACAAATCCCACAGACATGCTTTATGACTTCCTTTTTCATCACCTCTACCTTCTCTTTACCTTTCTTCACCGGTGATTTCCGAATCTGAGGCAAATCTTCAGTGACCTCAGTTTGTCTTGAGGATGATATAGCCCTAGAGGTCGTTCTCAGTAATTTGCCGGCTTCTCTTACCTGCTCTCTCTCCTCCTCTGAGATTGTGTACTCATAATCAGATTCTTCAGAGGACACAAAATCTGAATCGGATCGAACAGCATATTGGCCCCTCCGCTTGGAAGGTTTCTTTTTGGCCTTCTTCGTTGTAAATGAGTAATCATCTACAAAATCACCCTCCTCGCCATCATCATCAGACCTTTCCTTTCTTTTCCCCCCACCTGCCTTTTTTCCTCCCTTTGGTAAACACAGTTTTGCAACTGAGTTTCTCTTTTTCCTCTTTTTATTTCCTCCCGAATTCCTTTTTTGCTTACTTGTCTTACGAGCTTTTAAAGTGTTATGCTTTTTTATGGCCACAACTAGTTCTTCTTCCTCTTCCTCTTCTAATGAAACATATTCATCAGGGGTAAATTCTTCATCATCCTCGTCCTCATAGTCTCCATCATCTTCATCTTCTGTCTCATGTGGCACATCATCCTGCTCCCTCGAGGTTATTACTCCATTTTCACCATTATGCAAGAGATCTTCATCCACTTTTTCACTCTTGACCATTTCCATATGTATATCTTCCTCTTCAGTGTCATCCTCTTCCACCAGATAGTCTTCATCTTGATTTTCTTTCTGGAACAATACCCTCCTTTGTTTTCCCGATCTTATCCAACTGTTTTTCTCTCTAAATAAGGACCCAGCTGTAGTTTTTTCCCTACTCACTTCTTCCTCTTTGTCTTCCTCATAAGACACATCTTCCTCATCCTCCTCTTCATCATCAGACACCACCCTGTTCATCTTTCTTGATTTCTCTCCCCCATTTCTCCAGTTAGCATGATGACCCTTTTTCCCTTTTGGCCCCCCAACCTTCCGTATTCTCACATGTTCCTTCGCCAGAAAATCTAATTTCTCATCATCCGTCCCATCCAAGCCATTGAAACTGTCATCCAATGCATCCCCATCTAAAGATGAGCAGTATTCCTCTAAGCCAGCTTCAGATTCTTCTTCCTCCTCATTAGATGCCACATAATCCTCGTCAGACTCATCTGATCCCTTATCATATGATCTAACCCTTCTACCCGGTTTTCTTTTAAAGCTGAACTTGTCTCCCCTTCCCATATCCTCCTGGAACCCTAAGCAGGCTGCCGAGAGGGAAGACACCGACCACTAACCCAAATCCAAATCTAAACCATAAATACTATCAAATTCGTCAGCTCATGAGTCCAATCCAAATCAAATCGTATAAAACAAATAAATGCCTAAGATCCTTCACTTCTTCCCCCAATATTCCTGCTCAGGCTCAAAGTAAATTGGGGATGAAGTTCAACCCAATTCCCCAACAAGGTAACCAAATTCCTCCGCTAAATATTCTACAACCACTCATTCGATCTGCACTGCCAAAATTAAAACCATGGAAAATAAAGCAAAACAAAATCAGACCCATAACTCCATTGCCCTAATTACCTCAGAGAAGCTCTCGATTTGATTCCAACTATAGAAATTCTACCGTTACCCAATATTTCTTACGCAAAGTCAATTCGATTCCAACAAATAAAAAAAAAATCTTCCAACAGCAGAATCACCCCATAGAAGAAAAATAATCCTCGAATTCCGTTTCTCATAAAGAATTAAGGTCAAATCAAATCCCACTCCATACACACACGCACACAGACGAATACTCACAAAGCTAATAAAAACCTCGGATGATGAAGAAGATGGAAAAAATTTTGATTGTTCCGTTCTTCGTGATCCTTTTACCCGCGTTAATTTCTTCCGTACTTACAATTTTCTTTCCGCTTTTAGAATTTTTGTAAAATATGGCGAATTAGGGAAAGGTGTTGATTTGTTTATAAGGCTAACGCGTTGGAAGGTGGGAACGTTCATCCGATGAAAAGACGATTATACCCTTTCCCACCTTCCCGTAGCAGTTGAAGCTGCCCCTGGGCCTTTTTTACTTTTCCTGCTATTGCGAAAACGTTAACCCTTGAGGCAGCTATCTCCTGCGGATGACTGCATCGGATGTTCACAGTCTGACAGCTGATACGTCAAGATCCAACGGTTTATCTGATTGCATTCTTTCAACCGATCTTTTGAATAGATAATATTCTGATTCTAAGAATCCAAAAAGAAAAATCAATTATATTTTTGTTATTTATATTGAAATCTGATAAATAACTTTTTCGATAAAATCATATAATATGTTGGGTCATTTTTTTTATAAGAAAACCTCTATTCAAATTATGAAAAATACTTGATATTCTAATTATGATATACGAAATGCTTTTATTTATTTTTCGGTATTCTAAATTCGAAATACGAAGCGTTTAAAATATGAAAAATTATACTAAACTACGTGTATATATACACGTATGCTATTCGAACAAGAGGAGTACGCCATGATAATGGTCTTTTGATGTAACGAGAAAAAAAATAGAGAAAACAAAGAGAATCTTTCAAAATTGGACGGCTTTTAACATGTTATTAGAGTCTTGATCCAAAGTTTTTAGGTTTTGAAGTTTTTGGATTTTCGCAATTTGTGATGGTCATCATAGATGAAGGTGGTGCTTAGGGGTGGGCACTGGTCGAGTGTCCTGATTTTTGAGGGTATCCGAACCCGAACCAAAGCGGATAGGTAATTTGCTACTCGAACTTGAATCTGCGGGATGGAGGTACCCGGGGTTCGAGTACCCAAAGAATGAACCGGGTACCTATGAGTACCTGAACCCGACCACAAGAGACATGGAAATCGTCATTAACCAGCTCCAGCTCCTCCACCGAAACCTCCTCCAGCTCCGGCGTTGCAGGAAGATCGAAAGCCACCACAAGTAGAGACGACCAACGGTCGACGAAGGTAGAGAAAACGAAGGCAAGGATGGTGAAGGCATGGATGACGAAAGTTGGGACGATGAAGGCATGGACAACGGTAGGGATAGCGAACACATGGACGACGACAAGGACGACGAACACATGGACGACGACAAAGACGACAGACACATGGGCGGCGACAAAGAAGGCGAACACATGGACGGTGACAAGGACGACAAACATATGGAAGACGACAAGGATGACTAACACATGGACGATGACAAGGACGGCGAACACATGGACGACAAACACATGGACGACGACAAGGATGACTAACACATGGACGATGACAAGGACGACGAACACATGGACGACAATGGAAGGGAAAGCCGACGAATGACAAAGGAAGGGAAGAAATCTAGAGAACATGGGAGACAGAAGGGTGAGAATGAGAAGAGAGGCTCCTAAATGAGATGATGAGAGGCTCCTGGTTAACCTAAACCTAGTGACATTTTTGTAATTTTTATAAAAATATATGGATATTTTGGTAATTTTACAAGTAACCTCGAGTACCCACGTATACCCGTTTCTAGAAATGGAAAACTTAAACTCGAACTCGAACCCGCGAGTAATGGATTTCATTACCCGAACCCAAACTCGAGTAATTTCTCATGGGTTCGAGATGAGTTTCTCGGGTAAATTTGCCCACCCCTAATGGTATGATGATGAAGACGACAATGGTGACGACAAAGAAAATATTATTGGCAACACGGATGTGCGCATTATGTGATGTTTCGGTCTTATGCTAGAGAAAACACGACCAAATTTGAAATGATCTACGACTTGGTTATAGCCAACAACCCTTACGGTTGAATATTTAACCGCTTCAATGATTTGATGACCCACGACTGGGGATATATTTAGCGACCTTTACGATTGAATATCTAATTGTTTCATCTATTTGATGACCTAAGGTTGGGTATATAGCCGACAATCCTTACGGTTTGGTATTTAACTGTTTCGAAGATTTGAAAACCCGTGGTAGGGTATATTGTTGATGACCTCCACGGTTAGGTATATAATCGTTTTGAAGATTTTGACGTACGAGGGAGTTTTCAAAGTTTGAAGACATCCATTGAAGACAAAATTTGAAGATTATCCAATCCCACACATGTCACCACGTATGAGTTTGTAGGGGAGTATTGGACTATATGAAGAGCCACTTCTTGGTATTCTAAGTGCGGAATACAAAATTCTTATCTTATTTTCTCGATATTCTAAGTTTGGAATACGAAACATCTAAAATACGAAAAATTGTACCAAATTACGTGTGTGTATATATATGTATAATGTGTGCGCTTCTAATGTAACAAGAAGAACAACAGAGAAAATAAAGGGAACCTTTCAACATTCGAAGTCTTTTTAACATAATGTTTTTTTAATTATTATCAAGAGACCATTTTTGGTAATTTGAAACATAAAATCCAAAAGACAAAAATGTAACTTTTGTCAATTAAGTTTTATAAAAACTACAAAAATAAAAAACCAAAACCGAAAAGTGTTGCCCTTCAACCCGTATTTTTTACATTGTCTTATATTTCAAAGAAACAAATATTATGAAGTAAAAATATTACAAATGATAACACGTAGTGTGTGTTAATTTTAGGCTAGACATTTACATCATTTTCGTATAGTTTGCATAGCACGAGTTACAAAACCGACACAAACGTTGTTTATGTACTCTTTTTTGTTGATTTTCAGGTTTTAAGGCGACAGGGCCTAAACGAGCTTTAGAATGTCAATTTCTGGATTCAACCGCACATATTGCAAGCTACAAACCACTTGGAGCAAATTCAGGCAACGCAACCAAATGGAACACTCGAGCATCGAGAAAGAGGAGCAAAAACATGGAGTTAACTTAGCTCGCACAGGCTTGGGAGAAGCCCCCGCGCGGGCTGCATCCGGCAGAAGTTTAAGCCCGACCCGTGCTGAACATCAACCCGCTCGTGATCCATGAGCCCGCGCATGCTGTCACATTAGCCCGTGCGGGCTGCAACCCTAGAAAAATTCACACGCCTCGGGCTGGAACAGAACCCGCTCAGATTGGACAAAAATGATGACCCCGCGCAGGGCGGATATCCTAACCGGTGCAGGCTGCGTTTCCAGCGAATGCACGACCCAGGGAGGCAAGCAGTCCGCTCGGGCTGATTGATACATCTTCTGCCCGCGCGGATTGAGCACCTAGCCCGCACGGGTCTCCTTTTTAGGACCAATCTGTTTTAGGTTTTGAACGAAAATTAAAAAGAAAGAGGGGCGGCTGAGGATTGCAGACGGTTGCTCAGGCTAGAAAAGAGACTGAAAAATACAAAGAGAAACTCAGGAGAAGCTGGAGAATGAGAGAAACAACAATCCGGACTTTGGTAACGAGATATGGAAGACCGAGAAATCGTATTTCTTACTCTTTATCATGTCTAGGGTTAATTTCTTTTGTTTTACAGTAGAAACTATGAGTGAGTATATTTCCAGCTATGGGTTAGGGATATCAGATTTGTAATGGATGCTTGAAATTATGCTTAATGCTTAGACCTTTCGAAGTTTTCTTGAATTTCGGTTTTACAATCAACATCGTAAACGTTTCATACTTGTGCTGACGCTCAGTAACTTAGGAATTCATGTTTAGTTGGGAGGTTAAATTATGAATCCGGAATCATTGATTGTTGATTAAGTTCGATTAATGAGAATCTGGCCGGTCGGTTAATCGATTTAGGAATTAGGATTGCGCGCTTAACGCTGCCGTAATCACGAGTTAATCGCTGCCGGAAGGTAGGATTGCACGTTGTTATGGTTAGGAGGTTTAGGTGTCAGGAGAATCATTCCGTATTTATGAGCATGCATTCCCCATTATCAAGATAATTCGATAGGTTCATGATCTTTTGTTCGTTGCATCCTTGCAAATCTCGGTAACCCGAATCCTATAGTGTTTTTAATTATCGAGTTTTTTTTTCACATCTTTCAATCGTTGTCATAATTCATTTTAGTGTTTTAGAAATTTGTCTCACATCACCATCAATTCAATCTGACTTAGTTTAGTCGTATTCTTAGTTTAGATTGTATTAGTTCCAGAATTCGACCATTGTATTACTGATCCATAGTCTTGTGGTAAGTGAATATTAGACATTTTTATTGCTTAATAGTTCGCACATCAATAAAATATATCTAAATTAATGCTACTTAATATATAAGTGTAGTTAAAAGAATATTTACCAGATTAGTCCAAAATAGAGATATAAAAATATTTTTATTTAATTCGAATTTAAAAAAAATGGAAAAAACTAAAAATATATTGAGCGGATAGAGATGTAACTAGTGGACTCTAGACAATAATAAAAAAATGTAGTTAAACAAGGTCAACGTTATTTGCATGATGGAAAAACACTTTTTAAGCCGTGAAAAAACATATTGAATTATAGTCTATAGATATAGTTAGCAAAATTTAATAATTATCAAGCAAATAATTGGTATTTATTTATACAAGTACTTTGACCTAGAGCCCATTGGGCTATATTAATCAACGTTTTGGGACTCATATAAGTATAGTATCCCATAAGGTTTGATTATAACAGATTTAGCGCATTGGGCTTAATTTCCACATCTAACCCCGGAATAATAAAATATTCACTTGAATTTTTAAGTTTGTTATTTTTCTGGATCATTTTTCATTAGTCAAATCTTTTGAAAGTAAACTATTTTTAAATTTTTCTAATATTCTTTTTTTTTATAAAGTTTAATTATTTATCTTTATAGTTTTAAATTTTTTATTAATTTATATATTTTAATATTTTTGTATTTGTTTCTAAGTCTTATTTATATTAAAGTATCTTTATAAACAAAATTTTATATTTATATCTTATTTTGATTTAAAATATGAAAAATTTTAAACATATAGAAAAGTGAATTTTAACTTTATTGTTTTAAAAATTATATAATTTATATAAATTATAAAGTGAAAAGAGTAAATAAAAATTCTGAAAATAAGTAAATAAAAAAAATATTCTCCCTTCGAAAATACTGTTTTAGTCATATTTCATTTTTTATTTTGACTCTTATCCGACTTCCTCTCGGTTTTTAATTTTCATTCGATTCCCCCTTGAACTATCAAAAATCTACCTAAAATTCCTTCGGTTATTTATCCGTTAATCGATCCGATTTTGATCCAATTGTGACCCGAATTTGACCCAATTTTGACTTTGATTTTGATCCGAATTTGACCTAATTTTTATTCAATTTTGACTCGATTTTAATCCAAATTTATACTTAATTTGACCCGAATTTTTACTTAATTATAACCCGAATTTTAACAATAAATCAAGTCAATTATTCAATTCAATTTAATCGATTTATTTGATTTAATTGATTTCTAATAAAATTGAGTATGTATTTTTATTTGAAATCAATTAAACTGTCTGATTAATTCGATTAGATCCGGTTTTGATATAATTAATGAAACCGTATTCAATTTTGATTTAAAATTAATTAAATCGAATAAGTAACTTGATTTTTATGAAATTATCTAAAAGTTAACATTTATTGTTTATGACTCGAATCCGACCCAATTTTTACCCAAATTTGACCCCAAATTTGATTCAATTTTAATCCAAAACCGACCCAATTTTGACCCAAATTGTGACCTCATTTTGATTCGATTTTAACCCGAATTTTTTACTTAAATTTGACCCAAAATTACTTAATTTTAACCCGAACATTAACAATAAATCAAGTTAATTATTCACTTTAATTGATCTCGAGTTAAAGTTGAATACGATTTTGTTAATTATATCAAAATTGGATCAAATCGAGTTGATCGATTTGTCCCGATTTTGATCTGAATCCAATCCAATTTTGACCCAGAATTGTGACCCCAACTGTGATCCCAATTTTTATTCGATTTTAAGCCGAACATGTACTTAATTTTGACCTGATTTCATTTTAAGCCGAACTTGTACTTTATTTTGTCCCGATCATAAACAATAAATGTTAATTTATAAAAATCAAGTTACTTATTCGATTTAATTAATTTTGAATCAAAATTTAATACGGTTTTATTAATTGTACCAAAATCGAATCAAATCGAGTTAATCACACCGTTTAATTGATTTCATGTAAAAAACCGTACTCAATCCTACTCGAAATCAATTAAATCAAATAAATTGATTAAATTGAATAATTAACTCTATTTATTGTTAAAATTGGGGTTACAATTCACTAAAAAATCGAGTCAAAATTAAATATAAATTCGGGTATAATTCGAGTCAAATTAGGTCAAATTGGGTCAAAACCGAATCGATTAACGGATAATTAACGAATGAATAAAGGAGGGGTGCTTTAGGTAGATTTTTTTATAGTTGAAGGTGGAATCGGATGAAAACTAAAAATCGATGGGAAAATGAGATGAAAGTCAAAATCAAAAGGGAAATAGGACTAAAGGAGTATTTTCGAGGAGACATGTTGTTTTTCCTAAATAAAACAAAGGGAATATAGCATAAAAAATATCCAACTACTTTATTTTAGCCTATAAAACATGAATTATTATCTTCAACCTAAAAAAACTCAAATTTTTTTTGCCTTAAAAACACTTACTTTAGAAATATAGTGTAGAAAATACAAAACTTTTTAACTTTTGCCTATAAAACACAAATTATTACTTTTAATCTAAAAGTTTTGAATTTTTAAGTTTTTTTCTAAAAGAATACAAACTTATCAAATGAATCATATCCATACACAAACACTAACTCTTGGTAAACTTCCTATAGTGTTTACGATGTAGAATTGTTTCAATCGGTTTCAAAATAAAATCTCAATTCCACCCGATTTCAACCCGAAATCCAAATTCAACAAAAAAATAACCCGAATTTCAACCTAATTTTCATCGAAAATTCAATTTCACCCAATTTTAGAAATAATTTCAGTCCAATTTCAATTTTAATAAAAAATCCAAATTCGAACCAATTTCAACCGGAAATTTCCAATTTTAACTTGATTTCAACCGAAAATCAGAATTTCACCCAATTTCAACCCGAAATCTGAATTCAACCCAATTTCAACCTCAAATTCCACCAAATTTTAGTAAGTATTTCAATATCATTTCAACCCCAAATCCAAATTCAATCGGATTTTCGGTTGAAATTAGGTTAATTCAAATTTCGAGTTGAAATTGATTTGAATTTGGATTTTTTGTTGAAATGCTTACTAAAATTGGATGGAATTCGGATATTCGGTTGAAATTAGGTTGAAATTGAATTTTGAGTTGAAGTTGAGTTGAAATTCTTGTTCAAATTGGGTGAAATCTGGATTTTCGGTTGCAATATGTTTGAAATTGAGTTGAATTCAAATTTTGAGTTCAAATTTGTTCGAACTTGGATTTTTCAATTCGGATTCGGATTAAAATCAGGTTGAAATTGGATTTACCAAGAGTTAGTGTTTGTGTATAGATGTGATTAATTTAATAAATTTATAAATTTTTAAACAACACTTAAAAATTCAAATAGTTAAAATATAATTTAGTGTTTGTGTATGAATATGATTAATTTCATAAATTCGTATTTTTTAGAGAAAAATTTAAAAATCCAAAATTTTTAGGTTCGAAGTAATAATTTGTGTTTTATAGGCAAAAATTAAAAAAGTTTGGTATTTTCTACACTATATTCCTAAAGTTAATGTTTTTAAAACAAACAAAAATAAATTTAAATTTTTTTTAGATTGAAATAATAATTCATATTTTAATAGATTAAAATAAAATAGTTTGAAATTTTTTATGCTATATTTTCTAAAGCAAACTATTTTTTTTCGAAAGATAGAATTTTTATAATTTTAATACTTTTACCTATTTATTTGTCAAATCTTTGTCTATATTTATATACGTGTATTTTCGTGGGCGTAAAGTCATATCAAATGTAACTTTGTATCCGGTTAATTTTTTGAACGTAAACATGCTTTGTGTTTTCAGATTTTGTAGTATATTTGCATATATTAAGATCAAAATATTGAAAACATGTAAATTATTATTACACTATACTATATAGGTTTAGGGAAGCTACTTTTGATAGAACAAATTAAATATAAAACTTCTATTTTATGCACAAATATTAACTTCATCTAATATTTTATTTTAATCTACTCTTATGATGAAAATTCGGATGATTTTTAATAAAAATTTATATACTTATGATGACATGCTATGAAATAATGTATAAATTGATATATATATATATAGATATATATATAATTATTGAAAGGATCATTTATAATAGATAAAAAAAATTTTGTATACTTTTTCTATCTTTTTCGATCAGTTTGATAGACAATGAATGTACTCACTTTCGGCATTAGATCTCTAAAATAAAACAAAAAAAAAGAAGGTTTATATATTGTTATTAGAAGTATAATTTTAACGACTTTTCAATGAACCCAACTCTAATGCCAAACACAACGCACCAACCTGTAAAAGCATAACTTTGCGTATACATTTGTGTGTGTATATATATATATATATGCATTTGTGTATGATTTATACACACACCCCTAAGGAATATGGTTGAGTTGTCCAACTCAATGGATATTAGTATTTTGTAGTTATAGTCTCTCAACATGGGACCATGTATCATACATATAATAATAAGAAGCTTATATATTTCATTTTCTTGTTATTTATATCTAATAATTTATGTGTATGTATCTGATTACACAAACATGGGAAGTTCCAAGTGGACAGAATCATTTCTTTTACTTCTTAATGAATCTTATATTATATATCTCAAAAGCTAAAGAGTTTAAAACTTCTAAATAAAAATGAATGAAAATTAGTTCTAAATTTGTTGAAGTGAAACAAATAAAACTAATGTAAATGTAAATCTTTATAATTATCGAATTTAAAATTCTTGTATACAAACTCCCAAATTAACATATTGTATAATTTGATTATTTTAATATTTTAAATTTAATTCAAAATTCAAATCATACTTAAAAATGAAAACGTTATTCAACGACATTATTATTATTATTAATATTATATTAATGAAGATTGAATAGTGAAATATTTGAAATCGTGAATTTGCATGAAAAAGAAAATAGAATTTTAGTATAAAATAAATGTATGATATTTTTTTAGATATTTTCTAATAAATTTTCTGATTTTCATAACATATGGATTACCAGAGTATGGGCTGGAGCAGATGCCGGGTTGCAAAGACCCGAGACGTTTGTTGGAAAAATGCAGGACAACCCGAGACACAAGCTGGAGAGACGCAGGACAATCCGAGACGCAAGCTGGAGAGATGCAGGACAACCCGAGACGCAAGATGCAAAGACCCGAGATGCCAACTGGAAAGATGCAAGACTCGAGACGCGAATTGTGAAGACCCGAGACGCGAAGTATGAAGACCCGAGACGCGAGATGTGGAGACCCGAGACGCAAGACGCGAAATGTGAAGACCCGAGACGCGAGATGTGGAGACCCGAGACGCGAGACGCGAGACCAAGACCGAGACGCGAGACGTGAGACCGAGACGCGAGACTGAGATCGAGACGCGAGCCTGGGACGTGAGACCGAGACGCTTGCAGATTCGGGACGCGACTCGGAACGCGACCTGGTGTCCTCACTTTTATTTTTCCCCGCCAAAGTTTGTTATAAATTAGTTAGACCCGAAGCCTATAAATACCTAAGCATGTAAACATAATGAGATATAGAGAATTATTCCGTTTTATCATGTTCTTGATCTTTTTCTTCTTTCTTTCCTCGGGAGAAGATTGATTTTCCAATTCTTGATCACTTTTAAGATGGTATCAGAGCCGGCATCACGTTTCCGTTCCAATTAATCGTCCAATTAATCTCTTTTCTTTGTGTTTCTATTCTTTTTTACTTGGATTACAATTCAGTTTCTTGAAGTTACAAAATGCCGCCTAGAAATGCAGATTCATATGATAATCCGTATCATCTTGGATCGAATGATCAGATGAACATGCTGATTGTTTCTGATCGACTCACAGGTCATGAAGATTTTAATTCCTGGAAACGTTCCATCACCATGGCGTTGAATGGTAGAAATAAACTCTGTTTTGTAGACGGATCACTTCTGAAGCCAGATGTAGGACATGCAGATGCTACAACATGGTCAAGATGCAATGATGTGGTATGTTCTTGGATTCTTGCATCAGTTTCAAAAGATATTGCTGCAAGTTGTTTATACATCAATACAGCTCATGAAATGTGGTCAAATATTGTGGAAAGATTTCACCAGAACAACGCTCCCAAACTATACAATATAGAACAAACTTTACAGAATATACGTCAAGGATCATTATCAGTTTCTGCTTATTTCACTAAACTACTTACTGTGTGGGAAGATCTTAAAGCTGCACAAATTTCTCCTATTTGCACTTGTGGAAATTGTTCTTGTGGTGTTGACAGGCGTTGGTATGAGCTGTTTGAAAGAAGTTTTGTTATTAAGTTTCTGTTTGGATTAAATAACAGTTTTGATGTAACTAGAGGACAGATTTTATTGATGGATCCGTTACCAAACCTGAAGAAGACTTTCAACCTTGTGCTGCAACATGAGCAACAGAAGTTGGTCAAGCCTACTGTAGTTTCAGAATCTGCTGTTTATCAGACTTCACACGTCATTTCTCATGATCAAGATCCTGTCACACATGTTGCTGCAATTACTGGAAGTCAATACAGGCCGAGAGCACCTCCTCTTTGCACTCACTGTGGTAAGTATGGACATACAGTCAACAAGTGTTACAAATTGCATGGCTATCCACCTGGATATGGACAAGCATATCAAGCTCAGGTTCCTAGATCTTCTAATCAAGGATCTAGACCAGTATATTCAAATCCTCAAAATCAATTCTCTTCTAGACCTCCACTTCATAGGAGAAAGATCAGTCTTCTTTGCCACTTGATATAAGTCAGATTTCACAAGAACAACTACAGCAAATTTACACTCAAATTGGAGCCAAACTAAGGCTCAATGGACCTACCATCACTGAAAATGGAGTTGCAGAAACATCCACATCCTCTAGTATGCACTCTTACATTTCCTCTGTTATATGTTATTCTCTGCATCATACTAGGCCTACTGGTCCTTACAAAAATGATTGGATAATTGACTCTGGAGCTAGTACTCATGTCTGCTCAAATAAATCCTTATTCAATAGCATATCTACAATTGATCCTACGTTAGTGAATTTTTCAAATGGTACTAGTGTTGTCATCAACGTTTCTGGTACTGTCAAGGTATCTGAATTCATTGTTCTGACCAATGTACTTTATATACCTTCCCTTTCTTTCAACATACTGAGCGTAAGTGCTCTGTTCCAAACACATAAATACACCCTTTTATTTACTCCTGAATCTTGCCTTATTCAGGACCATACTCAGGGGATGATTGGGAAGGCTAATCTCATTAATGGACTCTACATTCTGGGAAACACATTTTCTATCCATTCTTGCAATACTCTGCATGCTGATACATCCCTTTGGCATCAGAGACTTGGTCATCCATCTTTACCAAGGATAAAGACTATTTCTAAAGAACTTTCTCTCAATAAAGCAGTAGATTTTTCTCATTGTAAAATCTGTCACCTAGCAAAACAAAAACGCCTACCTTTTGTATCCAATAATAACATCTCTGATTCACCCTTTGACCTAGTTCATTTAGATGTTTGGGGTCCTTTTTCCATAGAGTCAGTAGATGGTTACAAATATTTTCTTACCATTGTTGATGACAACACTAGGAACACATGGTTGTATCTGTTAAAACAGAAATCTGATGTTCTCAAATTATTTCCTGAATTTGTTCAGTTTGTTGGAAACTCAATCAAAACTACAATAAAAGCTGTACGTTCAGATAATGCTCCAGAACTCATTTTCAATGATTTGATTAAAGCAAAGGGCATACATCATTATTTTTCATGCGTTAATACTCCTCAGCAAAATTCAGTTGTTGAAAGGAAATATCAGCATATATTGAATGTGGCCTGGGCTTTGATGTTTCAATCTAATCTTTCTTTGTCTTCCTGGAGTGATTGTATTAGAACAGCAGTATTCTTAATCAACAGAATGCCTTCCCCTTTGCTTACCAACAAAACGCCATATGAGATGCTTCATGGGAAGAAACCAGATTACAGTAGATTGAAAGTGTTTGGCTGTTTGTGCTATTGTTCTACTTTGCCTCAGACCAGACACAAATTCAGTCTCAGAGCAAGATCAATGGTATTTATTGGCTATCCCTCTGGTTACAAAGGTTACAAATTAATGGATATTGAAACTAATGAAATAATTATTTCTAGAAATGTGGAATTTCATGAAGATATATATTTCCTTTGAGACTAGGTTCAGACATTTTACCTAACTCAGTCAGACTTATTTCCACAAACCATTCTACCCCTACCAATTCCTCCTCCCACAACAGACTCAGAAAATATTCAAACCACAGACACCATTACCACTAGACCACAAAGAACCCTCAAAACTCCTTCATATCTTCAAGATTATCATTGCTATCTTTTTCAACACCAGACTACCCCTACAACATCTACATCTACATCCTATCCTTTATCTTCTGTTTTATCTTACAACAAATTATCACCAAACTACAAAAACTACATTCTAAATATTACCTCAAATGCTGAACCTAGATCTTTTAAGGAAGCTATTTTATCCACAGAATGGAAATCTGCTATGAATGCTGAACTTGAAGCTTTGCAAAAATCAGGAACTTGGTCTATAGTTTCATTGCCATCTGATAAAAAGACAGTTGGGTGTAAATGGGTGTATAAGATCAAACGACTTGCAGATGGCTCTATCATAAGATACAAAGCTCGTTTGGTTGCCAAAGGTTATACACAACAAGAAGGAGTAGATTATATTGATACTTTCTCACCGGTTGCAAAACTTGTGACAGTTAAGCTCCTCTTAGCACTTACAGCAACACAAAATTGGAGTCTAAGTCAAATGGATGTTACAAATGCATTCTTACATGGGGATCTTGATGAAGACATATACATGACTTTACCACCTGGTTATACTCCATCCCCAGGTGAAGTTCTTCCAATAAACCCCGTTTGTAAACTTCACAGGTCTTTGTATGGTCTTAAGCAGGCATCTAGACAATGGTTTCAAAAATTCTCAGATGTTCTTCTGGCTCATGGTTTCATTCAGTCACAAGCAGATCATACTCTGTTTACAAGAAAACAAGGTAACTCTTTCATAGCTTTACTGGTCTAGGTAGATGATATTGTGATTGCAAGTGACAGTGACACGACAGTTATGGAATTAAAGAATGTTCTGAAACAACAATTCAATATCAAGGATCTTGGACCACTAAAATATTTCCTGGGTTTGGAGATAGCAAGGTCATCATCTGGTATTGCAGTTTGTCAGAGAAAGTATTGCTTGGACTTACTTTCTGATACAGGTTTAATTGGCTGTAAGCCTATCTCTGTTCCAATGGATCCAAACGTTCAATTAACACAAGACTCAGGAGACCTACTGGATAATCCTACAAGTTACAGAGCTCTTGTGGGAAAACTTTTATATTTGACAATCACTAGACTAGACATTACATATGCAGTCCATAAACTCAGTTCTTATCCAAACCTACTTCAGATCACTATAAGGCAGCTCAACGTGTGGTACATTATCTGAAAACCAATCCAGGACAAGGGTTGTTTTATTCTGCACAATCTGAAATACGGCTGAATGGTTTTGCTGATGCTGATTGGGCAGCATGTAAAGATTCAAGAAAATCTGTTTCTGGTTTCTGTGTTTTTCTAGGGGATTCACTCATCTCATGGAAAGCTAAGAAACAATCTATTGTGTCTCGTAGTAGCACTGAAGCTGAATACCGCTCCTTAGCAAATGTCACCTGTGAGTTACTATGGCTCAGTTATTTAATTCAAGATCTTCATGTCAAAGTTACTGGTCCTGCTAATCTCTATTGTGACAACTAGTCTGCTATCTACATCGCAACAAATCCGGTTTTTTTATGAAAGGACAAAACACATAGAAGTGGATTGTCATTTCATCCGGGAGAAGTTCAAGAATGGTTCCCTGAATCTCATGCATATCAAGACACAATATCAGTTAGCGGATTTGTTTACAAAGGCTGTACAACCAAGTGTATTTAATTTTTTGTTGTCTAAACTTCATATTTCAAGTCTGTTTCAGACTTGAAG
>CM071871.1:9647425-9677365 GCA_036759665.1 Gynandropsis gynandra
CCCTAATCCGTTCCTAATTGGGGACGGAAATTTCAGTCTCCAATCCGTCCCCAATTAGGAACGGAATCCGTCTCCAAAATTTGGAGACGGACCACTGAATCCGTCTCCAAAATTTGGAGACTGAAAACTGAATCCGTCTCCAAATTTGGAGACTGAAATTTCCGTCCCTAATTAGGAATGGATTGGAGACGGATAACATTTAGAGTCGCGCGATTGGGTACTACCGCCGGTCGTCCCTAATCCGTCCCTAAACCTGTTTAGGGACGGATTAGGGACTGATTTTTCAGTCCCTAAAACCTGATTTTCTTGTAGTGATCAAAGATAAAAACATATAAATAAATTATGACAAAAAATTTGTAATAATGGAACACTAACATGCCTTGAACAACTACCAAATGATCATAACCAATCTAATAGATTCTACATACCTACAGATTATGAATTTCGTAAACTAATTCTAAGGGCCAAGGGAACCTAAACTAATGAAAAGAAGGTAAGCAATCAGCAACACGAGCAAAGAAGGCAAACAATCAAAAATACAATTCAGATAGACCAAAAACACCAAACGACCGAAATCTACCCCTCAATCGAAAACCTATCACTTAGCACAACAAATCCAATGTCGAACGAACCCAACAAACATCCTGCATAATCAAATGAATATCCAAATACATAGTAAAATAAGAACAATCACACAACACAATGACGACCCAAGACAATCGAAAGGAATATTCAGAGAGTATCATCACCAAACAAACAAAATTTAAGAAAACCATAACTCTACAACCTATCATTCCAGAACATAAACAACAAAAGCATGCCATTAGAAACACAATACATACAGACCTAAAGCCCTTATGACTGGAACTTAAACCTTCAACTGAAGACCTAACACTTAGCACAACAGATCCAACGCCAACCAAACCCGACAAAACATTACCGAACAATTGAATAAATAACTAAATCTACATAAGAAGAAGAACAATCACATAACACAACAACAACCTAATGCAATGGACAACGAACGATGATCTCGAACGAAAAACAAAAAAGAAGCCACTACTAGAAAAACATAGATTCCGTACGGTCGAATCTATCCAAAATCGATTTGCGGACGATTTCAGAATGAAACTCATCTGTCTAGAAACGATTGCCCGTAAACGCAATGCATCTTCAATCCGTCCATAATTCTGGACTAAAAAATTAGTTCGTAAATCGCCCGTAAATCTGGACTAGCCGAGCCGTCCGTAAATTGACGAAAAAATCGAAAACACTGCAGACGACAACATTGTCGAGAAAGCGTCACAATATCGTCTGAATATTTTTCATAAAAAAATTCAAACGGATAATAGGGCGTTGCGGACGGGTCACGGTCATCTGGAAATTTGCGGACAAGTCACGACCGTCTACAAAATTTATCGACAGATCGCACTCGTTTAGGATTCTCCAGACGATCACGACCCGTCCATGATTTTTCGGACGGATGCATCGCCCGTCCGAAAATTCTCGAACGGTTCGAGATTGTTCGCAATTTTTCTTGACACGTCACGACCCGTCGATAAATTTTCGAATGACCGTGACCCGTCCCCAAATTTTCGGACGGAATCTTGTCCGTTCAAAAATTTTTTTACGAAAAAAATATTTAAAATTCTGAAAATTTAAATTTTTTAAAACTAAAAAAATAATTAATAATATTACATTAGGTATTTTTATAAATTATAAATATACACATCAAATTTTACAAACTCGTCAGCGGTTGAAAATTATCATCATCGGCTTCGTATCCCAATCAATCGTAGGCATTTTTTCTTTCAACATATACATTAAATCTTGATGTTGTTCTGCTAATTCTTGTCGCATCTCATGCATTGTTTGTTCGCATTGCATCATTTTATTATGCAGTTCCTCTTCGATCGCTTTCGTTTTACCCTTTGAGGAAGTTGAGTGTTGTAATATCATTCCTCCAAGACCAAAAGTGTAACTTTTATATGGTGTAACTAGCTATAAAATAAATAATAAAATTCAATTAAAAATATAAACTTTGAAAAATAATTTTACCTCGAGATACAACTTGTTGTATTCTTCTTGGCTAAGAGAGGGTTGTGATCCATCCTCTCTCGGTGGAATCTATGACGTTCGTTTCGATGCGATACTCTTGACATCATCATGAACCTATTTTGCTATGATATCTATCCACAAACCATCAGATCTTTTAACATGCGTACGCTCGAGGAATTCAATGTATGATGGTATGGTTCCTTTTTCTTTCGCCTAAAACAAATCAATACATATTTTTTTTAAATTTATTATTAACATATCAATTTTATAAATTTTTAGATAATTTTAAAATCTTATCATTTGTTCGTGTACTTTTGCAATCAAACAAGATCTTGTTGTATGTGCGTCATATCGTAACCTTCTTTTTATTAGTGTGATGAAACTCGTTTGTTTTTTTGTTTAAATCCAAGATCATTCCAATAAGCGCACATTTGATCCCAAATATTTTCAGTCATTCATACGAGTTTTCCTTTCTTCTATTGATCATTTTTAATTTGTTAACGAGAGATTTCAAGCGAATTACCGCAATCCGTTCATATTCGGATTTTACTAGTCCACCAGCGAAGACTGAGGAACAACAAAGGATGAGGGGCAACAATAATTCCTCTAGCCGTCAGATCTGATGAAATAGATCTAACAACTAAAAATCCGACTTAGCATGAATAGTAACTCTCCTACATCTAACGACCGAAAAATTGGCCAGCAAAAAAATATCCAACCATGGTGGTGATGACACGTGGATAGAAATGTTATTCACTTGGTCTCTTGCTTTAGTAAGAATATATATATCGGCACAAAATAACATCTAAAAAATGTAAGGATGATCTTATTATGACATAAAAAGATATTCATCAGTCGATTTTTTCGGGTTGAATGCCAAAAATCATTTTGGTCAAGCGACGACCTAAAATCAATCAAATAATTAAGATTTTTAAGTTACGTTGCATTGATTATTAATGAAAAATCTGAAAATTACATGAAATCTTACATATTTTCCTATAGAACTTTACAAATCTATCTCATTATTTTTAGTGATATCTATTTATGTTAGTCAAACTTTTATAAAATATAAATATGTAAAACCATTTGATAAAAATATAGAGTTTTTTTATTTATTTTGAGTTTCACCTAAAGTGGTTCGTGATATTTTAACTCATTGTTCTTTTTGGAGCCAACAAATTTACTAGATAGAGTAATTCCCTTCGTGGGATTCGTTTTGGCTTATCAAACGTTAGTCCATAAATGTTTGTGGCGTCATTCAACGAGTCAAGATTCTTAATCTGAGTTACTCAAGGGGATAGGATCATTCATCTTCACCGTTGATTGTGTGTGTTTAATTTATCGTTTCTAGTTGATTAGGAGGTTTGGTTTACTTTTATCGTCTATTTAGAGTTTTGTTCTCAGATCATATCATTTGGAATCAGAATGTGTTTCCTAGTTAGGATTGTTATCTTTACTTTTTACTTATTTCATTTTTTGTCATATTTCTGTTTTGTTTCGTCACATCGTTTTTCACTTTGTATGTATACAATTTCGAAAGAATTAGTAAAAAAATATATTGATCATTCGTTTGAAAAAAAATACATATGATCGATAAAAAACAGTATATATTTATATATGCTTTGAAGTTGGTATATGTGAAAAATACAATCGTATTATTTGTAAAAGTTTTAAAAATATCAATAACTTGGATTGAAATTATGTCAGTAGTGTAGAATCAATTTTGGTTTGTTGGTAATCAAGATTTGACATCTTTTCGACTTAGCTTTTTTTCTAGTTTTTGTGAGAAACTCAAAGGAGAAAAAAGTAAGATGAGCGTAAATCGATCGAAACACTTTTCAGAATGTTTGTGAGGTTTTATCATATTCTTTTCCTTGCCTATTTTCGTTTTTATGCAAACATGTTTGTTTATTGTGTAAAAAAAGGAGTACACCAATGGATGGCGAACATATTCACAATCGTGACTAAATTCACGAAACCAATGAAGTTGGTTTGGCGAACTTCAAATGCAAGCCTTTAAGTCTCACCTCGAGTGTCTTATGCTAAATCAGATTGAGCCATTACTATAATAGTTGGAACAAAGGGCGGGGAAACGTCCCGTTGTGGATCGAAGATGACAACTTAAATTTTAATCTGATGGTTTTTATCTGTTATTTCTTCTTAGAACAAACTTTTAGAGCTTTGTGAATGATTCTAAAGTTTATTTTGGCTTATCAAATATCGATTCTGTACGTTATTTGTGACATCATTTAACATTAGTTCGCTGCTAGTCCGAATTATTCGAGGACTAGGATCGATAATCGTTTTTGTTGATTGTGTGGGTCTAGTTTGTTGTTTCTAGTTGATTAGAGGTGAAAGAACTTCCACATTATGAAGTTTCAATTCAAGATCATGTCAACTGATGGAGCACGAGGAGACATCAAGAAATACAAGAGCGATCGAATTATGTTATAAAAAGTTCTTCATCTGATGATTCAATGAGGTCAAATGTCTACAACCATTCGGTCGAGCGACGACCTAAAATCAGTCAAACAATGATGATTTATAATTTATATTGCATTGTTTATTCATGGAAAATCCCAAAATCATATGGGAACTACATAATCTTCCCTAGAACTCTACAATCTTATCTTATTATTTTTAACGAAATCTATTTATATCAATTGGACTTTTATAGCTTATAATTAGGCAAAACTATCTGATACTTTGTGATTTTGAGTTTCACCTAGAATGATTCGTAAGATTTTAGTTCATAGTTTTTTTGAAACAAATGAATTTATCAGATTGAGTGATTCCGTTTGTGGCATTCGTTTTTGACTTATCAAACGTTAGTCCATATACGTATATGGTATCACTAAGGAAGCAAGATTGTTAATCCACGTTATTCGATAGGCTAAAACCAATCATATTTATCATGAATTGTGTTGACATAGTTTATCTTTTCTGGTTAATTAGACATCTTAGTTCATTTTTACAGCCTTTTTAAAGTTTTATTTTCCAAAATCATATCTATATATATATGTATATATATATATATATCAACCTTTACATATGTCGAATACTTAAAGATGAACATGTTCTTTAAACCATATTTGATCCATTTTTTTTAAAAATCATAATTTACTTTAACGTTATATACCTTCTATCCAATATATATATATTGGATAGAAGGTATATAACGTTAAAGTAAATTATGATTTTTAAAAAAAATGGATCAAATATGGTTTGAAGAACATGATATATATATATATATATTTGATATATATATATATCAAATAACTTCGAAAATTCAAGAGAAAAACTTTCTCTTTCACTTGTAATAGTTGAATATATAATTTGCGCTTCCCTTTATATAGTTGAAATACATTGGTAGAATTAATGGTTTTATATAGTTGTAGATATATACAGAACTATGTAAAAAATCTCATAAAATTTTATAAGATTTAAGAGAAAATTTAGTGTTATCGACATCACATATTAATATATTTTACTATATAATAAAAAATATAACATATATAAGTATTTTAGTTTAATTGTGACTAAATAATACTGTATACATAAGAATTTTGACATTTCAGGATATTTTATGTTTTATTATTTGTAGATCTAGAATACATTTCCATTTAATTGTACATGTTGTGTTTGAGTTTTGAATATTAGAGTTTAAAATCAACATATTGTTTTCAGTTTGGTGATCGATTACATTTCAAAAAATTCATTCGCTTTTGTGTATTTTCTGATATGATATCAAACTTTCGTTACAAAACTAAAATTTATTTTATTTATTTGATCAATTGACCATGATTTTACCATTCCAATCGAATGGTCACAATTATAGAACCAATTGTTTCGTAATTCCTCCGACGAAGACGACAAAGACAAAACTTGTCTTTTCGTTGTTTCTTGTACTTATTTTTGAGATCACGACTACAATTCCGACCAACGGCGAAAAAATCCATCTGATATGTTCGAATCGACCGCAACCGTGAATTATTTTTCACATTTGTTGATGTATTTATCGGCCTGATCAACTTTCTCGCGAGAGACCTACTTGACGACAACATAAACTCGACAATGACACCGATCCGAAAATTCACTGACCCGGCGATAGACAAACGGATGGCTCACAACCCAACAACACCGACCCGATAGATACAAATTTTTTCTTTCACTCTAAATTCAAAATTTGATATTTGATAGTTAGTCCGAATTGAATGAAGATGTAATGACTTACATTCTTTTGAGATTATAGAAAAATGTATATAACATAGTTGACCATCCGACATATGTTTCGTTATGAGCATGTAAGCATGCGTAAACACATTATATAAACCCAACATCAAATTTCTAATCAAACTCACGTACCATATGACAAATACGTGTCTACGGAGTCTCTCACTATCACATCATATGATATGTGCATGCATGTATATGTGTACAATATACACATACTTATATATATGTGTTTATATATAAATGGATTTAGAAGTGGGGACATAGATGCAAAATATTCATTTCGGTTAAGAAATTGATGGGTGCTTTTGATCTGAACTTGCGTGCCTAATCCTCCCTTTAGCCAGCATATTTCTGGGCACGTGGGCCTTTTCTTTTTTGGGCCCGTTTTTTTATTTATTTGCTCTTTTTTATAACTAAACCCTGGTTTTCCTACTTAATTACGGTTTTACCACGTTATTGCGGGAACCCCTCGCCTTTTGGGTTCGGACCCGAAGCTCTGGTTTGAATATTCGTTGATCGTTTTTTGGTAGGGACGGTGTTCCGCAATGACCGTTGTACCCTCCATCATCCGCTATACTAGTAATATTGGATTTTTCGTGGAGTTTTATGATATATTGGTTTCACATTTGGAAGCTATATAATTATATATATATATTTTATAAAAATTATGACGTTTACCTTCTAAAATTTTTAACATGTTTTAAAATTAATGATAAATTATGGGGAATTTCTATTATAAGAAAACGAAAATAAAAAATATTTAGATTAAAGTTTATTAGAGATGCTTTATACAATAATTTTATGCACACCTACATAGAGATATATTCCTAAATTTTATAATACCTCTCAATATAATTATTTTTTACTTTTTCTCATTGCATTAAAATAAAAACTTAAATGCAAAAAAAAAACCTATAGAGTTTGCATATTTAATTGATAATATTGGTATATGTGTGAAAATTTATTGATATTATAGATAAGTAATTTTCGTTCAAATTTATTGTTATAAACAAGAAGGAGATAACTTTTGTTTGCCACACATTAAAGAAGCAAAAATACTTAATTATTTAGAAGAAATGAAAATTGAAAACAAATCAGAAAAAATTAATATACACAAACAGCCGCGAAACAAACCGAGAGGTTTGGAGCCAGGTTCGGAGTGGATCGCGCCTCTCTCTCTCTCTGCACCTTTTTGTTAGAGAGAGAATGAGAAAAGGCGAGAAAATGAGAGAGGAAGTGAGGGAAAATTCATTTCAAAGGAGCTCTCTCTTTCGTCGCGCTTATTCCCTCCCTATATAAACCGAAAACTTTATCTCTTTCTCCCTCGCCTAGAATCTCATTCCTTCCACTAAACATCTTAACCTACATCGGATACGGTCACAGAGTTCGATCGCTGGGTTTGGGGAAACTTCCCGAGATTCTATTATTTTCCAGGAAAATGGCGACATCCGAGAACAACGATCTTCAGTTTTCCGTAGTATCCATTGTCGAAGATGTTCTTCAACAGCATGGAGCTCGATCTGGTGACGTCTGTTTGGCACCCCGGAAAGTGGAGGAATCTTGTAAGTCGTTCGATCTTATTATTCTTGATCTCCATATGTCCGTCATTTGTGCAGTTTCGTTTTCACATTTTATCAGTTTGTTGATCGGTTCATAGTATTTGAATTTCGTGAATTACATGGCGAAAATTCGCATCGTTTCATGATTTATCGATGAAACCGCGTTCGTTAGGAGATCATGTAGGTGCTGTTCGATTCATGGTTTGTTCCATTGCCATAATTAACTTCAAATTTTCGTTCTCGTCATTTTCGTTCTCGTCATTTTCGTTCATAGGGAGAATGTTTCTTATACAACTAATTTCAAAGGCTACGTATGAAAACTTGATGATAAATACACAATTTTTTGCTCTTTAGCTTTAAGAAGACATGAAGCCGCAGGGTGGCTACGAAGAATGGCCGGAGTTGTTGGCACTAGAGATTTTCTGGTGGAACCGGACGAAGAAGATTTTAGGCTTGCATTGCGAAGCGGTATCATACTTTGCAATGTTCTTAACAAAATCCGTCCCGGATCGGTGCCAAAGGTAACGTTCTTAGATTTGTATATCTTTATTTATTTTCAGGTTTGCAGGATCTCAACCCATTTGAAAAATAAAAAAATGTTGTCTCGTACACACGTTACAGGTTGTTGAGGCCCCTAGTGATTCTGCAGATGGGGCAGCTCTCTCTGCATTCCAGTACTTCGAAAACATTAGGAACTTTCTTGATGCTGTCGAGGAGTTGGGTTTGCCATCTTTTGAAGCTTCTGATCTAGAGAAGGTACAGAAAATGCAAAATTCTTTGAAGCATAAAGATCCACGGCCATATCAAATAACTGAGTTTATTGGATTATATAACTTTCAGGGAGGCAAATCTGCAAGGATAGTGAATTGTGTTCTTGCACTGAAATCTTACGGAGAGTGGAAACAGAATGGTGAGATCGGTTCGTGGAGATATGGGATGAACATTAAACCAAATTTCGGAATAGGAAGACCATTTCTAAGGAAAACTGCAGAGCCATTTATGAGCTCCATATCAAGAACCCAGTCGGGGGACTGTTCATCAAGTGATCAGCCTCTGAATTCCGACCTTGGACAAGAGCTTAGCGATGGAGTAAGTGGAATTCGACTCCTCTTGATCCAGATTTTGTTTTGGTAACATGGATTGTGATGAACTGTTCTTAAACTATATACTCTTGTTCTAATTCTTAGGGAGACTCTAGATCAATAAATGCGCTTGTTCGCTCATTTCTTTCAGACAGAAAGCATGAAGAAATTCCAACTGTAAGTATTCTGCGTCTCTGTAGTATCTTGCGGACCCTTGTTGGCTTTTTTACGTTTTGTTTTAACGTTGTGGAAAACATGTATCAGTCAATATAATACAAATAAAAAGTGGTCACACGTTGATCTCTATGTGTATTTTGTGTGCCTTTGAATGACTACCAATGCAAGCAATGCAATCGATTGATTGATTCTATTCCGCAAATTCTTATCCCAGAATTCTGATTTCTGTCTGCTTTAAATCCTGTCAGATTGTGGAATCTATGTTGAACAAAGTTACAGAAGAATTTGATCGGCGCTTATCAATACACAATGAAATGGTGAGGATGTCTGAATTCTGATATGGTCTCAAAATTTTAATGTGGCATTCTGTCACTATAAATTCCTTTCTTTCAATTTCCTTAGATGAAAAATTCACAGCATATCCCAGTACACGGCTCATGCTGTAATACAGAGGTACATCTTCAGCATGGCATTGTAAGACAACTTGAGGAGACATCAGAAAATTTTTTGACACAGCTTGACAACGAAAAGTTTCCAAGACGAAATTCTGAAAATTATGGAGAACGGGAAATTCTTCATAAACAACAAAGATATATCCAGGTGAGTTTCTGTTGAATTTATTGTATACCAATTCAGCCTTTTGGCAAACAAAGGTACAGATTTGAGCAGCTTTCATTCTCCACAGGAACTGAAGCAATCCTTAAATGTTACAAAAGCAGGAATCAAGATCATGTCAACTGATGGAGCACGAGAAGACATCAAGAAATACAAGAGCGATCGAATTATGTTATAAAAAGTTCTTCATCTGATGATTCAATGAGGTCAAATGTCTACAACCATTCGGTCGAGCGACGACCTAAAATCAGTCAAACAATGATGATTTATAATTTATATTGCATTGTTTATTCATGGAAAATCCAAAAATCATATGGGAACTACATAATCTTCCCTAGAACTCTACAATCTTATCTTATTATTTTTAACGAAATCTATGGAATGCAACTGTTGCAGATGAAATATCAAGAAGAGTTCTCTAATCTAGGTATCAATTTACATCATGTTTTTGTCTTGTGCTCATCTTGAACCTAAACTTCAACAAAAAATGGTTCTGATGGCATTGCTTTCTGAACATAGGCAAGCATCTAAATGGTTTAGCTTACGCGGCTTCCGGTTATAAAAGAGTTCTTGAGGAAAACCGCAAGTTATACAATCTAGTGCAAGACCTTAAAGGTGATTCACATACTCATCTACACAAATACTCCTTATGTGTCATCTAGAGAATACGAGGAGAATATACACCAGAAAAAACATATATTAACAAATTTATGAATGATTAGGGAATATACGGGTGTACTGTCGAGTCAGGCCATTCTTACCAGGTCAACCAAACGTTTTGAGTACTGTGGATCACATAGAGGAAGGAACTATCACGATCAGATTGCCATCAAAATATGGGAAAGAAGGACGGAAATTGTTTACATTCAACAAAGTGTTTGGCCCTTCTGTTACACAAGGTTGGCAAGTTTTTCATTTGTTATGTCTCCATCTTTATCAAACTTTATTCTCAACTGAGTTTTTGAGTCTATTGCTGAAGGATTGATTATAATAAATGGTTTGCTTGGTCTTCAGATGAGGTGTTTTCGGACATGCGGCCACTGATCCGGTCAGTTCTTGATGGCTACAATGTCTGTATCTTTGCTTATGGCCAAACAGGATCGGGGAAAACTTATACCATGGTAAGTAACTGTTAGAAAGTACCATCCTTTCGACTTTCACCTTTACGAAATACTACTTATGAAACTCGGAATAAAAAAATGTGAAAGATCTCAGATTTCATGTTAACCAATCTAGTCAGGACCCAAGGAACTTACAGAAGAAGGGCAAGGCGTGAACTACAGGGCACTGGCAGATCTGTTTCTTCTATCTAGTCAAAGAAAAGACACAATCACCTACGAAATTTCGGTTCAGATGCTCGAAATCTACAACGAACAAGTTAGAGATCTCCTGGCTCTGGATGGTCAAAATAGAAGATATCCTTTCATTCTCTTCTGCTTTTCAATTTCTGAACAGGAAAATGTTTTGTTTTTCTTTTTGCCTTGTTTAACTAGTGTTTGATACGTCCGATTGTTTATCTTTAACTCCTGATTACGTTAGAAATCAGAAACAGCTCTGATAATGGAATCAATGTGCCGGAAGCCAACCTCGTGCCTGTTTCATCAACTTCCGATGTTATACATTTGATGGATCTTGGACAAAAGAACCGGGCAGTGAGTGCAACGGCCATGAATGACAGAAGTAGTCGGTCTCACAGGTGTGACTACTTTTCTGCTCTTGATATCGTTCGGTTCAATTACTCGGTCCACACATTCATAATCTCCGTTATCATTAAATCAATAATATCTTTACTATATATTTCCGCGGAATTATCCCTCACAATTAAACCCTTATTGCAGCTGTCTCACAGTTCACGTTCAAGGTAGAGATCTGACGTCAGGGGCTACTCTTCATGGTTCCATGCATCTGGTTGACCTGGCCGGAAGCGAAAGAGTGGACAAGTCGGAGGTCACCGGAGACAGACTGAAGGAGGCACAACATATCAACAAGTCTCTCTCAGCTCTGGGAGACGTCATCGCCTCCCTTTCCCAGAAGAACGCTCATGTGCCCTACAGAAACAGTAAGCTTACCCAGCTACTTCAAGACTCACTCGGTAAGAACTCTCAAAACTTTTTGTCTGTAAACCTCCTTCATTGAAATATGGAATTGTTTACCTTCTTTTGAACGTTTCCAGGAGGATCCGCCAAAACGCTTATGTTTGTCCATGTAAGTCCTGAAGCTGACACTCTCGGGGAAACAATCAGCACTCTGAAATTTGCTGAACGAGTCAGTAGCGTGGAGCTAGGCGCTGCCCGTGTGAACAAAGACAGCTCAGATGTTAAAGAACTCAAAGAACAGGTTTGTAACCACACTTGATGTTTTGCTACATTTATTTTATGTATATAAAAAGAGTATTGATTCACTTTTCGCCTGTGCTTTCTTTCGGATTGTCAGATTGCTAGTCTTAGAATGGCTTTAGCAAGGAAAGGAGAGACTCCTGATGTGCAATCTTCCCTATCTGGAAACCGTGACCGTATAACCAGAAGAAGATCACTCGAATCTCCTTCCCTGCGACCCAAATTACTAAATACAAGCAACTTACCAAGCAGTCGTAAGCAGCAGACGGAGGATCTGAGTGGATCAGAGGTCTGGACCAACCTAACTGCATCTTATATAAATTATAATACTGTATTTCAACATACTCACGTGCAAACGTCCCGTAGATTTTTAGCGATTCCACATCATCAAGAAGACAAAGCTTAGATCTCCATGAAATGACGCAATCGCCTGCTCGGTCATGGCCAAGCCCGGTGTTAGATGCAAAAGACGAGGAGAGAGTATCAAGGTCTGGTGATTGGGTTGACAAAGCCATGCTGAACAAACTCGAAGAATCGTTTCGAGACGAGAATCCAGATTCTCCTGAGAAGTTTTACCACCCTGAACCATCGCCGTAAGTAAATGGCCACTCTTCCATTATTATATAACGTGTGAAAACGGAAAGGTGCAATCAAAAGCTTTCATCTTCGAATGGCAGAAACAGCGGGAGACAAGATTTCGAGGTGCAGAGTCTTACAGATAACGAATCGGATGAAGGCCGAACAAGTGACTGCTCGGATTCAGATTTGATGTGGCAACTAAACGTTCAAGTGAATGTTCCGAGAGTGTCTAACATCCCAAGCATAGGGAATTCCAGAGCAAAGAAAACTCCGCCCAGGTAAAATATTCATGTCAAATCTCAATCAATCATAATTGCAGATTTTTTTTTGAATTCATTGGGTATGTATGTATGTATGAATGAATGTATGTACCTTTGGTAGGAGGAGTTTCATCCCGTCGTTGATCCCTCCACCGACCCGGAAAGCTCCAGGCACCACAACTGTGCAGCCGCAGAGGCCGCGGACGCAGCGATCAGGCGGAGATGGGAAACGCAGAACCAGTCACGCCCAGTGAGTGAACCATTTGCACGGTTTTTTTGTAAAGAAGAAGATGATGAATATCACAGAACATTGTTTTGAGAGGCAAATTCTCATACATCGAGTCTTTCCCTTCAGCATAACTGTTGTAACCATTGTTGTAACTGCTTTTTCAGCGTACGAATGATAAAGAAAAAGTAAAAATATTTTCTTTAATAATACTTGAGAAGAAAAATATATGAATCAATCCATTTGGTATGGAAGTCATGCAATTCATAATACTCATAATTTCCCTCTAGATCTAGTTGCTCTATCCACAGATAAATAATGCTTTAGTGTTAGAAAATGTGTACTAATAAAATTTATTTTAGTGATATATTTTGCTTATCTATTAACGTAATTAATGTAATGTACTAGTCCAAGAAAATACGTAACAAGACCAAGATCTTTAATAACAACAACAGCTTGTTGTAAAAGTTTAAAGAAGACCGGGGTTCTGACCACTAAAATCGTTGAAATATTATGTTTTGTAGCGATTGAGGTTGTTGCGATAATAACTAAATAAATTTATAAGAATATAATCAAAATTTCACATAATAAAAACCACAAAAACATAGTATTTAGGGCTGGACAAAATATTTGAAGTGTTCGTATCCAATTCGTATTCGAACCGAAAATTCGAATATCCGTTGACACAAATATAAATACAAATATTAGAAATGAGATATTCGACAAATATAAATACAAATATAAATAGTAAACTCAATTAATGAACTATTCGTATCCATAAGTACTAAATAATAATTTAGTTAATATATAAATACATATATAACAAAATTGATTTTAATGATCAAATTGGAAATAAAAAACATTTAAATGACTGGTGCGGAGATGATTGTGAAGATTTGGTACTTTGTTTTATTTATATTATGTATCTTTGAATCTTTGTGCGATTTGAATTTTAGTTTTAGATTATATTTGATGATTATTGTTTTTTATTAAAATTCTTTTGTATATATTTTTACGTTAAAAAAAATTAGGTTCATATACGATATCCGTATATCCGATAAATATCCATATTTACAAATATCTAAATTTAAAAATACAAATACAAATAATAAATTTGGATATTCACCGAATACAAATACATATACGAATAGTCAGATATTCACAAATATTCATTATTTTCCCAACCCTAATAGTACCTAAATAAAATTTCATATATTCTTAAATATTTCGAATTTTTATTAATTATTAATTATAATTTTTAAATATTTTAAAATATTAAATTGATATATTATATAAATTAGAAAATTAATAAATAATATATAGATATACATATATATACATCAATATACATATATAAATACATATACACATGCAACTAAAATATACAGATAGAAATATATACACACATATATGTATACGAATATATATTGTATACACACAAACATATATTATAAAAATAAAACATATGTATATATATGTATATATGTGTGTTAATGTGTATATGTAATAGATGTAGATATATATGTAAATATATAAATGTATTTTTGTGTTTGTGAATATGTGTGTATATGCATATCTATATACAAAAATATATATTAATATGTATGTATATATATGTATATATGATTTTTTGTTGATTATATAGGTTTCAGGATATTTTTGTCATTTGGTCAAATTGCCACCAAATGCAATCGCAACATTCTTCTTACATTTCAAAATTCCACGATTGACAACATTTGTGGAAGACTGCGATTCCACTAGTCGCTTTTTGTCTCGTCTGCTGTCGTCAGAAAACGTATACGTCGCATTTGTGGATATTTATGTGTCCACTTATCAAGCTCTAAGAAGATTGGTTCTTTCAATATATCACTTACATAAACTAAAAAGCCAATAAGTAATCAAAATAATGATTCGAGGATGATTGATGAAAATCAAATGAAAATAAAACATAATAAAATTTATGATGTCATTGTAAGGAATTTTGGGGCCATATATGTATAATTTAAATGTATGGTGCCATTATATTATTAGCCAAAACTAAAGTGATCTTGTATAGTAATTTATAGTAAAAGAGTGTAATTGTTATGAATTAAAAGTGTAGAAACCAATGCGTAATTTTTAATTTGTTGAGGGGCTAAATTAGAAATGACTAAAATTATTTCTATAATACATGGACTGTGGTCCCCAATGAATATATAGAAAAAAGATAAAAATATTTTTGTTTCATAAGAAAAGAAACAAAAAGTCTCTCAAATTGTTGAATAATTGTTCGTTGGAAGATTCAACCCGAAGTTCTTCGGTATCCTCGATGGATCAAGGTACGCTTCCGCAAATTTTATATACTTTCTAATTCTTACAGTCGTTACTAGATGCTTGTTTCAAATAAGAGAGTGACTTTTGGAGTTCACAAACAACGTTTGGTTGTAAACTATCCCCTTATTTTGAATATAGCCTTTAGGAACTGATATATAAATTTCTTCATACAAATCAGTAAAAATCAATTAAAGAAGTTCTCAAAGAGAATGGAACCCTATCAGACATCATTTTAGCCACTCGACTGAAGGTATCTCTAAAATGGATCCCTTCTTGTTCAGTGTAACCTTTAGTAACTAAGCGAACTTTATATTTATCCACATTTCCATCAGAATTGAACTTAATTTTATACACTCATTTACAACCAATATGTTTATCAAATGGTAAAGAACAAATTCTCCAAGTGTTATTAAGTAAATGAGCATCTAATTCAAGAGACCTAACTTGTTTACATATATCTGATTTAATAGCCTCAGAGTAACTCATTATAAAAAAACATGCGATATCACATTGGCAATATTTGATTTTTATTGGTAAACGACAAGCATCAATCCAACATCAGATAGGGTAACACTATTGCGATGCAAACATGCACCAAACTCTTATGCTAGGTTAACACGAGAATGCTAGGTTAAAACGAAAATGTTACAAAAGACAACGACAACATGGACAATGTGAAAAAATAAAAATTATTATTATTATTATTATTAAACGTTATTAAATAATTTAACGTATCAAATTTTCGTTGTTTCAATATTTAAATCCACATAATTCTTGTCGAACATGGCTTGAATGAACTATAGCAGTCTCGACCTTCGCCCTAACTCGACAATTGCTATTGTGATTTTGTCAACTCTTCCCGATGTTTAAAAAAATAATTAGAGGTTTATAGAAAATTAAAACTATATATTTATATAATTCAAAATTTACGTACCTTTTTTTTACCTCCTTTGATACTTTTTAGCTTTATCATAGACTCATGTTATGTTTTTTTATGGGTCTTCCGCATAAACTCCAAAAGTGTTGGATATCAATCATATTCTTGTTGCTATAAAAATCATGTACATATATTATTTGATTAAAAATGTAACTAAAACTCGAAATATTGTTATTATACTTACCAATTCCTAAAATATTTTCATGAATAGCATCGCACCAAATGTTTGCGTCCACGGGTGTCAGATCTAGTGCAACAAGTGTTTTTCGGGTTCTTTTTGCTTTCTTTCTCCTTTGAAGAAACTCCATACTCGAAAAATGCTCAATAAATGAATCCCAAATATTTGGACGAATGAAATTTGAAGGGGTTTAATCGGAGTGCGAATCGACGATACAGTTCCCTTTTTGTTTCATGATCAATGACTTCATTCGCTTTGTCACTAGATTCTTTCATTGATCATATACCATATACCATGTTATGATATTGAAGTTTCGAATATTATTGTTGTTGAAATAAATTGTTTAAAACGTTAGTATAATAAATTAATTATAAAATTTCATTAATAAATTTAAAATTATAATATACCACAAAACAATCCATCAACGATATTTTAATAGCCCATAGAATAGACATTCAATCCCTATACGGATCGAAATAGTTCATCTTGATGCATCGGGTGGATCTGGACCCAATTGTCATATCAATATCAAACCTACAAAGGAAAAACGAATTAGTTACATAAAACAAAGTATATAATACAAACTAAAATCAATGATTTAATTTTATTTACACTTTGAAATATTAGTTTACAATCTGGATTTTGAAATTTCTTTGGATGTAACCAACGTTTATACATGCGTTCGGAACATCACAATAAGCCATCAAGGATCGAAATTGTCTGGATATGAAAATGATCATCCGTAGTAGCTCGTTGACGTAGCAAAAACGACGTCGTCGACTGTTGTAGCGATGAACTCGGTGGGAGTGGTGGGAGAGATGGGATGGGACCGATGTTGACCCACGTGACTATGAGATCCACCTAAATCGCACTTAACCCGCCTTAACCTCTTTAACCTCCTTAATTGATCTAAACCAACCTAAAAATACTAAAAATATGATTTCAAAACATGATAATTCATACTAAAAATACCAAATCTGACTTGTATTACACCTAAATCTATCTTAAATCGATATATAGAAAAAAATGAAAAACTAAACCGAATATAACCGATGTTAAGTGATATACCTTCGTAAAATGTGGATTTGGGTGACAAATATTAATAAAATATGAAATCTGATGAGAATCAGTGGCTTGAGTGTGAAATCCGATGAGAAAATACTCAAAACCTTCAAAATTGCGAAAATAAGAGAAAAAACCATCGGTTCGACTTTATGAACTTTTCCAACACAATTACGTTATCCCAATATTACCTATGAAACATGACAACGCGTAATCCGTCGTAGTATTTATATGATCCTTAGGTCTAGTTTTGATTAGATTTCTTTGATTTCACCGATTTATCGAGTTTATTCGAGGACTTCATCTACATTTCGTGTTTTGTATAGGAAACGAAGACATGAAGCGAAACACGAGTGGTTACGGCAATTCAACCCCAAAAATGTGATTGAATGATAAGGTACAACTTGTGCAAGGCCACGGATTAAAAGCGAACACTCAAACACCGAGCGAAAGGAGCAGAAACAGCAAAACAAGAGCTGCACGCTCGGACATGGAGAGGACCCGCTCAGGCACAAGTTGAGAAATTGAGGCTAAAGATCCCCGTAGCTTTACACGACTCGGGCACATGAAGAACACGATCAGGCATGTATGCCCTCTCGGGCTGCAAAGGTGTGCCTGCTCGGGCACTAATTGTTACCAAAATTCGCCGTGAACAAGCCCGACTCGGGCTGGCCAACCACACGCACGGGCATGGGTGCCCGCTCGGGCTAGAAATGGTGCACGATCGGGTAGAGAACCTGCACGACCGGGCTGCTCTTGTGCCCGCTCGGATCCACCTTTTTCTCAACAAACTCCTTGATTTTTGAACGGCTAATTAATGAGAAAAGAGACCTTCTAGGGCTAGGATTCGAACCAGACATTGGGGGAACATTCAGAGACATTAAGGAACATTGGGAAAAGAAGGAAAAGACGGAACAAAGGATCGGAAGCGTGGAGGATCTATTGAAGACGTCGATATACGAATAGGGAGGAATCTCATTCTCTATCAATGTCAAATTTAGTATTCTCTTGCGTTTCTTTTGCTGTGTTCATGTCTGAGTAGATCTACAACCATGGGTTAGAGAGTATTGCCAATATGTAACGAAGTATTGTTCTTAATGCTTGGTGGATCTTAACGCTTTTGTTCTTGTACGCCACTTGAATGAATGAATTCGGTATTTGATCGTTTTCAGATTGATTGGTTGTGTTTAATGCTTTCATTCCTGTACGCCACTCGAATGGATGATTATAGAAGTCTAATGAATCTACGCCAGGGGATTAGACTTTGGAATCTAGCCATGATTTAGGATTTAATCGGTTTAGAATCTACGCCAGGTCGATCGATTGAATCTAGGGATTAGGATAGCGGTCTTAATGCGTCTAGTAGGTGAGATATGCAATCGAGAGATTGGTATACGCATGCTAGATAGTGGACAAGTCTACGCTAGTCAGTTCCTATATTAGAGCTTGAATTCCCTGAACTCGTGATAGTATCTAAGACCAACGATCTTGTTAGAACTTCATTACATCGTTGTACAACTCTCGATACCTATGGTGCTTAGTCATTAAGTTTATCTCGTTAAGTAGTTTAGCTTAATTTTATTCGCATTCCCATCATTATTCGATTTTACACGTCTTATCTATTAGTCTAATAACTTTAGAGTTGCATCAATTCCTTGTGTTCGACCCTGATACTATACGCTCCGTATTCTTGAGGAAGCGTTAGTCTAGATATATTATTACTTCACTTTACCGACGTCATAACACAAATACGTTAGATATTGAGCGTCATGACGAGACGCCATATCAATGGATGCCAACACCATTCTGACGCAAGAACATTACCTTTTCTAACACAATTATGTTATGATCATCAACTTTTGTTTTCCTAATGCAACTAAATCTCCATCTATCAAATATAGATCTTACTCTGTCAAAAAAAGATATTCTCTTGTATTAGATGTTAATTTCTTTTAATCTTTTTTCTATATTCTTTTATCTTTATTTCTCAAAATTTTATTTTTTTAATATTTAAATATATTATTCTTTGATTTTATGATTTATTTAAAAAAATTATTTCTTCCATCACGTATTTTTTTATACAAATGATATTTTACAATCATTATCTATATCTTTTACTTTCTATCAATATATATTTCGACCGTGTTTCAACTTTTTATATTTGAAGTTATATTCAAAATAAAACTTTCATATTGACTACACAGCCTTCATCATACATTGAACAGTCAACAATAACAACCAATTATATTCTTTTCTGCAATTACTTTTTTCTTATTTTCCAAGATCCATTGGTGAGGTTTTGTTTTGCTTTGCGCCGAGGCCCATTAAACAATATCTGGATATTTAATATATTTGTACGGTGATGAACTTTTGGAAATTATACGAAAGAGAATAAAAACTAGTCCAATTATCATTTATAATGTATTCATTCACAATTGTTTAAGATGAAAAAATATATTAAACAGACCCTACTGCCTACTGAAATGTCACTGTTTCATATTCAAACATGAGTAATAAATATTATGTACATATGTTCCACAAGATGTTTTTTGACACCCACAAAAGGTAATAACAATCTAATAAATAATTTTTTTAAAATTTATAGCAAATAATCTAGAAACTTTATTGGTAATTAAAAAGAAGTAAATATCTGTAGATGTCTCATATTTCTAAAATCTGTATTAAATCTTCAGTTTTGTTTTTGTTCTTACATATCAACAAAGACGTGTATAAAATTTCTAAAAATGATGTATAAAGAAAGTGTAGATAATAAAATATTACTAATATTAAATTCTTCAAAGACAAAATCCTGCAAGCATTTTTTCCACATTGAAATTAAAAGCTTTTGCACGATCCCTGCCACGTCATTTTTAGGGGTTAATTCATTTCCAAATATACCCTTTCACGAAGACGGAGGGGGAAAGGGCAAAATGGGTAAAAACAGGGAGATCAGTTCGTTCCCAAACAAGAAACGGCCCACGTTTTCCAGTTTCCTATAAGACTCCGCCACCACTTTTCCTCAGTCATCACCAACAGAGTTTTCAAAACACTAACAATGGCGAATTCAGACTCTGACTCTCCAAGCACTAATTCTCACGCAAACATCGCCTGTGAGACAAAGGGATTGTCGAGGCACGGGCTCGTGTCGTACAAATTCAAGGTTTTGATGGATCAAGGGAAGATATCGGTGAAGAAAGCGTGCAAGGCGCAGAAAGAGGGTGTCCAGAATGGTTATAGGAGTCTGAAGATGAGAAAGGAGAAGGAGAAAGAGAAAGAGAAGGGAGATTGGAGTAAACCCGGGAAGCTTTCCCCGGTCAAGAAGCTGAGTTCTGTGATTTCCGGTGTCTTCGGCCATAAGAAAACAGAGTGTGATGGAGATCGTTGTGATCATAGGGCGGAAAGTGGTAAAGATGATCAGAAAATGACCATTGTAAATCTGAAAGAAGATAAAAAGAAGTCCATGAGGGAAGAGAGTATAAGGAAAATAAAGAGGATATCATCAAGTATTATGAGCTTAAGCCGGAGATTGAAGAAGAGAAGAAGCAGGAGAGAAAAGGGAAGCGAAGGAGAAGAGAGGAATGGTGAGGTGGAGCTGTGCAAAAGGAGGATACTGATGGGTGAGAAATGCAAGCCCCTCAATGCCTCTGGAGCCCTGCACTACGATGGAGAAGGTCTGCTTCTTCCCGAGCCTTGACTTTTAACAAAAGCAATTATAATAGTAATAGAGATTTGGTCTGTAGGATAAGGAATGGTAGAATGGGTTTACAATGGTGACTTTGGATCTAATACATCTCCCTCTGCTCCTGCATGTTAAGCTAATAGGATGTGAAATCCCTTCTCAAGGATGACCATTAGTTTCTGCTTGGAAATATAGTTTTCTTTATACAATTGAGAGTATTTACACTTCAAACTGGAACATGATCTTCATCAAATCATGAAATTGAATTTCCTATGGATATACTAACACTAATAGGCTACATGCTGTGCTCGACAACATTACAATATGATGACAAAATGATATGTGCGAGTGCGACCGTTGGGATGTGTTGCTGCTTGAGTTCGATGACGAAGTTGTTCTGATGTCCATCACTCATTTGCCTTCCAATTCGGTCGTTTCAATCACCTTAAACCAACCACAAACTGGTTCGGTTCCTGCGAATGAGCCGCCACCACCAGAGGAGACAAGTCTTGGTTCTGAGAGAGCATGATAACACATATAGTCTTTCAGCTTATGCAAATTCAACGAAAATGACATGGGATCCCTATAATTCAGCAAGACTATAAAGTTCGCCCGTTGAATAGTTCCGTCTGCTAAGCTGAAGAATGAACTGTGATGATGTCTGCGATTCAAGGGTTTCTGTATACACTATCAACCTGCACCTCATATGCTACATTAGACATTGAAGTGTATTTGGAACCAGATTTGATTTTGGACACCATCCAAGGAACCAGATTTGATTTTGGACACCATCCAAGGAGCCATTCCCCATTCAATATGGATGACTATTAAACTTTCTTCGACCCGATATTTACATATGCATGAAGGTATGTCAACTTACCTTATTTAATGGGGCATTGTAGATTTTAATGATGGAATTCTCTCTACCGATAGCAAGGTTCACACCCGAGATGTCATTTGGTCATGATACGACCACTCTTTGGCAGCCAAAGCTGAGGAACCACCCTGGCAGTGGCCTGCACGTTGCAGCTGGTTCTTTAAGTCGGTCATTGAGCCCCAACCAAGATTCTAACACCAGAATTTTCATGTACTTACCTTGCCAATGGGGTTCTGTTCATTTTCGGTCCATTTCCAGAGCCTCTGGATACCATTTGAACCAAGTGCCAAGATTCCATCCCCAGAATTTCATGTAAAGAAGCCGACTAACCTGTGTTTCCATGCAACATGAAATTTGAGACGTCTTTTTTAATAAAGAAAAATAGGCAGAACATTTTCTGTGAAAATTAATTGTGCAAACCTTTGTGTTTGTGGACAAACCCGTGCTGTCGGGCAAGGTAACGTGGCGACACTGAGAAGTGTCCAGGATTTCAGCCAATCGCCATGGCTTAGTCTTGTCTGTTGCATCATCGAGTATAGGATTCAATACCATTCTTAGCAGTTGAGCTGCATTTAACTTGACCAGCGGCAGACACAACAGGAGCACCGGAAACCTAACAGAACAACTAAAGTGTGTTAACCACGATGACAACCAGGCATGGATTTTTAAAAGAAGAAGAAATATAAGAAGTTGTGAAATGTTAAAGCTAATACAGCAGAAGAATCAACTCGAGTTCTTAATGGTTCAAAAGCTGGATTTTCCATGGCTCTCAGAGATCTAAACCCAGCTGCCTTTGCCAGTACTATAATCCTTTATCCGCTGTATTAACAGCAAGAAGATTTCCTTGCTTGTTGAACCTCAAACGAGGAAAATCCTGAAGTGGTCAACACGAGTAAGCATCAAGAGCCAAAAAATGCAAACACTTAAATGAGAAGCCAAGAGAAAGCCCGGAAGTCCACCCTCAGCAACAGCAGTAGCAGCCACAACACCAGGGCGAAAGAGCTACATAAATCGGCAGCGGAATATATTTCACTACGAAATGTGATGATTTATAAATTGGAAAGCGTGAATAAAACAATAAGAGATATCTTACACCATGAGCTCTACGCCTTGGATAAAGTGCACGAGGAGCAGGGACACTGAATGGAAAAGGTGGAGGGCCTTTGGGAGGCCGGTATATTTGGTCTCTGAACAAAGTCTTAACCTCTAGATTTGGAAATTTCAGACTGCAAGAAAACATATGGTCCATTAATTCCCAAACAAGCAACTCCAAAGACAGACATGCCTTCTTTGGCAGTAAGACAGAAGTGACCCACTTTTGGTTGATAAGATTCTGCAGTCTCGAAGATCCCAAAGTAGGAAACACCAGTTTATCACGAATAAGAGGATTAAATTCAATCAGTTGTTTTAGTTTTCCAAACAACACACCCCGAGGTGTGTTAGTGTCTCCATAGTTGTAAAACAACTTATGCTCCCTATATTCAACAGACAACATAGAAGTAATTGTTGCACAATTGAATTTGTTCACAAGCGACTTTCAGGTCTGTATCTCGTACCTGAAGTTATTCAAAGTTAGAAACAGAGTGCACTCTTTGTATTGAAGGAGTTGATCAGTTTGTCAATGGCGAAATGGAGACCTGGGACGCGGCCGGGCGAGACGTGGGCAAGCGGGACGCGACTAGGCGAGACGCGACTAGGCGAGACACGACCAGGCGAGACGCGACCGAGCAGGACGCGGAGACACCAGGACGCGAACGACGGGACGTGGAGATACGAGACGCGAACAGGCGGGACGCGGAGACACAGGACACGAGATGATGGGATGCGAAGGCACGGGACGCGGTCAAGCAGGACGTAGAGGAGCGGGGCACGACCAGTCAAGGTGCAAAGAAGCGGGACGCGACCAGACCGGACGCGACGACCCGAGACGTAGGAAATTGCAGAAGGGCTGATCAAGTTGCAGACTTCAGAGGACAAGAACAAGAAGACACCGAATAACTGAACATCCAGACTGAAGAAGGCGACAAGATTACAACCTGAAGATAGCAAAAGACGCTCAGAGCATGGACGGGGCAAGAAGAGATGTTGAAGGCCTAGGAATCAGTGCGAAGAATCTACACTAGACCATAGGTGCAGGTTGCCGGTTTTGCCAAGGACAATAGGTCCTTGGCTAAGTCAAACTTTAGCCATTTTGGGTAATTAACGGACAAGAATATTTATGATGTTTCTGAGCATGTTTTGGTTAGTTTTTGTAATGCTTTTTGGGCATATATGTATGGATGACCGTAATATGAATTATTAAGCGAAGTTTTTCAGAAGTATGTGTGCGTGTTCATTCTCATCCCTTTCTTTTCATTGTTCTTACAAAATTCTTGCATTCTGAGTGAGATCTTTCGTTCATTCTTTCATTTATGTTTATGTTTGCACAATCAAGGAGTTAGATGGACAAAGTGAACTTAAATTAAGCAACTTTATGTTTGCTCAAGTTCACTAAAAATCATCAGTGTTACTTCAAAGGTAAATCAGAAAAAGGAGAAGGATCTAAGTCCTACAAAACGAAGGAGTGCTACACATGTGGCAAGGTGGGACATTTTTCAAGGGACTGCAAAGTGAAGAAGGGCCCCTTTAATCAAGCTCAAACAAACCAGAAGCAAGATGGGGAGGACTTCCTATTCATTGCAGCACATGTGGTTGGAGGAGAACATGGATCAGACGTGTGGCTAATAGACAATGGAGCCACCAACCACATAACACAAACAAGAGGTATTTTACCTCACTTGACAAGACAATCAGCGTGCCCATAAAAGTGGGCAATGGAGCCATCCTGCAGACGGCAGGAAAGGGTGATATAGAGGTTATGTCGTTGAAGGGAAGAAGAAAAATTAAAGAAGTATTCTTAGTCCCACAACTGGACAAGAATCTCCTCAGTGTTCCACAGATGGTCAGAAATGGATACCATGTGGAATTTGTGGAGAATCTCTGTTTGATCCGGGACAAAGAGGGAGCCAAGGTAGCTGAGGTGCCTATGGTGAAGAAGTTCTATCCACTAAGGTGGAAAATGTCTGAAGAAGCCGTGTATAAGGCCGGTGAAGAAGGACTTGCAAACCTCTGGCACAAGAGGTTTGGACATACTGCTGTCCACAATCTGGTGAAGCTACAAAGTCAGGAGATGGTGAAGGGTCTATCCAAGTTTAAGGTGACCAAGAAACTGTGTGAGGAATGCATACAGGGGAAGCACACCAGACAAGAATTCCCTAAGGAATCGGAGAGCAAGTCTAAAGACATACTGGAGTTGGTACACAAAGATCTGTGTGGTCCAATGCAGACTCCATCCCTTGATGGAAGTCTGTATGTTCTGACTTTCACAGACGACTATTCCCACATGGTGTGGTATATTTCCTCAGGCTCAAGTTAGACACGTTCAGTATGTTCAAGAATTTCAAGAGTCTGGTAGAAAACCAGACAGAGAAGAAGCTGAAAAAATTGAGGTCAGATAGGGGAGGGGAGTTCAACTCAAAAATCTTCACGGAATTCCTTGAAGAGCATGGGGTATAAAGGCAGCTGAGTGTAGCCTATTCTCCTCAGCATAATGGAGTTGCAGAGAGGAGGAATATGACACTTATGGAGATGACAAGGAGCATGCTTAAGGAGAAGGGCCTCCCCAATAAATTCTGGGCTGAAGGGATGTTCACTGTTGCATACCTTCAGAATAAACTTCCAACAAGAGCACTAGATAACAAGACGCCGTTGGAAGCGTGGAGTGGTCACAAGTCAAGTGTGAGCCACTTAAGAGTCTTTGGAAATCTCTACTATGTGCAGATCCCAACACATCAGAGACAGAAACTGGATGATAAGTCTGAGAAGACAATTTTTATGGGATAGAGTAGCATGAGCAAGGGCTACAGGGTGTTCAAGCTGAGTCCAGGCAGAATAGATGTTGCAAGGGACATCATATTTGAGGAGGAGAAGGCTTGGAACTGGGAAACTCAGTCTGTTACACAGAAACTGGTTGGGATTCCTAGTTTCAACCTTGCTGTGTCAAACCCGGAACCAACTGATCATAGCACTCAGAGGAAGGATGAAGCCTCCACCAGATGGACGTGAAGTCTACCTTTCTCAATGGAGAGATTGCAGAGGAGGTGTACATTCAACAATCTCCTGGTTATGAAATAGAAGGACATGAAGACAAGGTCTTAAAACTCAACAAGGCCTTGTATGGTTTGAAGCAAGCTCCTAGAGCTTGGTATAGAAGAATAGACTCATTCTTCCTAGGAGAAGGATGTAAACGGAGTGGGTGTGATGCTGCCATGTATGTGCAGGAGAAACACCAGAAGATCTGTGTCATCTGCTTGTATGTGGATGACTTGATTATATCTGGAAATGATGAGAGTATGATCAAGGAGCTTAAGGAAAGATTGAACAAAGAATTTGAGATGACAGACCTTGGAAAGTTGAGGTATTTTCTGGGGTTTGAATTAAGCTACTCGGCTGATGGTATCTTCATGAACCAGGCCAAGTATGTAGGATAACTTTTGAGGAAGTTTGGGATGCAGTATTCCAAAAGTATCTCAACACCCTTGTCACCATATGGGAAGAACTCTGAGGGAGGAAATGAGCTTGTTGATCCAACCAAATACCGGAGTATTTGTTACCGGCCTGCTTTATCTGGCAGCAACCAGACCATACTTGACATTTTCAGCGTCCTATCTGTCCAGGAGCAATGCCAAGCCAACGGAGAAGAGCTTACAAGAAGCTAAGAGGGTGTTAAGGTACATTTCTGGAACTAGAGACTATGGTTTGTGGTTTCAGAAGGTTGAGGATGCTAGATTAGTAGGATATGTTGATGCTGATCTAGCTGGAAGTGTGCAAGATTCTAAGAGCACCACAGGTTTCTGCTTCACCATTGGGAGTGCCAAGTTCAGCTGGGGGAAACAGAAGCAGACTGTAATTGCCCAGTCAAGTGCGAAAGCTGAATATACAGCCTTGTGTGCAGCCACAAACCATGCTGCATGGCTGAAGAGATTATTTGCAGAGTTGGGATTTGATATGAGTGATGCACTGGTCATTTATTGTGATAGTACAACAGCGATTGCCATCAGCAAAAACCCGATGGATCACAAGAGGACCAAGCATATTCAGATCAAGTTTCATGTTGTGAGGGAGGCCGTCAGCAATGGGGAGATACGTCTGGAGCATGTGGCTGGACAAGACCAAGTGGCGGATATTTTGACCAAGTCACTGGGGACAAAGCAATTTGAAGAGCTAAGGCACAAGTTGGGAGTCATGGACAAACAGATCAAGAGGGAGATTGAAGGAGTTGATCAGTTTTTCAATAGCGAAATGGAGACTTGGGACGTGGCCGGGAGAGACGCGGGCAAGCGGAACGCGACCAGGCGAGACACGACCGGGCAGGATGCGGAGACACAGGACGCGAGATGACGGGACGCGGAGATACGAGACGCGACCAGGCGGGATGCGGAGACACAGGAAACGAGACGATGGGATGCGAAGGCACGAGACGCGGTCAAGCAGGACGCAGAGGAGCGAGATGCGGCCAGTCAAGGTGAAAAGAAGCGGGACGCGACCAGACCGGACGCGACGACCCGAGATGCAGGAAATTGTAGAAGGGCTGATCAAGTTGCAGACTTCAGAGGACAAGAAGACACCGACGAACTAAAAATCCAGACTGAAGAAGGCGACAAGATTACAACCTGAAGATAGCAAAAGACGGTCAGAGCATGGACGGGGCAAGAAGAGATGTTGAAGGCCTCGGAATCAGTGCGAAGAATCTGCACTAGACCATAGATATATGATGGTACGACGACAAGGGAGGGAAGAGAAGGGTGAACGGCCGGAGGAAAAGAGAAAGGATGATCGGCGGCTGCAAAGAAGGAGGAGGGGCGGCGGCGGCGGTGGTTTGAGAGGGGAGGAGAGGCCGACCAAGAATTTAGGAGAGTTTGTTGTCGTTAGACCTAGTGCTCTGATACCATGATAATTTGAAATCTGAATAATAATTCAAATGAGCAAAAACGGCTAGATATACAAAGTTAGACCTAATTACAATGATGATGGATCTAATTACAAAATGACTTATATACCCCTATACATGTATATCCTTTACAAACTTTTCATGGCTTCATAGAAATTTATGGGTTCGTCTTCTATTAGACCACTACTTTCCTCATGTTCCTGGAGAAATACGAGAATATTGTCTACCGTTTCCATGTTTGGCACATGTTCTTGGAGATAGACGATGTAATCATCTGGAATTGCAGTTCTCTTTTCTCTAATGGAACGACGCAACGACATTTGCAATTGTTGCATTTGTTCTTGAGGTTGTTGAGTTTGTTCATTATGAACATTGTCTTCTGTACGATCAGGAGAATTAACAACATTATCTTGATGAGGCTCCTCATATATTTCTTTAGAAATATCTGTATAAATCGGTTCCGGAATTGAGAACGATTCTTCCTCAAAGACAATGTCTCTTACCTCATTATTCCCCCCAAACGATACATCCTCAAAGAACACAACAGTTCCCGTCTCAAAAATAGTCTTAGTAGTGAGATCATAAAATTTATAGCCTCTTGATTTTTCTGAGTAACCAATGAAGTAGCTGCTAACTGTTTTGGGGTCCAATTTCTTTTCATGTGGCCTATAAGGCCTTGCCTCAGCTGGACAACCCCATACGCGGAAATGTTTTAAACTGGGCTTACGTCCAGTCCAAAGCTCGTAAGGTGTTTTAGCAACTGCTTTAGTTGGAACTCGATTTAGAATGTAAGCTGCAGTCTTGAGTGCCTCACCCCAGAGTGATTCTGGTAAGATCGAATGACAAATCATACTTCTTACCATATCTTGAAGGATTCTGTTTCGTCGTTCAGCTACACCATTCATGCTAGGCGAGCCTGGCATGGTGTACTGCGGGACAATCCCACATTCCTCTAGGTATCTAGCAAAGGGTCCTGGACGTTGTTCTCCCGTTCCATCATTCCTACCATAGTATTCACCACCACGATCGGATCTGACGTTCTTTATTCGTTTGTTAAGTTGGTTCTCAACTTCAACTTTATATGTATTGAACACATCCAAGACTTGAGATTTCTCATGAATAAGAAACAAGTATGCATATCGTGAGTAATCGTCTATGAATGATACGAAATATTGTTGACCATTCCACGATGGAACAGGGAAAGGCCCACAAATGTCTGTATGTATCAATTCTAGGACCTCTGTAGCTCTATACGCTCCCGATTTCTTATTCTTGGTTTGTTTACCTTTAATGCACGCAACACAGACTTGATAATCTGTGAAAATTATGGGGTCGATGATCCCGTCAGACACTAAACGTTCAACTCTATTTCTAGAGATGTGACCTAAACGTTTGTGCCATAATTCTCCTCATTGTGCATTATCAAGTTTGCGCTTAGTACCTCGGGTTTCCACATTTAAATTTTCTTGATAAGAAACTATAGTATCAAGCATGTATAGATTGTCATAAGCATTAAATGATCCTGTTCCCACCTTATTTGAATTTAAAGACAAAATAACTTCATAATTTCCAAAAGAACAATGATAACCTGATTTGTCCAAATAGGAAACAGAGATTAAATTACGCCTAAAAGACGGTACAATAAATGTGTCTTTTAAATCCAAATAGAAACCAGATGATAATAACAATCTGAAATGCCCGATAGCTTAAACATCCACCACTTTACCATCGCCTATATAGATGTATCTTTCACCATCATTTGGTTTGCGGTGGCTCA
>CM071871.1:9697526-9708366 GCA_036759665.1 Gynandropsis gynandra
ACGAAGAGGGGGAGCTGCAGAGGGACGAAATTAGACAGAATTGAAGAGAGAAAACAGCACACACGAGAGGGAGAAGGAGAACCGAACGCACACACAAGGGCAAGGATGGAGCGACAAAGCCGGAGCGCGGAAGAGCTGTTGAAGACGTTGGTAATTGAATATGGAGGAATCTCATTCGTTATCAATGTTGAATATAGTTATCTTTTGTGTTTCGTTTTCTAAGTTCATGTTCGAGTAGGTCCAAAGCCATAGGTTAGAGAGCTTGGCCGATATGTAGCGAAGTCTTGTTCTTAATGCTTTTGTTCTCGAACACCACTTGAATGAATGATTTTGGTATTTGATCGTTTTCAGATTGATTGGTTGTTCTTAATGCTTTCATTCTTGTACGCCACTTGAATGAATGATCGTAGAAGTTTAATGAATCTGCGCCAGGGGATTAGACTTCGGAACTTAGCCATGATTTAGGATTAAATCGGTTTAGAATCTACGCCAGGTCGATCGATTGAATCTAGGAATTAGGATAGCGGTCTTAATGCGTCTAGTAGGTGAGATACACAATTGGGAAATTGGTATACGCATGCTAGATAGTGGACAAGTCTACGCCAGTCAGTTCCTATATTAGAGCTTGAATTCCCTGAACTCGTGATAATATCTGAGACCATGATCTTGTTAGAACTTCGTTGCATCATCGTGCATCTCTCGAAACCTGTGGTGTCTAGTCTATTGAGTTTAAACCGTTAGTTAGTTAGATAGTTTATCTTCATCCCCATTCCATTCACCTATTGATTTTACACGTTCTATTCATTAGTTACTAGCTTTAGAGTTGCATCGATTCCTTGTGTTCGACCCTGGTACTATACGATCCGTATTCTTGCGGAAGCGTTAGTCTAGGTAATTATCACTTGAGACTAACCACATCAATCAGCTTCTCATGAGCGAGCACCAGACGCAAATTGCGTTACCATTCGTCGAAGTTTTCACTAACCAGCTTGTTGGTCCCGAGAATTGGACACAATTTGAATTGAGACATTCTCAATAGATCTAAAAAAGAAAGGAAAAATTGAACAACAGAGACTTAGACATTGTAAATATCATTAAGACATGGACTTCATCTAAATGATATATTCGCTAATCAATGCTCCAGTAACATTAGAAATCTTATTTCTTATTAGCATTAATCTATAACTATATGCTTGAGCCCCTTGTTAGTCAAGACGTTTCCAAATATATAAATAGATTCTTTACAAAATTTTATCTCTATAAAATTCGTAGTGAGTTAAAACGACTCTATATCACATAGTCACCTGGTAGTCAGGTCGTTCCTACTGATATAATTGATTTCATCCTTCAGCTCATGGTCGGATAACAATTAAGTTCATGTCCTCTGGGTAGTCCAGGCGTTTACAAGAACTAATTCTTCCCTTTCAGTAGACATCTAATGTCATAGACGTATGAATCAAATTCTTGAACTACATGCCTCCTGGTAGTCAGGCCGTACCATGTAAACAAGAGTCTATTCATACCTCTAAGATGAAGGAAAAACCTAACCATAAACAATTTATCATTCTTAAAAATCAATTAATTTTTAATTTTCGGAACTGCATGATCCGCACGTGCTATCAAATTAGCGCACGCAGGTTGCATTTCCTGAAATTTTTCGCACAAGCGGATTCACTACGCACGTGCGCTCAGGTTGGGCTGAGCACGTTTGCACGCTTGGGCTAGCGAGGAGCGCCCACTCGGATCGACGGAGAAGAGCCTGATCAGGCTGGGAGGATGAGCGCTCGTGCTAGAGGGGTTGCCCGCTCGAGCTAGAGTTTTCGAAACCCTTCGTGTCGCCACCCTAAACTATCCCCGCTCGGCCTCGAACAGATCCCCTGCTCGGGCTGGGTTTGGAACTCCTCCCGCTCGCACCCCCTTCGGTCGTCTCCTCTCGCCCGCCGCTCTTGCCCATTCGCCTGCAGCACGTCATCGTCCGACGTCGGGCGATTGCGGGGTGCTCGCTCGCAATCGCATCTCTTGCATAGCGGTCTTGCGAAACGCCGCCTCTTCGGGGTCGTGACGGGGTGCTTGCGCCGACGCCTGCGGTTGCCCAAGGATGCGCGCCGACCCGTCACCAGTCCGAGCGACACTCGCTTGGCCGGCTAGAGTCTTGGCCGTGTGCCGTTGATGCATTTGTTCGCGCGCACGTGCACCTATGTATTTTTTCGATCCGATTTTTATCTTAAAATCAAAAAATTAATTCTGAACAGACGATCAACCGCTCTGATACCACTGTTGGGTTGCCAATTTGGGTGCGGAAGTATGTTTTACAACCCAGTTATTCGATCTAGTCATGTTCAAGGATTATTTTTCGGGGTTTCAAGGAAGAACGGAATTTGAAACAATTTCGATGATACATGTTTCATTGAATGTTATGATAATCAGATGTGAGACTTGATTGTGGAAGTCCTCTACCAGTATCCACTATCAACCGTTGGTGCGGGTTTTGGTCGAAAACCAAAAAAAACTGTTTTTCTCGTTCTTCATTTTCTTTAATGGGTTTAGGGTTTCGATTTTCGTGATTGTGATTTCTGTATTGAAAAATTGTTTTTCGTCATTTATATATTATTGAAATTTTCAATAATTACAGTTTTACCCATTGATTATTTAATATTACGCAATATGCATTGAACTTTAACTTTTCTATATAGAGAAGAGCTCGTTTCATCATTTGTAGTTTGGTTCTTATCTTGATAATGTTTTTTAAGCCATAGGTCAGCTTTCAATAGCTTTGTTCATGATTATAAAACACATAAGCGTTGTAACTGTTATTCCAAAAAGAAGGAAAACAATGAATCTGCTCGTGGTATTACCATTACAAGAAAGCAAATTTTCAGCATGACCGTGGTGAAATCGATAAAGTTGTTTGCTCCCCAAGGTTACCACAAAAATTACAGATTCACATGCACTCATGAGGCCGTAGTAAGAATAGCAATAAATGGGTTTCTTATCCCCAAAACCGGTTATCCAAGGCTGCTAAATCCATGGTAATAGCACAAAAATAGGCATGAGAATCGCTCCTTTGACTCTTCAAAAAAGACTTATTCAAACATCATTTTGAATATTAAAAGAAAAATAGTTTCGAGAGCTAGTGAAAACTAGGCCTACTCTAGTCCAGTGCGATTCTGGTCGACCATTCAGCGGTCATTTTAGTAAAATCTTCCTCATTATCAAAATTCCTCATTAAAAGGCCATCGAACCTATTGATGAATTTGAGGCAATTGAGGACAAGCTCGAGAGAAAAGTGACTGATCAAGCTATTACAATTCCACAAATCTCTAATATACCACTTACAAGGTCAATGACAAAGTGTTTGCCCACAAAGATCAACAATTTCGTTGCAAAGCTGCTGGAGGAAACAGCTAGTCACGCGGAGATCGAAGAGCCAAAGAAAAATGGGGAATTACGAGGCCAATTGTATATCATTAGTATTATGGAGATTAAACAAGAGAAAACGGACTTAAACCAAGCCTAATTAAGTCAAAACGTGAGAAGGGAAGGAAATAAAGAAGATTCAAGTGCTTCAATTCATGGAGTCAACAAACAGATCAAGAATCAGATACATTCTCTAAATCGTCAGGTGTTCTGCTTTATCAAGGCAACAACGACAATAAACACAAGATTCAACTTCTTTATTCAACCTCAAATGGCTAGGAGACCATCAGCAGGCGATTCACCTTTCCTTCTTCAGAGTTTCAATGTTAACATTGAAGAAAAATCCAGAAAATTTCCTTTCTTGAAACCTCATGCAATGGTCTACACAATTTGGAGCTAAATTTTCGAATTTCCTTATCAGAAACCAACGGCTTACACTTTAAATTGTTTCCTTTTCTTTTAGCCACGAATCCCTCTTGTCATTTTTAATGTTTTCGTTGTTTTATCTTGTTAGCAGCCTATAAATAGGTGCATTTGTATCATTTTCGACATAACATTGGAGAATAAAACAGCTTCTTAGTTTTCTTGCTTATTTGAGCAAAACTCAGTTTTATTCTTTCTCATTAGTTCTAGGAACGTGAGAGAGGGTTGTTCTGACTGTATCAAGGGACTTCCACATCCCTTGTGGTGTCAATCGATCTATTCCGCAACTCCATCTTGTTTTGAGTCTAAACGAGTGCACTTAGGCCTGTTTTGTCTCTTCCGCATCAACCAGCACCGAGTTCACTTGGAGAGCGCCTCAAGAATTCTAAGTGGTTCAAACCAGCCCATCAATCTATCAACTAGCCCGTGCTCTTAACATTTTAGTAACAGAGCCCGGTAAGCGCTAAGTATCCGCAGACTCTGTTTCAATTCGTCTTTATTCAAAGTAAAAGAAAACATGTTGAGAGCAGAGGAGGTACCATAGCGACAAGTGGAGACAACAACCAAGACCCCGTTATGCAAGCCTTTCTAAGGCTTGAAACGCAATTGGCTGAGGCGAGAGAGCAAATAACGCGACAAAGTGACCGCATATTATGTTCGGAGACTGCCTCACAAAAGGCTGGAACCAGTTAGATTCAATATTCCTCACCAAAATGAAGGACATAGAGTGCAAGAACCACGACTACATGAACCAGACCCCCGTATCAATGTCCTCGACCTCAAACTATGAGAAACCAGCCACGTCGCATCGAGGAAGAGGATAGCTCAGACGAAGAACCACCAGAATCCCCTCCTAGGGGAAGAGCAGGCCGAAATCGACACGAGAACTATGAAGAAGGGCTGCACAATGAGAAACATCGACGACAATTGAACCAAGGTACAAAATTAAAGCTAAAACCACCTACTTTTCCAAGAAAGGTGGATCCAGAGGCATATTTGGATTGGGAACGAAGGATGGAGAACATCTTTGACTGCTACGCATACTGGGAGCATAAGAAAGTGCAATATGATGCTGCTCAATTCACAGAAAACGTCTTAACATGGTGGGATCATGAAGTAGCTGATCAAAGAAGAACTTGCTATGAACAAGTTTCAACTTGGAGTGAACTCAAGGTCCTAATGAGGAAACAATATGTACCCCCATACCTCTATCGTAAATTATAACACCAATATCGCAAGCTATTTCAGGGAAACAGGACCGTTGAAGAATATTACGATGAATTCGAGCATCTACGCCATCGATTAGAACTTAATGTTGATGGAGACAACGATCGCACACTTTATTGGTGGCCTACAGGAAAAGATAGCTCACAAGATAAAGAGACAACAATATCGTGACATGCATGATCTCCTACACCTTTCCATCGAGATGGAGTCACAAATCAAGGCAAAGCATGCCTCGACCAGCCGTCTGCACACTCAAAGCAAATGGAGCCAACCTCCACAAAGGCCAACCGAGAAGACGAGGGTCGAATTACAAGACGAGCGAGCAAAGGGCAAGGCTCCCGAATGCACAAGAGAATCAAAGACAAACCGTAACAAGTCTAATCCCAACACTAATGTTCGAACTTACGAGATTATGTGCTTTAAGTGTAAATGGAGAGGACATATGGCGAAAGACTGTGCCAACCGTAAAGTTTTGATCATCACCGACGATGGAGGATACTATTCTTTAGAAGAAGAAGAGCTTGAAGAAGAGGACGTGGAAAGAGAATATGGAGAAACCGAAGAACTATTGGTGACAAGGCGCCCAAAGAGAGATGATCTTCCACCCTCGTTGTGCCATCCAAGACAAGGTATGTGCCCTTATTATTGATAGTGGCTCATGTACTAACGTTGCAAATGCCTATATGGTTAAGAAGTTAGGTCTTGAGACAACCAAGCATCCGCGACCCTACAAGCTTCATTAGCTAAACATCAAGGGGAGCTAAAGGTGTCTGAACAAGTGAGATCCCTTTTCGCATTGGGAGGTATCAAGACGAAGTCATATGCGACGTAGAACCTATGCAAGCCGGACACATACTTTTGGGACATCCTTATCAATTTGATTGAGAGGTGAAGCATGATGGTAGGACCAACGAATACTCCTTGGTCCACAACAAGCGTAAGATCTCGTTCCTTTAAGTTCATGAATTACAAGTACGATTTTCAACGGAGTCAGAAACTAGCAAGAAGTCTAACTTCTATCTTAAGGCTAGTGAGGTTTCAAGAGCTTTGGGCAAACAAAGCTCAGTGCTACTGATGGCTTTCAAGGATGCCTTAGTTGCAGGTTTAGAAGGCCAAGAACCACCCGTGGAGATCAAGCAACTTTTAGAACGATTTCAAGACCTCTTTCCCGTAGAAATTCCAGGTGGATTACCACCATTACGTGGCATTGAGCACCAAATAGATCTCATTCCAGGATCGCCTCTACCAAATTGCCCAACTTATCGAATGAACCCTGAGGAGACCAAGGAGCTTCAGTGTTAAGTTCAAGAGCTAATGGACCAGGGTTACATTCAACAAATCCTTAGCCCATGTGTAGTTCCCGTACTCTTAGAGGATGGAACTTGGAGGATGTGCATGGATTGCCGGGCTATCAACAACATCACAATCAAGTACTGACATCCAATCCCATGCCTAGACGGCATGGTGGATGAGCTAAGTGGAGCTAGGATATTTTCAAAGGCCGACCTCAAGAGTGGCTACCACCAGGTTTGAATGCGAGAAAGAGACGAATGGAAGAACACATTCAAGACCAAGCAAGGGCTCTATGAATGGCTTGTCATGCCGTTTGGCCTCACCAACGCATCAAACACGTTCATGAGTAATGAGCGGAAATTCAAGCAATAATATTTCCTAGACCACTCAACCGCAAGTATACGGTTCGTGTAGTACCAGGGTCGAACTCAAGGGACTAATGCAGAATTTTCTAAGAATGTAACTAAACTAAGATGGGATGAAATAGATGATGACGTGGTGTAAGTATCTAAAAACACCAAAGTAAATAAAGACAGCGATGGAAAGATACAGAAGACTTGACAATTAAGAATACTACGGGTTTCGAGATACCGAAAATCGCAAGGATGTAACAACGAAAGATCATAAACCTATCGAATTATCTTGATAACGGGAAGTTCATGCTCTAAGATGAGGAGTGATTCTGCCGAGCCTAAACCTCCTAACCATAATTACGTTGAATCCTACCTTCCAGCAGCGATTAACTCGTGACTACGACAGCGTTGAGCGCGCAATCCTAATTCCTAAGCCGATTAACCGACCGGTTAGATTCTCATTAATCAAACTTAACCTACAATCAACAGTTCCAAATTCATATTTTAACCTTCCAGCAAAATACGAATTCCTAAGTTACTGAGCGGGCAGCACTAGTATGAGCGTTTACGATGTTGATTATAGAACCGAATATCAAGAAAAGTACGATAGATCTAAGCATTAACGCATAACTTGTACATCCGTTACAAATCCGATATCCCTAGCCCATAGTTGGGAATCTATTCACTCATGGAATTTAATCTCAATGGAGATAACACGACCTTAAACATGATAAAACCTAGGAAATACGATGCCTCGATCTTCCCTATCGTGTTACCGATGTACGGATTGATGCTTCTCTCCTTCTCCAGCGTCTCCCGAGCCTTTCCTGATGATTTCCAAGCCTTTCCTTCCCCTAGCCGTCGCCCCTTCGTGTCTCCAACTGATCTCCCCTCTTCTTTTGCTCGTTCAAACTCTAAAAGTAGGTTGTTGCGAGAAAGGCAGCCCGCTCGGGTACACGTCTCACCCGGTCGTGCATAAGTCAGCCCGATCGTTTAAAGTCTCCAGCCCGATCGGGCATTGCTACCCGACCGTGTGGTCTACTAGCCCGAGTCGTGTAAACTCTCGGGGATTTTCATCTGTAATTTCAGCCCGAGCGGGTACCTTCTTGCAGCCCGAGCGGGCATGGTCACCCAATCATATTGTCTTCGTGCCCGGGTCGTGTAGATTGTTGTAATTATCCCCGTAGCTTTTGCCTGAGCGGGTAGCCTAAGTGCCTGAGCGGGCACTCTTCATTTCATGCCTTAGATCTTTTCTGCTCGATGCTCGGGTGTTCCATTAGGTTCCTTGGCTTGAATTCGGCTCCGAGTGATGTGTATCTTCAATATGTGCGGTTTGATTCAGGAATTTGCATTTTTACGCTTGTTTAGGCCTTGTCGCCTTAAGACCTGAAAACCAATAAAAAGGGCGTATAAAAAGAACAATCGTATCGAATATTACAACTCGTGCTATGAAATCTATGCGAAAACGATGTAAATACCTAGCCTAAAAGTGAGACACTCTACGTGTTATCAAACTCCCCCAGACCTGAACCTTTGTTTGTCCTCAAACAAAACTAAAGCCAAGTATAAGAAGAATCTAACAAAGATGGATACTAGCACGAAAATATTCGAAGGGTTAGTCATTCTGCAAATCAACGCGTTAAATGAACGAAAGCCTAAGCGTACCGAGTTTAGCCTTATATCAACCGAAAGTTACGAGCCATGCAATCCTACCAAAAATCTAAGTCTATTTCACAACCCTAGACAACGTCCAAGCGATCTCCATACCAATTCCCCTAAGCTTAAGATATCATTAAACTCTTATTCTCGTTCTTATTCTCTTTTCTTTCTTTTTTTCGATAAATCTAGATCCACGCTTGGTTTCTAGGTTGTCGAAGTCGAAGAGGGATGGCTTTCTACTTAGACCCAGGATGTCTATGGCACACTCATAAGGTCGTGTAACCTTAGCGGAGTGAAGAGGTGTGTTATTGAAGAACATTATTTATTTATTTATTTATTTTCAATAGATTACACATCACTCTAACCTTTAGGACGTAGAATAGCGCCTCAACCCACCACTTAGACCCGAACCATCGATCTCGATGTACTCATGTCAATATAAATCTGAAATAGTTAGAAACTTTTCCAAGATGAAAGCGGAGTATAAGCGTGTGGAATCTAATGATTATGAACGGTAAAGATATATCAAACAAGCTAGGGATAAATGGTATACATGGAGATATGGATACTTGGTACTGAAACCTAGGGGGTGAATGCAACTACCGATCATGGCTTCAAGCACAACTACTCGACTAATCAGTATCCAAAAGACTTCTAAGCAAACCTAGACTATTGTTCACGATTCGACAAGGTCGCAAAATAATGACTAAACTCGAAACTTCGTACTAGGTATCCATCTATTATTCCTAATCCTAACCCTAATCCCAAATATGTCACTCATAAAAAAAATCGTATCACTCAAAAGAGTACCCCCAGACCTAAACGGAACACAGTCCCGGTGTTCGAGATCAATGAGGGATACCCACATGCCAAAAATTCGAGAAAATATAAGAAATAAGAACGAGTACACCTGGTGTATTTAGCTTTCTCGAATTTATGATACATCCGCATTTGTGACACATCCGCACTTTGCCACAACGGGTTGCATGAAATCGCCCGATCGGACGTCTTTGAACTTGACCTAGCCCGCGCGGGTGATATCGTCTGCCCGACCGGGCATTTGCTGCAAAACTGAAGAAAAAATACGAGGAAAACCATGCAGCAATAATCATAAGGCTACTAAAATCCTAAGTTCTAAAAAAATTTCCCATGTCTTAAAAAGAGTTCAAAAATAGAAATAAAATGAAGATGAGAAAAAAAGGATATGGGGCTCGGGTTGCCTCCCGAGAAGCGCTTGTTAACGGTCTTTAGCTTGACCATAACGTCTTCATACGTGTGTAATGTCAGAAAGAGGTAAGTTTCCTGTTCCGTCCTCTACTCTATCAGCACAATATGCCTTCACTCTCTGCACATTCGCCAAAAATGTTCCCCCAATTCCGTTGTCTAATTCCATGACTCCATGCGGTGAAACTCCTTTTATCATGAAAGGTCCCGACCATCACGACTTGAGTTTTCCTAGAAATAACTTCAAGCGGGAATTGAACAGAAGCACCTGATCACCTGCTTTGAACGAGCGTTGGAGAATGTGCTTGTCATGCCATTTCTTTGAACGTTCTTTGTAAATCTTTGCGTTCTCGTAGGCGTTTTGTCGCATCTCCTCTAGATGGTGAATCTGGAGAACTCGCTTCTCCTCAACTATTTTGAGGTCGTAATTCAGCGTTTTTATGGCCCAATATGCCTTGTGTTCCAGTTCAACGGGGAGGTGACATGCTTTTCCATATACGAGCTGAAACGCTGTCATACCAATCGGAGTCTTGAAAGCCGTTCTAAAAGCCCAAACTGCATCATCTAGCTTTAGTGCCCAATATCGTTGGGATTTTGAGACGGTCTTTTCGAGGATGGACTTGATTTCTCGATTGGATACTTCTACTTGGCCACTTGTCTGAGGGTGATAGGGTGTGGCGATCTTTTGCTTCACTCCATATTTCGCTAATAGTGTCTCGATCATCCGATTGATGAAGTGCTTTCCTCCATCACTAATCACGACTCTTGGAACGCCAAATCTTGGAAAGATGATTCGTTTTAGAGCTTGGTGACTGCCTTGGCATTGTTGGTTGGGCATGCTAGTGTTTCCACCCATTTTGTCACATAATCCACAACAACCAAGATGTATTGATTTCCGGAAGACGAAGGAAATGGTCCCATGAAGTCGATGCCCCATACATCAAATGGTTCGACTTCCAAGATATATTGTTGAGGTCCCTCCTGCCTTCTAGAGATGTTGCCCATCCTTTGACATACATCACAAGCTGAGACATACCTGTGAACGTCCCTCTAGAGCGTAGGCCAATAGAATCCAGCTTGGAGAACTTTTGATGTTGTTCTAGGGGCGGCAAAATGTCGTGCATAGTCAAAAGAATGGTAGTGGAAAAGCACATCGGGTACCTCTTTTTCTGGGATGCAACGCCTATATATACCGTCGGTCCCTCGCTTGAATAGGTAAGGCTCGTCCCAAAAGTAGGCCTTGA
>CM071871.1:9719804-9730373 GCA_036759665.1 Gynandropsis gynandra
CAAATGGATGCGGTGTGTGCAGATCTGGGGATCGATACCCCTGATGTCCTCCAGTGTATAACCAATGGCGGCTCGATATCTCTTGAGTGCGCAGAGGAGTTTTCGACTTGTGGCCTATCAAGTGCATCATTGATAATCATGGGGTATGTAGAATTGAGACCAAGAAACTCATACCCGAGTCCCTGCGGAAGGGGTTTAAGGTCAACCTTGGGTGCTTTCTCGGCGCTCCAGTCGGGATCTATGTGAAAGTGGGCGATACAAGGCGTAGGAGATGTGGTGCAAGGTGGAAGAAGAATTACCCGGTCGGGCTCATCAGCTAACCCGGTCGGGTTAAGAATTGTGTCATTTACCCCCGTAGGACCTATCCGAGTCGGGCTGTGAGGTCACCCGGGCAGGTTCCTGTCCATCTGCTCTGCCCGATCAGGCTCGGTGACCAACCCGCTCGGGGTACAATTTGTGCCATTTATCCCCGTGAGTGGTACCCGAGTCGGGTTGTGATCTTTCCCGTGCGTGTTCTTCTGTAGTCGTTAAGCCCGGTCGGGCTCTGTGTTCTGCCCGCTCGTGTCCATGTTGGATTCGAGTTTGATCAACTCCTCGATGAGTTGTATGCATTCTTCCACGTCTTGAGATGACTGAAATGTGCTTCCGCTGCATGCTGATAGTGCTATCCCCATGGGGTGGATGGTTCGATACTCATGTCTAATTTCCTCTACTAATTCATCCACCGTGTCGATATGCATCATGGGTCCGGGAATGTACAGCTTCTTGAGTGTTTTATCAAGCTTGAATTCTATGGATTCATCTCCGAACTTCATGACCAGTCTGTCCTCGGCACAACATATAACCATGTTCGCCATGTTGAGGAACGGTCTTCCTAAAATGATGGGGATCCTCGGGTTTATCTCCATATCGACCACTACAAAATCAGCGGGGAACCAGAACTTTCTAACTTGCACTGCGACATTCATCAATATGCCCTCGGGATTTCGTACAGATTGGTCGGCTAGGGTGATTAGCATGCGCGTGGGCTGAAGATCCCTTACTCGATTAAGCTTTTCAACAAGAGATAATGGTAGCAAGCTCACACTTGCTCTGATGTCAATTAGTGCATGTTCAATCTCGTAGTCATAGATCTTGCAAGGGATGACAAAATTACCTGGATCGGGCATCTTCTTTGCCAAGGTCGGTGGTTGTATGAGTGAGTTTGTGACCATCACCATCTCATTGTCTACGGTCGTCTTCCTTGTTATGATGTCTTTGAGGAATTTTGCGTAGGAAGACATCTTCATGAGTGCATCGTAGAAAGGGATGGTGACTTGCAGCTTTCGTAGGAGTTCTACGAATTTGGTGAATTGGGCATCGTCGCTCTGCTTCCTTTGGCGCAGCGGAAAGGGTAAGGGTGGTACCCTCGGGGGAGGTGCTACGTAGGGCAACTCCCTCTCTTCTTCCTCCTTGGTCCTCTTCTCTTCCACACCTTGAGTGCTGGGTTGCTCTTTTGTAATGACTAGAGGCTCTTCTCTCGCAACCACGGAAGGCGTGAGTTGTTCCACCGTACTGCCACTCCTCAAATGGATGGCGTTGATCTGCTCCCGAGGGTTCGTCTCGGGTTTCCCGGGGAGCTGTCCGGGCTGTCGGCTCGACCCTTGGGCTAGCTGTTCATGTTGCCGCAAGAGAGGTTGGGATGGATTTTGATGTAATTTTGTTGGTAGGCCCGATTGTTGATGTAGTTCACTTCCTCGATCCCTTGGCCTACGGATGCATCATGTCTGTCAACATGAAGACCTGCTATCATCCTGTATATTTTGCCAACTTGCTGCTTCAAATCCGTTAATTCCAGGTTGGCTACGCCTAACTCATTTACTACCGCTTTGGATGGGTAATCACGGTTGTAGTCCCCGACCTTCTTGCCTCCTTCCCTCGCCATGCTCTCGATCAAGTTCTCAAGCTGATTGAAAGTGAGGTTGCTGAGGGAACCACCACCCGCTGCCACGATCATGAAGCGTGTGGTTTCTTGGAGACCTTGGATAAAGCTCGTGATAAGATACTTCTTATCCATCCCATGATGTGGGCATATCCGCTGATAGTTCTTAAAGCGCTCGCATGCATCGTGTAGAGTCTCACCTCTTTCTTGTAGGAAAGAATTTATGCGATTCTTAGCGAGAAGCGTCTTATGATCTGGAAAGAATTGTTGCATGAAACGCTGCTCCAGATCATCCCACGAGGTAATTGACGCAGCAGGCAAGTTGAACAACCAACGTTGCGCTGCATCCTTGAACGAGAATGGGAATGCCATCAAGTATAGATCCTCCCGCATAACTCCCATGCCAACTTTTGTGGTGCTGCAGAGCATCTTGAAGTCCGTGAGATGGGAGTTCGGATCTTCATTCTCCATTCCTCTAAAGGCCGAGTTGTTGAGCATTTGGATGAAGGCGGGTTGTAGCTCAACCTGGTTATCTATAGTGCGGGCCATGCACGGAAGCAACTGATTCAGATTCTCATTAATCAAACTTAACCTACAATCAACAGTTCCGGATTCATATTTTAGCCTTCCAGCAAAATACGAATTCCTAAGTTACTGAGCGGGCATCACTAGTATGAGCGTTTACGATGTTGATTATAGAACCGAATATCAAGAAAAGTATGATAGATCTAAGCATTAACGCATAACTTGTACATCCGTTACAAATCCGATATCCCTAGCCCATAGTTGGGAATCTACTCACTCATGGAATTTACTGTTAATGGAGATAATACAACCCTAAACATGATAAAACCTAGGAAATACGATGCCTCGATCTTCCCTATCGTGTTACTGATGCACGGATTGATGCTTCTCTCCTTCTCCAGCGTCTCCCGAGCCTTTCATGATGATTTCCAAGCCTTTCCTTCCCCTAGCGGTCGCCCCCTCGTGTCTCGAACTGATCTCCCCTCTTCTTTTGCTCGTTCAAACTCTAAAAGTAGGTTGTTGCGAGAAAGGCAGCCCGCTCAGGTACACGTCTCACCCGGTCGTGCATAAGTCAACCCGCTCGTGTAAAGTCTCCAGCCCGATCGGGCATTGCTACCCGACCGCATGGTCTACTAGCCCGAGTCGTGTAAACTCTCGGGGATTTTCATCTCTAGTTTCAGCCCGAGCGGGTACCTTGTTGGAGCCCAAGCGGGCATGGTCACCAAATCATGCTGTCTTCGTGCCCGGGTCGTGTAGATTGTTGTAATTATCCCCGTAGTTTTTGCTCGAGCGGGTAGCCTAAGTGCCCGAGCGGGCACTCTTCATTTCATGCCTTATCTCTTTTTCGCTCGATGCTTGGGTGTTCCATTAGGTTTCGTGGCTTGAATTCGGCTCCGAGTGATTTGTATCTTCAATATGTGCGGTTTGATTCAGGAATTTGCATTTTTACGCTCGTTTAGGCCTTGTCGCCTTAAAACCTGAAAACCAATAAAAGGGCGTATATAAAGAACAATCGTATCGGATATATCAACTCGTGCTATGAAATCTATACGAAAACGATGTAAATACCTAGCCTAAAAGTGATACACTCTACGTGTTATAAATGAGGCTCATGAACCATGTTCTAAGAGTGTACATCGGTAAATGCGTTGTTGTTTATTTTGATGACATTCTTGTTTATAGTAAATGCTTAAATGATCATGTAGTACATCTTGAGAAAGTACTAGAGACACTTCGAAAGGAAAAGGTCTATGCAAACCTCAAAGAAGTACTCCTTTTGCACTAACAAGAATGTTTTTCTAGGCTTTGTTGTTAGTGAACAGGGACTTCGAGTAGATGAGGAGAAAATCAAAGCTATTCAACAATGGTCGACGCCAAATAGTATTGCACAAGTGCAGAACTTTCATGGCTTAGCTAGCTTCTACCGACGTTTTGTGAAGGACATTAGTAGCCTAGCCGCACCACTCACAGTCATCATCAAGAAAGACAAGCCTTTTGAGTGGGGAGCATCACTAGAGAAGGCGTTCAAAGCTTTAAAGGAGCATCTCACACATGCACCTGTCATAATCTTTTCGGACTTAGACAAGATATTCGAGATCGAGTGTGATGCTTCAGGAATTGTCATTGGAGCTGTGCTCATTCAAGAAAACCGGCCTGTGGCATACTTTAGTGAGAAGCTGAGTGGAGCAACACTCAACTACCCAACATATGACAAGGAGTTTTAATCTTTGGTCCGCGCTTTGGAGACTTGGCAACAATACTTATTAGCCAAGGAATTCATCATCCATACCGATAATGAGACACTCAAGCATTTCAAGGGATAGACTTCACTCAAAAGAAGGCATGCCAAGTGGTTGGAGTTCATTGAGACATTCCCATACATCATCAAGTACAAGAAAGGAAAAGATAATGTGGTGGATGATGCACTATCAAGAAGACATGCTCTTATCACCACAATGGATGCAAGGATTATGGGATTTGAACACCTTAAGAAGCTGTGCGAAGAAGATCCCGAGTTTGGAAACATCTACATGGAATGCAAGAAAGGAGCATTCAGATCTTTCTACATACATGGTGATTATCTCTTTCGAGAAAGGAGATTGTGCAACCCACAAAGATCGATGCGAGAGCTAGTACTTCAAGAAGCACGACGTCGAACGTTTTTGTGCATGATGTATCACGTGCCACAAGGCTAAGTCCTGCTCGCATCCCCACGGTTTCTATCTTCCTTTACCTATTCCAACTCACCTGTGGACTGACTTATCTATGGACTTTGTTCTCAGACTCCCAAAGATCCGAAACAAAGACTCAATCTTTGTTGTGGTTGACAGGTTCTCTAAGATGGCTCACTTCATAACATGCACCAAAGCGAATGATGCATCACACGTAGCTGACCTATTATTCCAAGGAAGTTCTGTGTCTTCACGGGATACCAAGATCCATAGTTTCCGATCGAGGCACCAAGTTTGTAAGCTACTTTTGGAATACGCTTTGGAGAAAGCTTGGTACGAAGCTCTTGTTCTCGACCACGTGAACTGATGGGAAAACTGAAGTTGTCAACCATACATTAGCAACTCTCCTACAGGCTACAGCTGGCAAGAATCTTAAGAGTTGGCTAGAATTCTTACCAGACGTGGAGTTTGCCTACAACCGCGCCAAGCACTCTGCCACTAAGCATTCCCCGTTCGAAATTGTCTATGCATTCAACGGAATCACACCCCTAGATCTCACTCCAAGACTACAAAATGAGATCATGAGCATTGATGGGGAAAAGAAAGCTGAAGCAATGAAGAAGTTGCACCAGAAAGTAAGAGAAAACAATATGAAGAATATCGAGCAATATGAGCGCCAAGCCAACAAGAGACACAAGGAAATCTCATTTGAAGTTGGAGATTGGGTGTGGCTACATCTTAGACAGGAACGATTCCCAAACAAGAGGAGATCAAAGTTAGCACCAAGAGGAGATGGTCCATTTCGCATGATCAAGAGGATAAATGACAATGCATACCGTTTGGAGGAAAAAACCTTCACAAGAGGGAGGAGATGAATTGGAGGCAATTGAGGACGAGCTTGAGAGGAAAGTGACTGATCAAGTTATTACAATGCCACAAATATCTAATATACCACTTCAAGGTCAAGGACAAAGAGTTTGCGCACAAATATCAACAATTTTGTTGCAAAGCTACTAGAGGAATCAACCAATCACGTGGAGATCAAAGAACCGAAGAAAATGGGGAATTACAAGGCAAATTGAAGATCATTAGCATTCTTGAGATTAAACAAGAGAAAACCGACTTAAACCAAGCCTAATTATGTCAAAACGTGAGAAGGGAAGGAAATAAAGAAGATTCAGGTGCTTCAATTCATGGAGACAACAAACAGATAAGAAATCAGATACATTCCCTAAATCGTCAGGCGTTCTGCTTTATAAAGGCAACAACGACAACAAACACAAGATTAAACTTCCTTATTCAACCTCAAACGGCTAGGAGACCATCAGCAGCGATTCACCTTTCCTTCTTCAGATTTGCAACGTCAACATTGAAGAAAAATCCAGAAATTTCCTTTCTTGAAACCTCATGCAACAGTCTACACAATTTGGAGCTGAATTTTCGAATTTCCTTATTATAAACCAACGGCTAGGACTTTAAATTGTTTCACAAATCCCTCTTGTCATGTTTAGTCTTTTACTTATTTTATCTTGTTAGCAGTCTATAAATAGGTGCATTTTTATCATTTTCGACATAACATTTGAGAATAAAACAATTTCTGAGTTTTCTTGCTTATTTGAGCAAAATCGCTTTTATTCTTTCTCATTAGTTCTAGGAACATGAGAGAGGGTTTTTCTGACTGTATCAAGGGACTTACACATCTCTTGTGGTGTCAATCTATCCATCCCGCAATTCCATCTTGTTTTGAGTCTGAACGAATGCCCTTAGGCATGTTTTGTCTCTTCCACATCAACCATCACCGAATTCACTTGGAGAGCGCCCACAGGACTTTTAAGTGGTTCAAACCAGTCCATCAATCTATCAACTAGCTCGTTCTCATATTATTAACTCTTTTGAAATCACAAAGGACAAAAACTTAATATATACAAGGAGTAAATGTCTCTCACTAGCAATGTGGAACAAAATTAGGTTTATGAAAACAAGTTTATTTTTCCAACAATCCACACAAATAACTATATTTTTTATAAAACACAAAATAAGTAAATGTAAGAATTGAATTACTTAAACATCAATATCTTATGGTTGAATAGATGCATAGAGATGTTAGGCAATGATTTGCTAGTGAAAATGAAATACTTCTTGAACTTTCAAAAAATCAAGTAAAGACCCCAATAAAATGTATTAATTCCTTGGTATTTGTTATTCTGTGATACGAGTATAGCGCTTTTAGTGGCCTTGCACATTTACCTTGGTTCTATGAGTAACTAGAAAGAAATTATCATATTCTTTCATGGATGGTGACCCATATTAACACTCATTTTAATAATAACTTCATCAAGTTTATCACAATTATAGACCACATGAAGTTATCCTATCTATCAGACTTCCATGTCATCATCCATCAAGTCTATTATAGGACCACTCAACAACTAGAATTATGGATTAAGTTGTTTCGACTTACTTTTCGATCATCCATCAAGTCATTCCTAGGACCATTCAATAACTAGAGTTATGGATTTAGTCTTTTCCGACTTACATCTCAATCATCCATCTAATCCTTCATAGGACCATTCAACAACTAGAAATATGGATTTTAAGCATTATTATGAGAGGGAACAATTATAGTGATTCATCATTTAAGCCAAAGGTTTAAGTCCCATTCCCTTAGAAGTCTCTTGAATAAATCTTCTATTTAATCCTTTTGTCAAAGGATCTGCTAAATTTCTTTTAGATCTTACAAACTCTAAAGAGATTACTATATCTTTCAGGAGACGCTTAACAACACCACGTCTAGTGCGAATGTGTCTACTTTTACTATTATACACATAATTCGTTGCAACTCCAATGCAACTTATGAGTCACAATGCAATGAGACAAGAATAGAAGACCCCTGCAATGGAATATATGCTAATAGGTTTTTCAACCTTTCAACTTCTTGACTAGCCAATTCAAGAGCGATAAAATCTAATTCCATAAAAGACCGAGCAATACAAGTTTGTTTCGAAGATTTCCAAGTTGGTTATCCAACTAAAGTAAACACATACCCACTGGTGCAACTCACCTCATTATTATTAGTTATCCAATTTTGTGTCACAATAACCTTATATATAACAGGGTACTTGTTAATGTGTAAGCACAAATTCATAGTTCCTTTAAGATATTTTAGTAATTGATGAAATTCAATCCAATGTTTACTGTTAGGATTATGAATATATCTACTTAGTCTACTTATTACATAAGTAATGTATGCTCTTGTGTAGTTCATGAGATACATAACACTTCTATGATCTTAACATATTCAGTTTGTTAAACACTATCACCACTATTTCTTTTAAGATTCATGATCGGATCATAAGGAGTTCTAACAGGAAGTTCATCAAAACATCAATTTTTTTAGAATCTTCTCAACATAATTTGATTGAATCATATAGAAAATTCATTTTTCATTTTTATAAAATTTAACACCAAGTATAATGTCTACCTCCCCTAAGTCTTTCATGCCAAAATGAGAGGACAAAAACATCTCGGTATTGTCGATTACATTTATGTTTGAATCAAAAATCAATATATCATCAACATACAAGCATATGATCACACAATCAGTCTCAAACAAATCTATTAATTACCAAAATACGATCAAATTTTCATACCATTGTTTAGGTGCTTGTTTGAGGTCATAGAGAGATTTTTGAGCTTACATACTTTCTTTTATTGCCCAGCCACGAGAAATCCTTCAGGTTTGTACCATGTATATTTCTTCCTCAAGGTCTCCATTGAGAAATGTCGTTTTCACATCCATCTGATGAAGTATCATGCCTCGAATAGCTGAAAGTATAATCAAAGATCTAATGGTAGAGATTTTAGTCACGAGAGAGTAAGTGTCAAAATAACATATATATTTATTTTAAGTGAATCCTATTACCACTAATCTAGCCTTAAACTTTTCAATTGATACATCCAATCTAGTTTTCCTTTTAAAAATCTACTTACACTTAATGGGTTTACTTTCCATATGAAAATCAACCAAATTCCAAGTGTGAATGATTCATCATTATCGAATCTAACTCACTTTTAATTTCTTCTTTCCAAAAGAAAGTCTACAAATTTTATGATCATCTTCATAGGATTTAGGATCTTCATCAATTAAGAACGTGGATACGAATTGTTCGTTGATTGTATCAAAGTTTTCAGCAAGAAATGCAATGATAAAATTAGATCCAAACGTATTTTCAACTTTTTTTTCCTTTTAATACTTCTAGGTTCATTCACATGCAGTCGGATGTCAATTCTTTATCCAAACCATTAATTGAAGTAGTAACCTTATCAATTGTATTTCTTTTAAGAGGAAATATATGCTAAAAAAATTTAGCAGTTCTAGATTCACATACAGAGTTATCATTCAAAGACATAAATCTACATGCACTACTATTTTGAGCATATCCAATGAATGCACAACCAAAGGTCTTCCAAATATTAGATTTTCTAAATTTTAGATATGAAACTTTAGCAAGACAACCTCAAACTTTCAAATAATTTAGATTCAATGCAAAACCTTTCCACAATTCGTATGGAGTTTTATCTAACATTTTGTGAGAAACTTTGTTAAGAATGTAGCATGCAGACAAAAGTTGTTTCCCCCACTATATTATCAGGCATACCAAAACTTAACAATATAACATTCATTGTTTCTTTTAATGTTCAATTTTTTGTTCAGCTACACCATTTGCTGAGGTGTATATGGTGCAATAGTTTCGTGAATAATGCCATTTTCACTACAAAATTCTTCAAAAAAATTTTGTATTATACTCACTACCTCTATCAGACCTAAATCTTTTAATCATTGTATCTAATTAATTTTCTACTTCAGCTTTATACTTCATCTTATGACCCTGGTAGATATATTTTATATATCTAGAGAAGTCATCAATAAAAGATATATAGTACTTTTTATCAACCTTGCTCAACGTGTTTCTAAACTTAGCTAAGTCAAAATGAATCAATTTAAGAATTTTAGTGCTTCTTGAAGTAACATGTATAAAAGGTTTCTTTGCATATTTCGTTGCGATAAAAACAAAACATTTTGAACATTCATTTTCGTTTGATATGTTTATGAGATGCATGTTTTTAAATCTTTTAATCGAGCCATAATTCACATGTCTTAGCCTTCCATACCACAAATCAACAGTTTCAACGATATAAGTAGAACCAGAGTTACATCCATTAGCAATATTACTGAAACAAAGTTCAAGACAAACAAAACATCAGACAAATAATATTTCCTACGAAATCTCCATTCTTGGCTAATATCACTTTATCACCCTCAAAGACAAGTTTAAAACAAAGTCTATTCAACAAACTACCATAGACTAGGTTCCTACTCAGCGATGGAACATACAACACATCATGCAAAACTAGTTTTTTCAGATGTAAATTTGAGGATAATTTTTCCTTTACCGAGAACTTCAGCGGTAACAGAATTTCTTCTTAAGACATTTTCACCATTGGAAACTTCGTGGAATTCTTGGAAAAGATCCTTGTTGGAACAGAAGTGCCTTGTTACTCCAGTGTCTAGCAACCAATCGACTTTGTTCTCCAAAAGGTTCTCCTCAACCACCACTACTACGATGATATTATCCTTTTCAATGACGTTAACCCGTATGGCAGAATTATGATGCGTTATCAGAGTTAAATAAAATAACCTAAACTACCCGCAAGTGCACGGCACGTGTGTAGTATTTTAGGTGTCGATCCCACTGAGACTACGCAACACTATCTAAACTCGAACTAGGAATCAAACTTGCTAACGAACGAATATGGATTAAGAATGAAATATTGAAAGTAAATAAAAGACTTGGGTCCTAACGATAAGACAAATATCCTAGGAATCCAGTTTCACCACAAGACTACCGAAACCGACAATCGATCTATCTATCATGCAATCCCTTGTTTAAG
>CM071871.1:9734409-9825685 GCA_036759665.1 Gynandropsis gynandra
ATACCTCTCGGAGTTGACCACATGGTGTGGTTCATGGCGAGGTTATCAATCAGCTCAAATGCCTCCTCGACGCTCAGATCCATGAATGATCCTCTGGCAGCGTTATCCAACCTCGTTCGATGCTCATCTGAAATTCCGTTATAAAAAGTTTGGATAACGTACCATTGCTCAAGACCACGGTGTGGAAACATCTGCAGAAGATCTTTAAATATACCCCACGCCTCAAACAAAGTCTCTCCATCTCTGCATTTGAATGTGGTGATTTCCCCCCTCATCTGAATCGTGTTGCTCGAAAGGAAGAAACGTGAAAGGAACAGTGTGCAGAGCTGATCCCAAGTGGTGATAGATCCGGCTGGGAGTGATGCTTTTTGCTTTTCCCCCAATAGAGAAAGGGAAAAGACGCAGCAAGATTGCATCCTCAGATACTCCGTAAATTTTGAACGTACCTGAATGCTCGAGGAAGTCTCTGAGGTGCTGATGGGGATCCTCATGGTTTCCACCCATGAATTGCTTCTGATAAAGCATGTTGATCATCGCTGGCTTAATCTCGAATTCTTCTCTTGCAACAGCAGGCATTCTTATGGCTGTTAGCACGTTGTTCATGTTCGGCACCACGTAATCCCTTAGACGACGTGGCGGAGGAGCTTGTAATTGCATCTGTCCATTGCCGTTCTGATTATCCATCTTTGGTCGACCTGAAAGTTCTGCAAAAGACAAACAAAGAACAATTTACGTAGAAGGAACGAAAGAAAAGAAAACAAAAATAAACGATCAATTTTGTTACCTTTCATATCCACATATGTGACGATCTTCAGGTCGGCGTTTCGCAATGAAGATACTTTCAAGGGGTAAATTTATCGACAATAGAGAAAAACAACAATTGACCATGCAATAACAAACTACCGAGATTGTTGCTATTGATGAAGTTACTGTTGCAACACTGGCGCATGGTGAAGTCAAAGAAATTAAAGATGAAGATATAGAAGAAAATGAAGAAGAGGAAGAATTTGAATCAAATTAAGAAACATAAGAATTGACGGAAGAATTATGTGACTCTAAAGATGATTCACGTTAACTTGTTATAAGATGTTTAAAATAATAAAAAATTGTTATTATTAACTTCATATTGAATCGACAGAATATATAAGTTTTTATTAATTGTTCTCGTCCCTCGGTCGGTTCTCGTCCCTCAGTCGGTTGTTCTAAACCTGATCTTCTAGGACTAGAATTGTCCTTTCGGTCCTTCTCCTAATCCCTAACACATGCATCTATGTGGTCTTTGTAAACACAAGTCAATTAAGCGCTCAGATAAAGAATAGATGAACTAAAGCGGGAAGATGCATTCAAAATAAATCAAAAGTGGTTCTGGGATAGCCAAGGGCTAATCCCTTCTCCTAGAACAAACAAACTACTCGCTCATACGTCTGTAAAGAAACATAAACATAGTAGAAAGTCTAAGGAACATGAAAATCAAACAAAACCGAAGTGGTGGTGCTCGATCTCCAATACTCCTCGCTTGTCTCCTCCCAAGAATCTCCTTAATCTTCTACTGAACTAATCTCCAATGTATGCTTGCTTCAATGACGTCTTTTGCCTCTTTTTAAGCCTCCTAAGTCGGTCTAGGTGTTGCCTAAATTGCCCCCACGAGTTCCCTTTGGGGCCACGACCCGCTCGGGCGGTCATTGTGCCCGCTCGGGTGCGGCTAGGGTGGAACGCGCGGAATGTGTGCTGGAATGCATGCCCGATCGGGCATGGTATGTGTGCCCGCTCGGGCACAAGGCAAATGGTCGGGCAAGTCATGCCCGAGTCGTGCAAATGGTGCACAAGCTTGGCCCAAGGTTTTGCCCGGTCGTGCAAGAGTTGTGCCCGACCGGGTGGAGGCTTTCCATGCTCAATCTCGTCCCGTTTGTCCCGTGATGATCCTCGAAGTTGCTCCTTAGCTTCGTGCATGTCATTTTAGCTCCAAAATAATCCAAATACGCGTAAAGACATGTAAGAACATGAAAAGCACGAAAACAAGTAAAACGGAATCATACGTAAAACATCACATATGTGTCAAAAACGCATCCTAAATTGTGCAAGAAATACGTATGAAAATGAGATGATCAAATTAGCAGTAGGCTTATTATCTGGACTTTTTTCCTTACATTAACTTGTGGGGCAAAATTGACCTGGTTTTCCACATTCATAACACTGCAGAACTTTGTCCTTAACACTCTTTTTGCCATTGCCTTTGAAAATCTTCTTATTTCCCTAATTTTTTAAATTTATTTCCTTTTTCTTTAAACTTGTATTTCTGTGCAACAAAATATTCGATCAAGTTAGCTTTAACCAAAATTCAAGAGACAATGTTAAATTTATATTTTTGTCGATTAGCCTCTTTGATTTTCATATGATTGACGAGCTTCTAGAGCGGTATATCCTTTTTCAATTGTTTGAGACGACATCTATACTTAGTCCATGAGGGAGAAAACTTCTCCAATATGACATTTGCTTGTAGAAGTTCGCACATCTTCATTCTTTCGGTGAGTACATCCGCCACAAGATTTTTGTACCGTGGATTTGTTCCATTATGGGTTTGTGATCAACCATCTGGAATTGGCTCCAATTTTTTACAATGTATTTCTTCCAGCCAACATCATCAACATTCTATTTTGTTTCCAAGATGTCTCATGTTTCCTTTGCGAACTTGTGTTTGACAAAAATATCAAACAAAACATTTTTCATGTGGTTGAGAAGATGTTCCCGAACAGTTTTGTTGTCTTTCTTGAACTTTGCCTTGGTTTCATTTTCAGTCTTTTGGATTTTTCAGTGAGGGGTGTAGCCAAGGGCATGGTAGGAGTAGTAGGAAGTGCTGGATCTTTGGGAGCTTCGGCAAAAAGGATGTCTTTTACATCCAATTGTTCGAAAAAGATTAACAACTTATGGGACCACCACCGGTAATACAAGTTGTCAAGCGGTTTGAGCTTGAAGAGGTCGAGCAGTGATTTTGTAATGGCAGTGGCCATGAGTTCGAATAAATTATAGAAGAACGAGAATAATTTGCCTTCGAATTGTTATTCAAAAACAGGGAAAACGAAATTGTGTTGTGGTATACGTTTGCCCTAAAAGCAAATTTCTGGAACGACCTTGTTGCAATCGATACTTCGTTTGGTTCCCAAGGTTAAAACAAATACTACAGACTCATGTGCCCTCGTGAGTCCGCAGTAGAAATAGCTATAAATCGGTATCTTATGTTCGTCGGGGTATGCCTTGTGGCGTGAATTAAAACTGATCATCCTTTTTTTAAAATCTCCAAAACCAGTTATCCAAATCTGCTAAATCTGTGGTAATGGCATAAAAACAAGCGTGAGACTTGCTCCTTTGACTCTTCTAAAAAGACTTATTGAAACATCATTTTGAATATTAAAAATAGATCTGAGAGATAGTGAAAACTTGGCCCAGCCCGGTCCAGGCCGGTCGGCAGCGCACATGTGTTCATTTTAGTAAAACCTCCTCCATTTCCAAAATCCTTCATTAAGCTCTTTTGAAATCACAATGGTCAAAAATTAAATATGTACAAGGAATAAAGGTGTCTCACTAGCAATGTGGAACAAAATTAGGTTTATGAAAATAATGTCATTTCTCCAACAGTAACTGAAAGTTTCTTGCCATGTTCATAGAATCCATTAAAATTTCATAAATTCTCTGCAAGTTGGAGTAAAAGATCATTGCATATGTCTTTGAGCATTTCAATTGCTTGATTTGGCCAACTTCTACATGAACAACTTGACCAGTAGTCATATACGATTTGGTATTTTCTTAGAACTATATTTTGGTAGTCATCATATGAGAGTTGAATGATTCTCTTTACAATTCTAATTCTTTGACTGTTAATAGGTGTTTGTCAGCGATTTTCAAAATAGCAGTTCTAATGTAGTTGCAAATCTAAGATTTTAGAATGGAATAATATTATTTGAATTTAATACAATATATATTACAATAGAGTAAAGACAAATTTTCAAATATAAGAATCTAAAAGATTGAAACAAATCAAGATATAATCACATCTAATAAGAACTAAATATATACGAAAAAGGTTGTGATAATATTTCACAATATTTATGAAAATATTATAATGATTTCAATTGAAAACAAGATTAAACCACAACGATCTTCCACCATCCTACAAAGTTAACTTATATATTTACCTTACAGTACTTTCAACTACAAGTACTTATCATCTAAGTACACTTGAATTCACCCAAAATTCAACCCACTTCACGAGTTATTTCTAGGCTACTCTTAACTATAAACCTCACAGTTCACTCCCTTTCAATTCATTATATCTCTCGTGTAGAACCTTACAAGTGAGTCTACACACTCACCAATCCACCACACACAATGTTTGTATTTAATTCTCTTTAAGTTGGTTCAACTTTTTTAAGTTTATGCTCAATAGCTTTATTATTCTTGTTTGTGAGTTGTAACAAATGTTGTTGCCCCTCCTTATTTTATAGCCATTACATCAGACATTTTGTAGTAGAATTTTATGTGGAAGTCTTATTTGGTTGTAGAGGAAGTTCTATTTTTGGAGGTTGTTATTGACTTTCTAAGAATAGATAATTTTTGTTGACTTGTTCAAATCTTTGAAAGTCTAGTTGTTTAATCCTTTTTGTTATTGACTTTCTTTGCTTCCTAATAATTTCTTTTTGTTTTTAGTTTATTCTCAATCGCAAACATTGAAAGTAAAAAATATATAAACATACAATGTATCAAAAATATTCTTAGAAAATATGAGCACAATAGATTAAAAAACAAGTCAGCTCAAAAAATGGTTCAAAGACAAGTCAACATATGTCGAGCACGTTGAACTTCAGTTCAACACAGTCGAAAATTACTTCGACATCAGTAAATCTTTCTAACATCATAATCTTTAGAATTGGTTGATTTTTTAGATGTAGAAACAACCATTTTTTCCTTTCCTTTTACCCTTTTAATGAGCTTGGTATGAAAGGATTATGAAGTTTCTTAAGGGAGTAGACAAAACTTTGTTCATACATAACATTGATGTCAAATCGAAATTTCAAATTGGATAACTGCAAACCATCAAACACATCGGCGTCTACAACAAACAAACTCACCAAAAATATAGATGGTGAAGATGTTGATGTCATGTTATACAAGAGCATGATTGGAAGTCTATTATACTTAACTGCAAATAGACTTGACTTATCCTTATGTCATGCTCATGTATAACTTGACATCAACATCTTCACCATCTGCATTTTTAGTGAGTTTTGATGTTGTACACATTGACATGTTTGTTGGTTTGCAATTATCCAATTCGGACTAGGTCTCTTTCGTACTTGCTTTGTGAAATAAAAATAGTCTTCCATTTATTAAGGTACAGTCCAAGAAAGAATTTTAACTCTTTAACCATGATCATTTTGAATTATTTTTCAAACTCTTGACAAACCAGTCAACTTTGTCCTGTGAAGTAGATAAAAAAATATCATCAAAATATATTTGAATCAAAAGAAGGTTTTTATCCTCATCATGTATGAAAAATGTTTTTTCTACTCCCACTCTTTTGTATCTGTTTTTGATGAAAAATTTCGTGAGCCTTTCAAACCAAGCTCAATATAAAGGCAAAAAATGGTTGGTTTTATATCTAGAACATCAACCAACTCTGATGTTTAGAAAGATTTATTGCTAGTTTTCAACTTTGTTGAACTACAGTTCCACATGGTAGATATATTTTGACTTTTCTTTTAACCTGTTTTGAGCCGACTTGTGTTTTAACCTATTATGCTTATATTGCTTGAGAATTTTTTTATGCATTGCATGCTATGTATGTTTACTTTAATTTTTGTGATTGAGTATAAATTAAAAAAAAAGGAGATTGTTAGAAAGCAAAAAAAAATCGGCAACAAAAAAGATTAAACAAATGGACTTTCAATGATTGGAAAAAGTCAACTACAATGATCTATTCTTAGCAAGTCAATAAAAACCTCCAAAAGAATATAATTTTCACTACAAACAAGGAAGACTACAATAGAAAAGTTTGTTGCAAAATGGCGGATGGGATGACTATAAAATGAGGATGAGGCAGCATCATTTGGTACAACTCACAAGCAATGACAATAAAGATATTGAGCATAAAGTTAAAAGAGTTGAACCTATACAATCAAAACTAAGTACAAACATTGTGGATTGATGAGTGTGTATATTAACTTGTAAATTTCATGTCCAAAAGGTGTAGTGAACTGAAGGGGAGTGAACTATGAGGCTTACGGTTGAGAGTGGCCTGGAAATAACTCAGAGAAGTGAGGTGTATTTTGGGTGAGTTCAAGTGTACTTAGGTGATAGCACTTGTAGTTGAACGTATTGCAGTGTAAATATATTAGTTTACTTTGTGCAGTGGTGGAAGACCACCGTATTTTAGTCTTAGCGTTTAATTGAGAACTATACAAAATTTTCAATACATAAAGTGCTTTCTTAAGTTTGTATACATGCAATGTATTATGTGGATCTTCGAACACCTAGGGTTTTTCCACATAAATATCTTCTTGAAGTAAACCATGTGAAAATACACTTTTTTAACGTCCATGTGAAAAAGTTTAAATCCCACGAAACATGCTATTCTAAGTAATACAAGAATGGATTCTAGATGAACAACGGGTGAAAAAGTTTTGTTAAAATCTATTCATACATATACCATTGTGCTACTAGCGTAGTTTTGTTTCTTTTAATAATTCCTTCTCCATTCTTCGTATCGTTAAAAATCCATTTTGTTTCAATAAGATCTCAATTTTCTGGTTTAGGAACTAACTGACTCACATCATTTCTAATAAATTATTCTAATCCATCCCGCATTGCTTTAACTCAAAATTCATCATTAAGTTCTTCTATTAAATTTTTTGGTTCTATAATGAATTAAAAGCCACATATCAAACCATATCTTGATAATTGCGACGTAGTTTATCTCGACTCATTTTTTCTTCATGTGTATTTCCAATTACATCAGTAATAAAATGATTTCTATGAACTCACTTGGGTTCATCAAACTCGTACATGCCATCATGCTCTTCATCTACCGATTCAGATTCATCGTTTGTATTTACAAATTTTACCTGCATTCTCAGTGGAAGTAATATTAGGACTTTGAAACATATATGCATTTGGAGTCTCAGTATAAATAAGATCTTCATCGAATATAACATTCACTAATTCAATTACAGTTTTTGTTCTGAGATTGTATATTCTATATGAAGCAGAATTATTTCCTTTCTAAGAAATATCTCATTACCATATTTTGAATCGAACTTTTCTAAATAATCTCTATCATTTTGGACATATCATTTGCATAAAAAATATAAAGATATATCATTTAAAGTCTTCTCCTTCCAGATTTTGTATAGTTTTAAAGGTGCCTCGTCTTCAATGAACTTTATTTATAATATAGCTTGTTGTATTTATAGCTTCAACCCAGAATTTTATTGTTACACCTTTTGCATGCATCATTGTTTTCTCATTTCCTGTAATGTTCGATTTTTCTTCTCTACTATTCGGTTTTTTTATGGAGTTTTAGGTGTAGAAAATTCGTATAATATCCCATAGTTTTTGAAAAATTTTTCAAATTATTCATTTTCAAATGTGTGTCCATGATTACTCCTTATTCTAATGATATTTCATTTTACATTTATCTAGTGCAAGTGTAAGTACTTGAAAGTATCAAAAGTGATTGATTTTTCTTGCAACAATCTTATCTAAGTGTATCTCGAATAATCATCCACACAAGCATAAACATACTTCCTTTTTCCAATGCTATCGGTTTGCATTAGTCCCATAAGGTCCATGGGTAAAAGTTCTAGCATCGTGTTTGTGTATATGTCAGTTACCTTTTCACGATGAATTCTTACTTGCTTTCCTTATTGACATGGCTTGCATGTAAAGCATTCTTCCATAGTAAGTTTTGGTACTCCACGAACAATGTTCTGATTAGAGAGCTAGATGAGTTTTTGTGCTAATGTGTCTCAGTCTTTGATGCCAGCGATCTAGTTCATTATTTGAGACTAACAGTGATCAGATTTGCTTCTAGCCTGATACACGCCTCGAGGTCGAAACTCGATACGCGTACGAGGATCCCTCTCGAGTAGGATTCATCGTGTCAAGGAGGATCTCTTGACTGGCCTAAGGGCACTCTTCAATAATTCGTCCGTTAACGATTGATGACAGTGGTGGAAGGTGGATGATCTCTTGATTGGTCTATGGGCATTTTTCAAGTGAGTTCGCCCGTTGTGTCAATGAGGATCTCTTGACTGGCCTAAGGGCACTCTTCAAGAATTCCTCAATTGACAGTGGATGATAGAGGTGAAAGGTGGAGAATCTCTTGACTAGCCTAAGGGTACTCTTCAAGAGAGTTTCGTTTGTCAATGGTAGATGATAGGGGTTGATGGTGCGAGCTATGATCTCACGAGATAAAGTAGCTTCATGAGGGAAAAAAGGTGGATAAAAGGTGTTTCTGGGTGGAGCAAAGGACACCACAAGAGGTGCAAAAACCTCTTGATATCGTTCGATATAACTTTAGTTGTTCTCGGAATAATAAAAAAAACACCATGACTTCAATCGTTTCCAGAACAATCTGAAGACATCGTGTTCTTGACAATGATCAAGAAAACAAAAGAGTTTATTTCTTATCAATTCTTTTCTTTTCTCCTCTATTACAAATTAGACGGAGTCCTTTATATAGGAAATGCTCCATATGAAAACAAGGAAAATAATTAAATACATGATTACAAATTTAATCTACTTGCCGTTTTAGAAAGATTTCCTAGTCATTGAGAATCTTCGAAGGAGAAAAGTAGATGATTTAATGGGATATGATCGGCTTAAGAAGATTTCATACCCATTCGAGATCTTCGAAAAAGGAAAATAGATAATCCAATGGAATAAGATCAACTTTGGGTGATTTTCCTAGATGTGGAATAAATATAAGATATTTATTTCAACTTTTCATTATTCGTGTCACCCGAACCCTTCGATGCGGTGGCAATGACCATGACCTTATCACAGCTTCTCCACATAATATACATCATCCAGGTTTGGTTGACCATATTCTCTAAGTGATCTTTTTTCCATTATATTTCCTTTTCTCCGTCAACAAAGACCACATGTCCATTCTTGTTTTCAAAAAGTCTGAAAGTAATTCCTTTGTATTGTCATATGCCTAAAATAACCACTATCGAAATACCAAATGGCATTATGATCGTTGTGTATTGAAGTATTTTTAAAACACAAACTTGTTTAGTTTTCTTTGGCCTCTAGCATAAATATGATTTTCTTACCTAAATTTGCTTCGTATTCTCGGGTTTCCAGCTAGAGTACTTAATTTTGGAGTGTATCCGCTTGTAGTATGGACATCATTTCCAAGCATCCTAGTTGTCCAAAAGGGTAACATATTTTTTTAGGTTTCTGTTTTTTCCTCAAGACTATAGGTTTTTTTCTAACTACAGCTTTTTCTGGATGAACAGTAGTTCGAACAAATTGAGCAGCATCTTGCTTTGGTGGAACTGTAAGTCAACAATATGAATTGCATCTTCTAGTAAACCACCAAGAAAATGTTACATTTTTCTCAGTATTATCTTAGTTGTTGGTGTTTCCTCTCTTGAAACCAATTTAATTGTGATGCTTATATGTTTTTTCGAAGGTCAATAGATGATCCAACTTTTCAAATCCATTTTTAAGCATTTGCATGTGCTTCTAAGTTTCCTCCAGTTGATGTTTAATTAAAACCCCTTCATCATTATGTTGGTACAATTGCACTTCATTCTATTGGTGCAGTTGTACTTTATTCTGTTTAATCGTTCTTCAACTTGTATATTTTCTTTGACCAGCTAAAGATTTTGTTTAATAATTTTAATCCATGATTCTTATATTTACTCAACAGTAATTTCATCATCATTGTCACTATTGGATACCGATTTTTCTTCAAAAAGTGTCACAAGATTAGTCATTTTCTCTCCCTCTTCCTCATCGATATCCGATTAACTCCATGTTATAAAGGATTTCTATTTTTTCTTCTTAATTTCTCCACATTTAGCTTTAGTGTGTCGATATTCTTTGCATTCGAAGCATGAACTTTCCTTTAAATGTTTTAGCAATGCTTCCCATCTTTAATGCACATGGACATTTGGCCTTAAAGTGATCAAAACATTTGCATTCATGACATTGATTCATTGTTTTTCCTTTCTTTGTGTCTGGATGAAATTTTGACTTCCATTGTTTCTTTTCTTTACAAATTCTCCGAAAGCTTTTGTCATGTATGTCATGCTTTCTTCTAAGGCACTAAGTCGGTTTGACTCGTCTGTTACTAGCAAAGAAATTCCTTTATTTTTCGGTTCATTATCATGTTTCAGACTAATATCGTGTACTGAGAGAATTCCAACTAATTCTCTTAAGCTTGTAGTGTTAGTATTCATTGTGATTTCCATCGTAACCTTCGTAGATTCGAACCTTTTTTACAAGAATCGAATAAATTTCTTCAATAGTTTTCTTTCTTTGTAAGTTTTTCCCATATTTTGTGCTTCATTTATGAGTGCATTTAGCTTCATACTAAACTTAGTAATCTTCTCATCGCCATTCATTCACATGTTTTCAAATTGTGAGGCGAGAATGTCTAGAAGAGTTCTTCTCATGCTGGTCATTCCTTCATGTTGAATCTACAGTTTTTCCCAAGCCTTTTTTGTTGGCACACAAGATTGAATCTATTTGAATTGATTCATGTCAACTGATGTGAAGATGACCAATAATTTATTTGCATTGTAAGCTGAAAGACATTTATCTATCGGTGTTAGTTTGGGAACTGTCTTTCCTTCTTTGTTAGGTTGTATTAGGGGACTTCAACCTGACTCTAATATTCTCCAGGCATCTTCATCATCAATGCCTATAATTTTTGCATTCAGCTTGATTTCTAGTAGGCATAATTTGTGGAATCCAATAAAAGGGATTTGAAAATCGAAACAAGTTTTCGGAGTGAGTCCATACCTTTTACCTAGACTATGCATGAAACAACGATTTCGTAACCTGCTCTTATTCCAATTGAAAAATTGTATGGATCTCAATTGAACATCCAGATTAAACCGCAATGATCTTCCACCACCGTATAAAGTAAACTCAAAACGTTCAACTATAAATATTTATCACCCAAGTATATCTGAACACACCTAAAATACACCTCACTTTTTGAGTTATTTCCAGGTTACTTTCAACCGTAAACCTCATATTTTACTCCCCCTCGGTTCACTACACGTCTCGTGTATGAAACTTACAAGTGATTCTATATATTCACAACTCAATAACTCTATTGCACTTGATTGTGAGTTATACCAAATGTTGTTGCATCATCTTCCTTTTATAGTCATTCTGGCCTAAATTTTACATTATACTTTTTTTATAGTCTTCCTTGTTTTTAGAGAAAGTCCTATTCTTTTATAGGTTGTTATTTGATCATCTTGTTTTCGTACACGATTCTCGCATGCTTTTAGAGATGTTTATGATGATAGTTGCGATGTTTACGTGTGATTTTGTATCTGTTTTACTTGTTTTCGTGCTTTCATGTTCTAATAGGTTTTAATGCGTATTTGGTTTGGTTCAGAACTAAAGAACATACACGGGTCAAAGTACGAGCATCAGAGATCACAATGGAGCAAACAAGATGAGAAACAGACAAGGAATGGACCGGACATAGGCACACACGGCCTGGGCATTAACATAGCACGGTTGGGCGCTTAAAGAAGTTGTTCTACAAACAAGGGCATGACTTGGTCAACCCTCCTACTTCCATTTGAGTAGAATAAGCTCAGGAATGATTTAAATTTTGAATAAAGAATTTGTTCTACAAGCAAGGAAATAATGCCTAAAAGCATGCACGGTCGAATATGACTTGGTAAACCCTTCTACGTCCGTTTTGAGTGGAGATAAGCTCGGGAATGATTCAAATTTTTAATTACAAGAATTTAAGGGCACGATTATATGGGACGAATTCATTAACACATTATTCATCCATTTTTATCCATTCATTCACAGGAGAGCCCTCTTGACGGGAGACACACAAGGAGACAGGAAAATCGATTCGGGACTATGCCTCGTTTGACATTTCTATACTCCTTTATCTATTTCATTTGCTTTTTTTTATTCAAACTCATGAATGAGTAGTTGATTTTTTCTAAGAGAAGGGATTAGCCCATGGCTATCCCAGAATCTCTTTGATTTATTCTTTGAATGCATTTCTCGTTTTGCTAATCTAATCTTTGTCTGAGCGTTGAATGTCTTTGAATATCATTTATTTAAGAAAACCAAGTAGATGCACGTGTTAGGGATTAGGAAAAGGACCAAAAGGAGAATTCTAGTCCTAAAAGATCAGGCTTAGAACAAACGAGACTACGTCACGAAAGTATGATAGTAACGGTTTAGGTTTAATTGAATGAATATAGATCATATGGTTTTAGTTTGGAGTATCAGCCACGAAAGTATGGGATAACTCAATTGAATCACGTTCCTATACCTTGATAGAGGGTAGAAATTATATTAGGATCGCCCGTCTTAGATATCTTGATAGGGAACGCATGATTAGATAGATCGATAGTTGGTTTCAGAAACTATGCAGTGAAACCGTATCCTAGAACGTTTGTCTCATTTGTTAAGAACTCATTAGTTTGCTGCATTTCCAATATTGCATCTCACAACCAATTTTCATCATAGCAAGTATTTATTCTAATTTGATCTCAGTCCGTGTTGCGTAATCCATGTGGGATCAACACCTAGAGTACTACACACGTGATGTGCACTTGCGGATAGTTTAAGTTAACTTGTTTAACTTGAATAGCATCATTATTCACTTGCTAAGAATATATAATTCTTGTTGACTTGTTCTAATTTTTCAAAAGTCCATTTGTTTAATCCTTTTTGTTGTTGGCCTCTTTGCTTCCTAACAATTTACAAATCTCCTACATGTCGCTGCAAGCTCAAAGGGATTGTCGTCTTGAAATTAAAAAAAATTATATAACTTCACTTAAAAGGTATTCATCACTCCATATACAAAGAAGATATATAATTTCTCAAACAAGAAATAACGAAAAAAATGTGTTAGCCAATGGTGGGTAATTTTCGACAAAAGATGGTGTAATATGCGATTAGCCCTTACGATACACCTATTAAAAAAGAAAAATAAAGAGAAAAGTATTGTATCTTTGGCGATAGCGAAGGACGTGATCGTCACTTGATGGATGAATAGAGAAACAAATATTCGTAATTTGATAGAGAAATGGATTCTCTAGCAAATTTCTGAAATTGCATGATTGGGTTTTTAATTTTATTGCAACAACTGATGGCAATGGCTAGAACTGGTATATGGTATGACAATTGGAGCTCATTTGGAAAACTAACAGACCTTCGCCAATAGTTAGAGTGGACCATCAATAATCCACAAGGGTGAACGTAGAGAATAATCGTTCAAGTCATATGCACCTAGAGGTGGCAAATTGCATCCTGGCCTGACAAAAAAATAGTGGGCTCGGGACTTAAATTTATAGGCCTATTTGCATTCGGGCTTTCAAGCTCGGGCTTTCAATAAAACCGAACAAATTTTGGCTCGGCCCGATGGGCTTTGGGCCGGCCCGTCGGACTCTAAACAGAGCCAATACACACTCTAGGTCCTAGACTAAAACCTAAATTTTTCTTCTCCTCCCCTCTGGGTCGTCTGCCCTCTGTGTCATCTGCCATCCTCTCTATGCCTAGTCGTCTTCCATCCCTTCTACGTCGTGCCATCTTTGTATCTTTTTACGTTGTGTCATCTTTCGTACCCTTTTAAGCCGTGTCGTCTTTGTCCCACTCAAATCACACAAAACGTCTTCATCATCGTCATCATTTTGAGGATTGGTCGATTCAAAGCATATGCATCGGTTAGTCCTTGTTCTTCATTGTTGTCCTCTTTGTTGCTCCCTTGTTCCACGAGATGTGGTCGTTAGTCCTTCAGTTCCACGAGATCTAGTTGAAATCGACGAAGATAGGTAACATCCATTGCTCATCTTCATTGCCTCCTCGGTTTGACGAGATCTGGCCGTTGCTCCCAACGGAGAGAGATGAAACAAGATTAGACAAATTGGTCTCGTGGCCATGGAAATCTAGCTATGGACGAGCTTCGACCACGTAAAAATAGTAAAAAGTTTGGCTCATGGATAGTCCGAAGCCCGCTCGAAGCACGTTCGGTCGGACCACGGGCCTAAGAATTCAAGTTTGTTTAATTTTGGGCCGGCCTAGCCGGCGCCATTTTCGAAGAGCCCGTTTGACATCCCTATATGCGCTGATTATTTATTTTATAATTTATATTTAAAATTAATTAATATAATTTTTGTAATTTAAATAAACATATCTTAAATAAAATTACATACATTTTTATATGGGGTAACTTAAAAAATACATTTGAACTGTTATTAGCATTTCAATCCTAACCTTTCCTAAACAAAATCTCAACTTCAACTCTACCCATATAATATTGATAACCCCATATTTTCCTTATCCTTTAATCGGCAGTTTTCTCTCTCTTCCAAAATACCTTGATTCCCCTCTCTCCTTTGGCACGAAAATTACTCTTCTCCCACCCCACTTCAGATTCACAGTGAGTAGCTTGAAATCTGTATCAGATTCACCACGAGTAGCTTGAAATCGATATCACATTCACCGTGAATAGGTTGAAATAATTTTTTGTTAACAAATAATCTTGCAATTAAACACATTCTATAGAAAACCCATGTATATATAGTGGCATTTTCGTGTTTCTTTTGTGTTTTTTGTGTTTCTTTTGTAAATTTGATCATCCGAGTGAGTAGTGAGTAATATGTATAGATTCGATTCTCTTTTTTTAGAATGAGTCTTATATTTATGTAGTTAAAACAAGACAACGTGTGAAATAATAGAGTGAGTCACATGATCGAAGTGAATGACAGAGGGTTTTCGAGTCGCACTGGATTATAGAGTCGTATTGAAACACATTATCGCAATGGGTCACAAAATCTCATCGAGTCTCACGATCGCACCGGACAGAGTCACATTGAAACACATGGTCGTAGTGGGTCACAAAGTCTCATCGAGTTGCACGGTCGTACAGGGTCATAGAGTCATATTGAAACACATGGTCACAGTGGGTCATAAAGTCTCATCAAGTCACACGGTCGCACTGGATCAGAGAGTCATATTGAAGCACATGGTCGTAGTGGATAACAGAGTCACATTTGGTCACAAAGTCTCATCGAGTTGCATGGTTGCACTAGGTCACATAGTCATATTGAAATTGAAACACATGATTGCAGTGGGTCACATAATTTATCATTTTTATGTTTTTATTACATGTGTAATAATTCGGTGGATAAGAAAATCACACTGATTTATTTTTTGTATGATGGTAAATGGGAAAATGTAAATAGATAAACTGAATAGGTTGATAGAGTTCAGGAAAACTAGAGAGTATTTTTCTATTGTCCTCCAATTAGTCTGACATACCAACAACTTATTGATGAGTTATGTGCAGAGATAATGGTGGGAAAAAAATACAACGAAGTTGAAGTTCAGCTATTTACCCAATATCTATAAAAATAGGAATCCGACATATATAATGAATGACAAACATCTTAGTTGTTATCTGTTCGATCACATAAGAGGAATTCAATCACTACTGTATATGGAGATAGAATCGGCAAGTGTGAACTGTGAAATAGATATTCAGAGGAAAGTTGAATCTCTAATTCCTGCTTTTTGAAGCATTGCTCGAGAAGGTGAGAATGGAGGTGTTGTAGATTATAATGATTGTGTTATTGTAGGTTCAAATAACAAAAGTAGTGTTGAGAGAAATCCAACGGAAACAGTAAATATTTTTGGATTCGGATAATTCTTGTAGTGAACATACCAACGGGTTAAGGGAAGATGGTGGTTGTTCCATGAATGCGGTAATTGATGAAATTTTTTGTGGCAGTAATGAAGTTGATATTGATGTGCAAACGGAGCATAAGGAAGGTGATGATGAGAATAATTTGGAAATGGTAATTTACGAGATGACAAACAATCAAAATTTACTGTTCGAGTTCGAAAGATTGATTGTAACTTAAAAATGGGCAAGAGTTTGATAGCAAGAATGATGTAGACGCATTTGTAAGGAAGGGTTCACTTGAAACTTCTTTTAGATATAGAACATTGATTTTTTATCCGAAACATTGGGAAGTACGATGCAAGTATGTCGAAAGGGTTGTAAATGAAAATTATACGCAGCACTAATCCCAAATTCCAAACGGTTTAGTGTGAGAATATGATATCCCATTCATAAGTGTTCACCTGTAACTAAATCGACAGAAGCTACAAAGGGTACATCGCAATTGGTTAAAGATTATTTGAATAAGGAATATGCTATAAATATACAACACCTCCAGCAAAAGAGTTGATGGGTCGTGTAAAAGCAAAATTATAGTGCCAACATATCATATTTGATGCCATTAAGAGGCAAATGCAGTGGTCAAAAGGAGATTCGTGGTGATGACTTTGAATATTATAGGAGGTTTCTGGGGTGGTTGCACATGTTTTTAGAAAGAAATCCTGGATCTATCGCAAACCTTCAGCTGGACGGTGATGGGAAAAGTTTCAAGTACTTTTTATGGCTGTGGCAACGGCTATAAGAGGATAGAATACATGCGTAAAATGTTGGTTGTGGATACAATATTTCTGACAGGAGTGTACAAGGGAGCACTGATCGTGGCAAGCGTGCAAGATGGAGAATATCACCAATATCCTCTTGCTTGGGGAATAGTCGACAGATAGAAAGATGAATCATGAATGTGGTTTATGTCAAGGTTGAAAGAGGTGATACTTGATGGATGTGATGTCGTTGTAATATCCGATCGCCATAAACAAGCTGATTATTGTTTTTGTACGCTGCATATATTACAAAACATAAAGAGTTATGTCAATAAAGGCCAATATAAAAAGAGTTCAAAGGGTGATATTGTGACGAAAGTTTTCTTAAAATGTGCAACAACATACACAGTAGACGAATTTGAAGAGCTATTTAATGATCTCAAGGCTAGGTAAAAATATGACCTCTGTGACTTTTTTATCATTGTGACCACTATGACCTTTATGACTGTTGTGACCTTTGCACAGTTATCCGAATGTTGCAAAGTATTCAGAGAAAGAGGAACTTGATCCTGTTAAGTGGACAAGATGCAAATTTAAGGGTGAAATGTACAACTTATTAACCGCTAATGGGACCGAGTCAATAAATTCAACGTTAGTGCTTTTAGATATTCATTTGGGAAAGACAGTGGAATGGTCTCAATAGGTATAGGTTAGAAGTAGCTACTAGTGATGATTCTCCAAAATTAACATCGTATGTTGAGAAAACGTTACATGAATGGTTTTGGACAGGCATCCAAGTATGAGGTTATTGAATTGAATAGGTTGAGTGATGAGTATGAGGTTAAATGAGAAGGGTAGAATATTTCTAGTGAGTCTTCAAAAAAGAACGTGCGACTACAAAATGTTTGATATGGATAAGTATCCATGCAGTCACACAATTGTGGTTGCACATAAGGTTGAAAAAGGTCACTATACATATCAGAACTATGTTCAACATACTACCCCTAGGAGACATGGTGTTTGGCTGACTGAGAAACCGTGTATCCAGTTCCTGATTGCAGTGATTGGTACATTCCTCCTCAATATTCTGATATTACGGTTCTACCTCCTATTTTGGTTGAGAAAAGCTAAAGTGGGAGGCCTAAAGAGAATCGTTATCTTAGAGAAAAAAAACCCATCTTCATCGAGGCAAACGGGATCAAATGCCAGCATCACTGATAGTGTTAAACGTGACAATCCAGACACCACCAAATTCAAAAAAAAAATGAAAGGTTTATTAGTTCGTAATACTATATTTATTATTTGGACTAAACCTTTATGACTTTCATCATTATAAATCGATAAATTCTTCAAGTTCGTATCTATTTTTTTCTCATTGACGTTTAAGGACTACTGTGACCTTTGTGACTTTATAACCCTTACAATCCATGCAGCCCTGTGATCCTTGCGGCCCTTGAGACTTGCGATATATGCAACATATCCGACATATGCGATCCTTTCGACATATGCAACCTTTTCGACCCATGTGATCCTTGTGACCCATGTGACTCCTCGTTTCGAAGTCAGATCATGTCTTTTCGAATGCTAGCTATGCTTTTTTCAATACATTTGTCTATGACACACTGTCATCTTTCCATCCATCTTTCTACTATTAAAACTTTCATCAAGTTCTCTAAGTCTCACCATCTCACCCATTTGAGATTGAATCCCATCTCTCTCATCTCTTTGTCTCCATCTCTAGCCCCAAATTCTCTAGAAAATCTTTGTGACTTTCGTCACGAAAGTCACATGGTGGATATAGGGCATCATGTTGTCTTTTTGATATTCAAGATCTTGATAATCGGCAGACTCAACCTCTATGCAGTCACACACAAGTCTATACAACGTGGATGGAGGACATTGTGTTGTATCTGCATTACTTAAGGTCTTGGTAATCGCAAGACTTAGACATCATGTTGTATCCGTGCTACTTAAGGTTAGGGTTGCAGGTGAACTCAGAGATGGTGTTGAGCTACAGGTCGTGGTGTCTCTGCACTTTGCAAATGTGACCTTTGTGACCTTTTTTTCCATTAGTAACCTTTGTGATATTTGTCAATCATTATAAATAAATCCATATTTAAACGTTGAAAATGTCTTCTTTTGCATCTATTGTTTGTAATTATGTGAAATCCATAAATTCATTTATGTCCTTTCATCCTTATAAATCCATAAATTCGTTGACCCTCAATTGGCATCAAGAATAATGAATCAAGTTTAAATGGGAACCCATTTGGCTCACGTGACCCAATATGACCCTTGTGCGACCCTCAATTGGAATAAGTTAGAACGATGCATATTTAAACTGGAATCCATCCGACTAATGCGACCCAATATGACCCTTGTGTGATCATCAATTCGCATAAATTAGAACGATGCATATTTAAACCCATCCGACTCAGTGACCCAATATGACCCTTGTGCGACCATCAATTGGCATAAATTAGACCGATGGATATTTAAACGTTGAAAATATCTTATTTTGCATGGTTTCTGTCATTTCATCATTATAAATCCATAAATTTGTCGAGTTCACTTCTAGTGTTCCTAATTATGAGAAAAGGACTATTGTGACCTTTGGGCCATTAGAAATGTCATTTTCATAAATTTGAATTAGATGTTTAATTAAGAATCAATATAGACAATAATATCAATAATTTCGAAATTTGAAGAAATTATAGATGTATTGTTTTGAAATTTGCTCAAATTCATCCAACGAGTTCTTAAAAACACTAGTATCACTTTTGAAACAAATTTATTCATTCTACACTTCTTGTGACACATTGGTAAAAATCCATTCTAACAATTTTTTGACATTCTAAAGTATCTCAATTAACTTGATTTACGTTCCTACATGTATCAAAAGCACAATTTAAACGTCCACTGACCATTGATCTTTGTGCCCATGCGACCCATGTGTGACTCTTTAAAAATATAATTTTCATAAATTTGAATTGTAGATGTTCAATTAAGAATCAATATATACAATAATATCAATAATTTCGAAATTTGAAGAAATTTTTGAATGTATTGTTTTGCAATTTGCTCAAATTCATCCAACGAGTTCTTAAAACACTAGTATCACTTTTGAAACATATTTATTTGTTCTACAATTTTTGTGAAACATTGGTAAAAATCCATTCTAACCATTTTTTTATATTGTAAAGTATCTGAATTAACATGATTTACGTTTCTATCAAAACTACAATTTAAACGTCCAATGATCCTTGTGACCTTTGCGACCTTTGTGACCTTGTAACTGTTTTCAGGGAATATGTGTGACCCACCATTCCTGCCGAACATTTCCCAAACATTTCAAAAAAAATATAATAGTGTGGTCAAAGTTGGTCACAGATTTTACAATACAACACTTTGTACCATTCTATTGCTTTGATGTCAGAGTCATGTCTTTTCAAATTCTAGTATTTCCCTTTATTCGAATAATGACACACACTCTCTCTAACTCTCATCATCTTCCATCCATCTAACTCTCATCATTTCTCTCTTCATCTCCATCTGTAAAAAATCTTTAAAAAACTATCCATCGAAAATGTCTCAAACCCCACAGTTTCCATATTTCATCCAACTGATTCTTCCTAGCTATCTAGAGCACTACCTTGTAATTTATTTCATCTATCTCTCTGTCTATCTATTATATGTAGAGAATGTAGAGATATGATTTTTTTTTTTTTTGCTTTTTTGTTGCAGGACATTCCGAGGAAGTTCTTCAATGAGCATATCGAAGAACTAACGAGGAACAACAACACGATAATTCTTAAATCGAATGTGTCTTACAAAACATGGAAAGTTAAGATTGATGGCTCCAGATTTACATAGATGGATGGAAGGATTTCTGGAAGGACTATGATTTTCGAATTAAGGATTTCGAAGTTTTTTTTCATGAAGGAGACGTGGTTTTTCACGTCACTGGTTTCAGAGAAAATTTGTGTAATTTGTAATATGCATCATCATCATCATCATCATCATAAAATGCATAAGCAGGGTCATCTTTTATGCTTAAACATATTTTACGGTAACCGCCACACATTAAAATATGGCCATAGATGCATTGGTAAGTGACCTCAAACAGATTTATCATATATCTAGGGGAGGTTGGAGAAAGCTTTGTCATGAAAATGGTAAAAATGAGGGATGTTCCGTCACATTCAAATTGGACTCGGATGGAGCAACATCGGTGCTTTGGTACGTCCCCCTAACAGGGTCTACCAACAACAATATTTGATTTGAAGTAATTATTGTTTCGGTATTCATTCCCTTGATCTTGAACTTAATGTTGATGTTAATATTATTGTGGATTTACTGTTATTTTTATTATTACTGTGGATTTATTATCGGTATATGTTTCGGTATTCATTAATTTGTGACCCATGTGACCCTTGTGTCCCTAGTAACCTTTGTGACCCTAGTGACCATTCCGTCATATGCAACCCAGCATATGCGACACATGTGAATCAAGTTCAAAAACAGTAATCAAGTTAAAAAAACATATTAATCAATTTAAAAAAGAATCAAATTAAAAAAATAAATGAATTTATTTACAAATAATATGAATCAAGTTCAAAGATGAGATGATGGGGGTATTGGTCTTGGGGTAGATCGATAATTATTATATTCGCGAATACTTCAGCAGCAATCTTCTCACGCACAAAAGCAACTTGAGTATCGCAAATTTCAAGGAACTTATCCTCATATGCCAATAAAAGGGCTTCTAAGTATTTGAAAGCGAAAACACCACAGTCATTCGAGGTTTTGTTCTATGATAGACCTTCATAATACTCGTATTATCATTTATCTTCTCCAAAATTCAAAGAATGAAACCCTCCGACTTAGAACATCTTGGGTAAAGCTTTTCTTACAATCTCCATCACTGGATCGATATGCGACTCCTTCAACCTTCTCTGACACTCGTATATCATAATACATCGGATTTTCAAATCAACTTTCATGGCTACACAATAACAAGGCATATATCGATTTTCGGGTGATGGAATATTTACAATCAAGAGCAAGTTATCGTACTCCCCTTTTTTTATGTATCTCTCAATGGATAGCGACCCTCTAAATAATCATTAAGAACATCCGACAATTCTTCTATTCCCTCGTACATCCACATCAGGAGGGTTTGCATGAAAGCAAAATCACAATCGTAATTATGTAATCCATATCGAAATGGATATTTTCCGGATGCGATTATGGAGCACGAACAACACCTCGTCTAATTGCTGCAAAAAAATTGACACACATGATTACATATGACCCATAATGACCTCTATAACCTTTATGACTTTCGTGACTAAGGGTTAAAAATAACTTACATCATCAAGCCGTATGCCATCCTTTAGTATAATCTCCCAAAATTCTAGCCCCTAGAGACATTCTATTTATGATTTCCACCGACTCTCTTGGCAAGATTTTATCATAAATTTATATAGACTAGTCAACCGGACACCTCTAGCATCCATGAATGAAGGATCGTGGGTTATCTTGCCATGTTCCAATCCCTTAGGCTTCTACACAAAATTCTGACTCCCTTCGGGTTCTTGAACCACCCTGCAGGTTCTTCAACCACCTTTTCTATGGGTTCTTCTATAGCAACCACTTTATCTACACCTCTCCCTCGCCCTCTCCCTCACCCTCTCTCCTTTCCTCTTGATGCCCTTGTTGTTTGTCCACTTCGTGGGTTTTGTTCTCCAAGTGTTTTTGGTCTTTTCATCGGTGGCTCAGTCAACGGAGGTTCAACATATGGCTCATGTTTTGCCTTTGATGGTTTAAACTTTCGTTTAATTATTGTTGGACCATCACATTCATCCGATGAAGCTCTAGCATCTGCATAAAAATTACTTCATTCATTAGACTCATTCTTCATGACATTGATGAACTTTGTGACCGATGCAACTCATGCGAAATATGCGACCAATGTGACCCTTGCGACATATGCGACCCTTGCGACCTTTGTGACTCATGCAACCCTTGCGTCCAGCCACATATGTGATCCATGCGACTTTGTGATCCATGCGACCTTTTGACTCAAATGACATTTGAGACTCAATATTACTTACTTGGTGGTACTTCGACAGGAACATCTACATCAACCTCTTTGAGTGCAACTTCTGGAGTTTCCTCAACACCAACATCAACGGCAACCTCTTCGACATGAACCACTGGAGTATCCTCTGCAGAAACCTTCTCAGGAACACCAACACTAGCATCTGCATAAAAATTACTTCATTCACTAGACTCATCCTTCATGACATTGATACGACCCACGCAACATCTGCTACATATGTGACCAATGGGACATATGCGACCCTTGCGACATATGCGACCCTTGTAACCAATGCGACCCATGCGACCTTTTTTGACCCATGCAAACTTTTGTGACCCATGGGACCTTTTAATTCAAATGATCTTTTATGACTCAATATTACTTACTTGGTGGAACTTCGACAGGAACATCTGAAGGAACTTCCTCGGCACCAACATCAGTGACAACCTCTTTGACAGGAGCAACCATTGGAGAAACCTCTTCAGAAATGTATTCAATTAGAGAAATGATGGGTTGAAGCCCACTTAAAGGATTAACGACAGATGTAATATTTTCAATTAATGTTGAAATGTTTGTCGCATCGTCTTCTGAGCCAGCTCGTGAGTCATTTTTAGCCTCTGATTCCACCAGCTCTTCTCTTAACATTAGATATGGATATTGAAGGAATTCAAAATCATCATCTCTGAGAGTGCTGTAAAATTCATGTTTGGTACTCGTATCTTTCTAGACAACCTTTGATTTTTCCACCTTTCAGCCTTTAGTCTTTTCTACGTTGTAAGCACCTTATGGATTTGTCGCCTTTGATTTTGAATTAGGCAAATCAAACCCGACGTCCCTTAGAAGGTCTCTTATGGTGTTGATGATTCTTTTCTCCGACTTCTTTAATTATTTCATTATTTTTCTACTCTAGTATCAGAGGGACTGCAGCTTCTTCTCCTTCTCCTTCACTGTTAGCTTCACCATCACCTTCTCTTTCTTCATCAGCTTCAGCATCACCTTCTCCTTATTCTTCTTCATCAGCCTCTACAATCATTCATCTTCATCAACTTCAAATATGGGTGGAACATGTTCAATCTCTATTTCTTTTTCACCCTTTCTTTTCTTCCTCTTACTCCCATTTTCTTTCCCCTTCTATTTCTCATCAAGAGCTGATTTCCGCATCAACATTTCTTGCTTACGGATGTCCTTCCAACAAATACCCTTTGGATTTCTATGTAGATTTTCCATCCATATCTGAACATCTGGGTCGTTCCATCCCTCGTAATCCTCCAGATCCAAAAGTAAACCTTCCTCGTTGTGTACAGCACGAAGAATACTTCAAATATCCTACAAAAACGATATATAACCATTATGACCCTTCTGACCTTTTGTGACCCTTGTGACCATTATGACCCTTGTGTAATTGTTACCTTAGAATCTTATATATGCTTCATCATGTCTACATACTTGGGGTAAAATTGGATTTAACCCGCTTCTTGCACATCATTGGACATGATGGATCGACATCCATAACATCAACGTACCATCCGTTTTTGCCTAAACTAAGGATGGTTTTGAATGAAAGTAATTGAAACATTGAAACAAAATGATAAGAACACAAAAACTATGAAAACATTCATATTATTCTAATAATATATACAACTTACCATGAGTGAGATCATGAAATTGCCACAATGCCATTTTGTTTTCGGTGATTCCCCCTAACGTGCTTGGGGCAAGTATCCATAAGTTTCTCAAATGTGTAAAGCCATCATGGAAAGTCTTCATAAAATTCCAAGTCGTCAACCATGTCAATCAGATCATGGCTGATAGAATTATCTGATGAAGGTTGTGATCCAAGACTTGCCACAACATCATCAAAGTTTCCAACCTCTTCCGGTCGGCGGAATTCTTCGCCTTCACAAGCTTTTCGCTGACTAGTGGACGGTCACCTTTGTATGGACGAAATTCTTCAACCTTAATGTATCACACCTTTTGGACTCTCATCCTCTGGGATAAGGTCTGTAGTTCAATTCGATAATTAGTGCATGCTCCATTATAGAGTTTCGTATAGGAACACTGTTTACGATAAACCATAATTCTTTGTTGTCCCGTACAATCACGGAGTGATTTAATAGGACAGACATTTGAACCTTTGTCAAGATGAAGTCACATTGGAAATGAAATATATGCCCTAAATTGTGACTCCTTGTTGAAATAATGCAACTCATATTCATCTAAGATTCCTCTCAACTTCTTTATTATTTCGTAAGGATAACACTTGGTGGTAATCTTTGGGATTATGTCCATGTGCTTGAATTCATAGAGAAACTTTGACTTTGGAGGCACCTGCAAAATGACCAATTAAGAATACATTAGACTTTTACTGACTCAAGCGATCCTTGCGATTCAATCAAACCTTGCAACTCGACCCTAGCAATTTTATCGACCCCTGTGACCCAATGAATCGCTTGAGTCGAAGAGGGTCATGAGTCTCAAGTGACTCACTGAGACTCTTGACCCTCTTCGACCAAGTGACTCAATCGGACTCAAGCAATCATTGTGACTCAAGTGAATCTTTAGATCCAATGAGTCTCTTGAATTGAATAGGGTCGTGAGTCTCAAGCGACTCACTGAGACTCCTGACCCTCTTCGACTCAAGCGACTCACTACGACTCAAACAACTCACCGACACTCAAGCAAGTCATTGAGGCTCACACACATTTGAAATCAAAAAACAATTTCGCTTTCAATAGCTTAATCTCTATGTATTTCATCTACAATGTAAAACACTAAAAATCGATCCACTCACAGACGCCATTGAAGATTGACTCATGCTCTCTTCTTCATTACTCATCCTTGTCATTTCTTTCTTTTTTTCTCACTTCGAAAATTCTTTCTTCCTTACTCTAAACTTGATCTTTGCTCTCAACTGTTCGAAATCGCCTCTCGTCTTTGCTCTCAACTTTGAAATAGGTTTCGTTTCGAAAAAAATATCAAATCGTGTGTTTTCACGTGCAAAAAATAAGACCACATATGTCTTTTTTCCAATTTTTTTTAATCATGTCCCAGATAAAATAATTAAATTCACCACTTTTCATACAAGGTGTGAGAGGTAAATCTAGGTTCTTCAGCATCTAACATTTATATTTCTTTCCTCCATAGATGACAATGTAATTTGACAAATTGATGGTCATATCTGAACAAAATTCTCGAATAAGGATATTGTGAAGACTTTTAACAGTTAAGAAACGTTGGTGTCTTGGAGTTCTATAGTACGGTACAAGGATTTAATTGCAAAGCACCCTTTTATTTGTTGGTTGTTTGTCTACAAATGTAATTTAACTAAATATATGAGAATATTATAAGAGTATTTTTCAATATTGGGTAGCATATACACAAGGGATTCAGTAATTTAGAGCTCAGTTATCAATAATCTGAACTATGAATTGACATGTATGATAAAAAATGGAATCCGGGGTTTTACTACGCCGTGTCTTTTTGTTGTCAAGACAACTGATTGGTTTCTGTATATTCAAAGTTTTCATGGATTATTTAATCAAGAATCAAGCTCAAATCAACCATATGATCAATATTTCTTGCCCTTTGATTAAGGTAATACCAACGAGTTGTTATGATAACATCAGATTTTGTTTCCCATCCTCTCGGGGCTTTTACCTAATCCTACAACATTTTCTCTTTATGTGCCTTTTTCCTGTTTTTATGACTCTAACCATTTTCCTTCTTTCCGGTTCACAAGGCTAGCCAATTTCGTTGGAACTATTGGACGCGGTCCATTCACGACGAACTCGGTTTGACCAAGGTACGTTTGGTTTCAACTTTGCACTTTTCTCCCTGTTGAGCATGTTTGTTTCATTGTGTTGATTTAATGTATCCTATGAGTAAACCCATCAATAAACCAACCAAATACCCATGTTTGAACGCCGTATTGGGTTCTCAACATAGTACTAGGTACTTATTACCGGTTTCGTTTTGGTACAAGCTTCTGTTGATAAACCGGAAAGTGTACCGGTTTTAGTGATTGCCATTAATAGGTCAGCGGCCGGCAATAGATGGAAAGGTCAACGTCTTTGACCTTGTGCATTACTCAGCCCATTTTTAACTATTATGGGCCTATTCTGGTCCATTACGTGAAATCTCATATCGAACGAGAGAGAGAATAAAATATATAAAATGTATAATCAATAGTCTAGTGTGTATAACTGGACCAATTCAACCTTCGCCGATACAAACATACACATCCATTAATGGTATTATTAAATTTTGAAATATAATAATCTCTTGGAGTGGCACGGCTGATCATTTTATTTGAGCCTAATCCTAATTTAGTAGGACGACAATTTTTTATGAATAAATTAAATAATAGAGATAAAGATATGACGTATGATGTGCTGGTAATTATTCTATGATCAACTAGGCCATTAATATATTTTTAAACCAACCATTGAATACTCATTTGCACTAGATTTCTCGTGAACTTTTGACAAAGTTCTGGTCTTCGATAGTCCACGACACAAGTATGATGCCATTATTATTGATCAATAGTGCTATTTTTAAAATCATGTAGTTCGTGTTACTTTTTGTTTCTTGTTTAAAGATAAATTTCCGTTTACTCTCTTTAACAAAAAAACTGTATGTTCAATTTTGATCTTGTGATCGAATTTTAACATTTCATGTATATAAATATATTTTTTGTATAAATTTTATTTTTTCGCAAAAAATGGGAAATATTTACATAAAAAATGAGGCTAAACAGTGTAACAAAAACAAACAGAAAGGAATGGAAACGAGGGCTAGGTAAGGCGCCGGAGGCGTAAGTTGGAGGAACACAAAAGTCCTTATCCGGTGCACCGCCCCACATGTGATTGTTGGTCGCCACGTGTCTAGGGAATGATGGATCGCGTTATCAGGGATCGCACGTGGACCCCACATGACCGAACTCATCATGTGGTTCTCATATGTGGGTTGGTGCCGTCTTAACCCGGACAAGTGGGAAGAGAACGAGTCTATTGCGTGCGACGCTCACACCCTAAGTCTCCGGTGTTCTACTCTGTTTTTTTTTTTTTGTCACGTGTCCCCTTAGCATCACCACATTTTTCTAAGCCACGTCGGATATATCAACCCGAAAAATGTTCTAGCGCTAACGACTAAAATTAATATGCTAACGACGTTTATATGTCGTCTTCGTATATCAAATTAGGCATTCTTTGGTTAATTAGTCGATATGACGATTGGCTAATTTGTCGTATTTACTATATGTAGAAATTTATTCCATCATTTTTCAGTTTTCAGACATTTGAATTCGGTTTTTGGCCGGTGGACGACCAAAATATCTCTTTAACTTTTTACTTATTTAATATTTAAATAAGTATTTAGAAAAGATTTGTTTGAAAATAAATTTGTCATTAAAACCATTATTTTATGAATATGTTTTTAATGGATTGTCCATCTAAAAATATCTTGAATGTTTTTGGAATGGTTGAAAACAAAAATTACAATTCGTAAAATATATATTATTTTTAAATTTCAAATAAATTTTGGATATTTTCAAAACATTTCAAAATTTACTATTAATTTAAGACGAATATTAGATTCGTCTATTATTTAGAGATGAATTTCGAATAATTTCAAAATATATAAATAAATTTTGAATTTTCTTTACTTTCAAGACAAACTACAAATTAAGAATGAAAGGTAAGTTTCATTCTTAATAGAATTTTTCTCATCTTGTTTTTCATCTTTTATTCATCTTTCTCCTTTTAAGATGAATTTTGGATCATTTTCAAAAAATTTAGATAAATTTAAACCGAATATTAGATTTGTCCATAATTTAGAGATAAATTTTGAATAATTTCAAAATATAGAAATTAATTTTGAATTCATCCTTAACTTCAAGACAAATTATAAAACGAAAGATAAGTTTCATTTTTAATAGAATTTTTCTCATCCATAAATTTTAATCTCATATGTCATTTTTACATCTTCATCTTCTTTAAGACGAATTTTGAATCATTCTTAAAATTTTAGATGAATTTAAGACGAATATTACATTCATCTATCATTTGAACATGATTTTTAAATAATTTCAAAATAGAAATGAATTTTCAATTCATCTTTAATTTCGAGACAAATTACAAATGAAGAATGAAAGGTAAATTCCATTCTTAATAGATTTTTTTCTTATCCATAAATTTTAATCTGCTATGTCTTCATTATCTTCTTCTTTTCTTTATTTATACTCATCTCAACTTTCTCTTACACCTCTATAGTCTCACGTTGACATCCTTTTTCGTTATACAATCTCTTTACAAGGAAAATTTTTTTATTTCTTCTTCTTTCTATCTTTGGGTTGATCTAGTTACACTAGGGGGTTGATTGCCTTATCATCGTCCAAGATGAGGAGGAATTCGTTATTCTCATACCAGAAACCATTAAATCACTATTTGTAGACTTTATCGACAACTGTCATCTATATATTTTAATGTATCTACAAGATCATCTATTTTTGTTCATTATAATGTTTATTATATTTTAAATTTCAAAAGAAATTGGATGTATTGGTGACGACATTGTAAATATTTTGACTTTTCCATCATATATAGAGAAATTAATTTCATCTGTAAACAGCCGAAAATTTATTTTGAAGATGATTTTCTTTCATATTTTATCATCTCCAATCTTTTTTTTGTAGTACTTCATGATATACAGTGCATAACATTTTGAACTAAGTTAGGAATTGGCCTAATATATCACTAAAGTAAGAATATATTAAAATTTGTCTGTAGAAATACACCACAAAAATATAATAGAATAAAGAATTATATACTTCTTCTTATTGATATCATTCAATACATATAAATAATTAGGGTTTCGCCTAATTGATAGTGAGACACAATATTGGTATATAAATCATCAAACAAAGAACGTGATAGCGATTTCGTGAGAAGATCCGCTAGTTGATCTACAGATCTGACATAAGTGATACGAAGAGAACATCTTGTACTTAATGATGAATAAAGTGATAGTCGAATGCTAACTATTTCATTCTAAAGTAAAAAATATGGCACTGATATAGCTTGCTCCAAGATTGTCACAATAAATCACAATATATTTAGTAGGAATAATCTTGAGTTCTGTCAATAGTGAAGATATCTGTCATATTTTTGCAACAGTGGAAGCTACTACGATACTCTACTTTTATAGATGAACAAATTGATGTTTTGATACTTTTGTATTAGACCCAAGATACACAATATATGCTCTAGTGGATGTCTAATCGTCACGATCACATGCTTAATCCACATCACTAAAACCATGTAAAGATGGATAACTATGAATCTTATAGAACACATCGTCTTTCCTTGTACCACTCATAACTCGCTTGATGGGTTTCCAAAGTTCACTTGTAGAAGCATGTATGAACTGAGATAAGCGATTGACCACAAAGAAAATACCAGGTCTGGTAAATGTCAGATACTATAGACTTCTAACAAGAACATGATATTCCATCGGATTAGTGAGTGACGTGCCATCACGGATACACTACAAAAAAAATAACGAATTATCAAGAAACGGATCAACGGATTGCATTAATCAACGGACTAGCAATGGATACCATCCGTTGCATTGATCCATTGAAACACCGTTAGAAACCCCAAATTTTTTTCCAACGGATGTCTGTTGCCTAGTGCAATGGAATTCTGTTACGATTATCAATGGATGTGCATTGAAAATTTAGAATTTCGAGGTTTTCATTCGAATATTTCAACATTTTGTTTCAATGGGCATCCGTTGAGGGGTCCAACGGATGTCCGATGAAAATTTCACTATTTAGTGATCGAAATCAAGACTTTTACCATCAAGCCATCAACACTAAATATATTTTTAGAAAATGTCATCTTCTTCAAATAGAGCAATATATAGATTGAGAGAGTGGATGTATAGAAGAAAAGATCTCGTAACCGAGGAAGTTACTCAAGAATCTTACACTAATTGGAGCAGTTCATGAGTTTTGCATCGATGCAACCTTCATGTCAAGAACGCGGGACAATATTATGTCCCTGTAAAAAGATGCAAAAACATTAAGTATCAATGTCAAAAAATTGTTTGCAAACATCTTTACAAGGTAGGTTTCATAGAGAATTACGAAATTTGGTTATTTCACGGTGAAAATTGTTGCGTTAGGTATTATGTAAGAAGCACGAGAAATAAAAAGAAATGAAGAAATTGTTTATGAAGCATCGATGACCAATCCATATGTGGAATGGTGTCAGATGCTTTTCCTGGAGTTATTGAGCAACAGCATGAAGAGATGTCGAACAATGAGGTACGCCGATTTTTTAATCTATTAGATTCGACGAAAGAACCTATATATGAAGATTGTCGAGAAGGTCAGTCTCGTTTATCTTTGTCCTCAAGATTGATGAATATAAAAACAGACTCCAATGTTGCTGAAAATTGCATGGATTCATTTTGCAAAACCATGCGTGAGTATTTACCAGGAAACAATCAAGCTCCCGAGACATATTACGAAATAAAGAATGTTTTAAAAGATTTAGGAATGCCACATGAGAAAATTAATGTTTGTAGAAATAGTTGCATGTTTTTTGTTGTAATAATAAAGACTTATGTGAATGTAAACGGTGCAAGTAGATTTCGTCCAAAGAAACCATTTTCATGTAAATATATACCGTACAAAAAAAGATTCTATATGCCTGTAACAAACAGGTTGAGAAGGTTATTTGAATCGAAAAAATCTATTGTGGCAATGAGATGGCACGCAGAATACTCGACTAGCAAATGTTTATCTTTGCATGTGTACCGATGGTTTTAGTCCATATGGACAATTTTGGAAGTCAATATTCTCTATGACCGATGATTTTAGTTTTCGTATAATTTGCCTCCTGATATATGTTTGAAAAGAGAAGTAATGTTTTTGACATTGTTGATTCCAAGACTAAAACATCCGAAGAAAAAGTTTCGATGTCTTTTTGCAGCCCTTAATTCATGAATTAAGACATTTGTGGAACGATGGAATTCTTGCTTGTGACGTGAGTACGAAGCAAAATTTCACATTGAAAGCGGTCTTGTTGTGGGGAATTAGCGACTTTTCTACTTTTGGAATGTTATCTGGATGGAACACGCACGGAGATTGACATGTCCATATTGTATGGAGAATACAGATTCATTTCGACTAGTACATGGAAAGAAACCATATTGGTTTGATTGTCATAGAAGATTTCTTCCCTGTGGGTATACTTTTAGAAAAGATAGAAAACATTTTTGAAAAAATATGGTACAAAAAGAAGACTATGCATATAAATTGGAACACAAATCCTTTACGAACGATTAAATACGATGGAAGATTTACAAGAATCAATAGAATGCATTGGAGATCGTGGGTATCAAAAGCCAAAAGGCTAAGGTGAATGGTATAACTGGTATAAACATAGACTTTTTTCTGGAAACTACTATATTGGAAATCATTGATATTGCGTCATAATTTGGATATTATGCATATTGAAAAGAACTTTTTGGATAACATCATTAAAAAATTTAATGAGAAAAACTAAGGATAATATAAAATCAAGAAAAGATTTAAAAAAAATATATCAAATACATGAGTTGGAGTTACGAGATAGAAGGGCATCTATCCCAATATTCAGATTATCTAGGCGAGTGAAAACCACATTATTAAGGTGGTTAAAAGAAGACTTTAGATTTTCAGATGTATATGCATTGAACATTGCTCTGTGTGTGGATATTGTTAGTACGAGGCTGATCGGGTTGAAAATTCATGATTGTCACGTTTTCATACCGTGACTCATTCCAATTACATTTGCTGAGGTCTTACCATGAAACGTTCACCATGTGATATGTGGAATTATCATATTTTTCAGAGATATATGTTTAAAAATTTTAAAAATGGATGACTTGGAATTAATATAAAAACAATAGCTTTGAAGTATTATGCTAATTGAAACAAAAAAAATCGTGTTCCTTATTCGATGCCATAGAATATTTGCCAATACATTTACCAGATGAGACAATATTCGATGGGTCAGTTCAATTTAGATGGATGTATTCTTTCGAAAGGTTTTCCTTTCATCTAAAGAAAAGACCAAAAAATCAAAGAAGCGGTTAAAGGATATATTGTTAAACAATATTTGTTGGAAAAAATCACATATTTCAGCATATTTTATTTCGAGTCGCATATTTCGATGAAACAAAGACGCTCAACGGAAGATAACACAAACTATCTATATCAATATAATCCTCAATTTGGTATTATTTCTGAGATCTTTACACCGATTAGACGTACGGGAGAAAATCCGAAGAATATTGGCTAACACTAGAGGAGTATAATTACGTCCATGCATATATATTACCTTTCGAAAGGTACAAAAAAAAGAAAATCGATCTTTTAAATACAAATATATATATATATTCAAAATATATGTGTATTAACGTACTTTCATTGCATGATATTTGATGAAGAAGTAATGGGTACATATCCTCATCTAAATGTTGATGAACTCATGAAAATAAAATTTCAACATTATGGTTTGTGGTTGAGAGATTACGTAAGTACACGTATATTTGTAAGTTATATATATATATATATATATAAGGTTATGTTATAAAGTATTCATTTTTTATGTTATATAGGTCAAAGGTTCTAATGAGATACATCTTACATGGTTAAAATATTTGGCTAATGGTCATGTAAAAAATATTTTGTGTTGACCAATTTTGTTTACTCATGGATACACATTCCACACATATGAACACAGAAAATATAGAAGCACATACAATTACAACATTTGCGTTAATAGTGAAACATATGATGGTAATTTCTACATTATTTTGTACCAAATCCTACAAGTGGAATATCTTGGTCTCGTTGGATTGAAGGTATTGCTTTGTAAATGTCAGTGGTTCGACCCAACCATAGGACACGGTACACGAAAAATCGATAGGGGGCATTAAAATCAATCCGGCATGATAATATGGTAAGTATGATCCATTCATCACAATAGATCAAGCAGATCAAGTATGTTACGTGCAATATCCAACAAAATTAAAACGTCAAAGATAGGAGAGAGAAGATCTATTTCAAACCGATCACCTTGAATCGATACGATTAATTGATACATATGAGATTAAGAATATGTTGAACAGGAAGATGCAGAAGATGAACACAAAGAATAATTAAATGAACAATTGAAGGAAGACTCGCCAATCGAAAAATCTACCGAAGAAGATATGTGAATTGTGTAACTTTAATATCTCACTTTATCTAGCTTTTTTATATTATTCTTTTTAACAATATATATTCAATTTTCAACAGGAATCCGTTGGAAATTGCAATGGAAACCCATTGAAACATTAAATTTTGTTCGATACTTAGAAAATTTTCAAGTATTTCAAAAGTCAATGAGAATCATTGGGAAATGGCAACAGATGATCGTTTCCAAGGTTTAGGTGACCAACGAATGACCGTTGATAGATGCCAACGGACAGCCGTTGGTCCTTTGCAATAGATGCTCGTTGAAGGCTGTTCAATAGGCATCCGTTGCAACCTAGCAATGGGTGACCATTGAAAACGTTGGAAATCCTATGCATGCAACATCAATTTTGGGTCTCATCGAGCATCGTTAGAACTTACAACAGATGTCCATTGAAATGGGAAGCGTACCATCGTTACGTCATTCGTTACCTCGGGAACACGAGTTACAACCGGGTATCCATTAGAAATTGCAACGGATGCCCGTTGAGAAACCAACAATCATGTCAATTAATTGTGTCCGTTAAGGTGACATTATTTTCAATGGATATCATACACGTTGGAAAATTCTGTATATTTGTCGTTAAACAGTTCATATTTAAACAGAATCTCAAAACAAAAAATTAAATTCTCTCAAACAGAAATCGTAAACACTTAAACATAATGAGAGCACGACAATTTTTCGGTTACAGTGGAATTTTGGCACGTTCGGCAGGAGCCACGCCACCGCCTCCACCGCCACCACAACGGACTCCTCCACCTATATCGGTACCACCGATATTTGATGGTGTACATAGACACACTGATCGATAGTTTTGACGAGAGTTCTTATGTCCCTATAATTGACGTTGAACATCTTGACGGTACGTTATGTAAGATTTTAATTACAAAATTAATATTGAATTTAATTATAAATACTATCTAGTTTTTTTATTTCCACATTCATGTTTGATGTGGATGATTTTGTAAAATATACGAACAACAACATCATCAAAAGATTGCTACAAGATCGATTTTATTATTCCTGGCAGGTGATGCCAGAAGTTATACGACGTTGATAGTGGTGTACATTCATCGTAAGTAATTTTTATATAAAATTTAATTTTTTAAGTATTATTTAATTTTATTTATAAACTTATTTATTTCAATTTAATTTTTTAGTGCGCATATAGATGGCGGAAGAAGGATACGTGGCACATCTATACAGCTTGGATGCACGACATACAAGCCCAATTGAGCTTGATGGTGAACAATGTCAAGCACAACTATTACAAGAAAAATTTCAAACCGACATTGGCAACAGATGAGGTATTCAAACAACTCGTCCAACATTGGAGTTTGAGGGCTTCAAGGTCAAAAGCGAGAAGGCAAAAAAAAAGTCCGTTAAGTGAGAAGGTTCTCGGGGATGGTCCCATCGCCATACCTCGGGATCAAAATCATCCCCTAAACGAAAGAAATAATTGGTAAAATTTATTTCAATTAATTATTTAAATCTTATTATTATATAAAATGGTTAACTGAATATACTACTATAATGTTACAGATGTAGAGGATGAGAAGATGACCGATTCTCTCTTGAGCTAGTTATAGAAACCTACGCAAGAAGAAATCTGTCATTGAGGAAGAGGTCGACGAATCTGAGTTGGTCGACCCTCGGGCAGAACGAACCGTGAAAGCTGTAACAGAGAAGATCACACAAAATCACAAGCCATTGGTTCAACTCTCGATGATCGTAGTCCTTTACAAAAGGAGAATATTTATATAGAGGTACAAAAATAAGATAATTTCTATTACAATTAGTTACATAAATTTTCTAATGATATGCTAACTTTAATGTAATTTGTATTGCAGTATGTTACACCATATAAGAGCCGTTTATACGGTCTAGGTTTGCTACAAAAGGATATCATCGAGGATGCCACGACGATACCTCTCGCGGTCCTAGAAACCTACACACAAGAACGACGCATCGAGCAAGTCAAGACTACACTTCGAGCAACACAAGATGAGCTTCGAGATACTCGAGCGCAGATGCATCACATGTTGAGCATCATCGAGTTATAATCAGTCGAGCGTATTAGCCACCACTACCGATGGGGGCAACAACGCCGAACAAGAACCGATCACCTACTCTGATGCAACTCCTTCAAAAGGCGTTGGCTATCACGATGATGAAAATGTCGCAATCGGTTTAGATGATATGTAGTAACTTAGGTTTTTAATTTGTTATACTTTTTTATATTATTTTTTATTTTTAATATTTGTTTATGAATTTTTTTAGTTTCTTTCGTCAAGTTCTTAACGGATGCCCGTTGAAAAATTTCAAAAATTTCAATGGGAATCCGTTGGATTTTTAAAATTCCTGTCATTTTTTTTTGCAACGGATATCCGTTGAAAACTCCCGCCATTTTTTGCCAATGGGTATCCGTTGAAATTATTTAACTTCCCTCCATTTTTGTCTTCAAATGGTGTTCAACAGACATCTATTACAATCGTTTAACGAGCATCTGTTAGATTATTTTGTAACGGTCATCCATTGCAAATGTTCAACGGATATATCCGTTACACCCCGTTGAAAGGTATCAACAGATAAAATCCATCCCATAGCCGTTGCAAATCATAACGGATGCAGATTTTCAATGATCGATTCCCGATGGCTCCAAATCCGTTGGAAATGGTCATTTTCAATGGAATTATAGCCATTTCCAACGGATATGTCTATGGGAAATGGCATATTTTTTTTAGTGATAGAAAGACGAGTGGTAGACTCCATTGGTGTAGAAAATGCTTTGCATTGTTCATATTGGCTTGTTGAAAAATGTTAACGATGTACTTCTTTTGAGAAAGATGCAATCCTTTAGGAGATCTTGTAAATTTGATTCTAAAAGTAAGACAAATCTCCAAGATCTTTCATACAAAACGTCTTACCAAGTGGGGTGATGACATCTTGAATAACATAAGAAGATTTGCGTGAGACAAGAAGATCGCCAACTTAAACAACAACTTATATGGTGATATCATTATTGTGTAAAACAAACAGTGAAGCATCAGCCAAAGAATTATGGAAACCTAGATATACAACATGATTTTGCAACTCTGAATATCATGCACGTGGAGCTTGCTTGACACCGTGGAGAGCCTTGTGAAGATGAAAAACATAAGTGGGTCTATCAGGATAAAAAAAACAATTGGTTGTGTCATATAAACTTTAAAAGTGAGATGACCTTGAAGAAATGCATTATGGACATCCGATTTTTGTATTTTCTAATCCTTTGAAACTACATGAATGATGACAGTGTGGACCATAGTATTTTTTAACACTAGACTAAATACTTCTCATAAGTTAATACCTAAACATTGATGAAATTCCTTCGCAATTAACCTTGCTTGGTATCGATTGATTACCTTATCTGGATTATGTTTGATGCAAAAATTCCATTTGCAACCAACAAAATTAGTAGTGTTACCAGTACTAAGTCTCAAGTACCATGTGTTATTAGAGCGCTGAATTCTTCACACATAGCTTGTCACCAATTTGGATCAATAACATTCTGTGTTGCATTTGATAGTTCAAGTGATGGAGAAGTTATTGTTGTATGATAAGTAAATCGTGTAGATGACTTCAAAATATTTTTCTTTGATCTCGTTATCATCGGATGAACATTACATGTTGCATGACTTGTAGAAATATTCTTTACATCCCTAGCATTGTGCAAGAATAAACTACTCAACAGCTGCTCATGTGTTCTCTCAACATCCGATGGCGTTGTATGGAGGCGAAAAACATGGTTGGATAAGTGGTGGCTCAAACACTGGAACACGTGTTAACAAAGGGTGGAAAGACTCAAGGTTTGGCGAGGACTGATCCATGGTCGAGGACATAGACAACGAAGGTGCTAAAATAGTGTATGGGAAGATGACATGACGTGAGACATAAAGATGAGATGTTATCGGGACAAGGTAAGGATGTGCCTTTTGAGTACTAGAGTATCCGAGAAAGACACAAGGAGTTGAACAAGGTGCTAATTTTTAATAGAATAAGGTCTTAACTATTTATAACAAAGATATCCAAAGATACGAAGTTTGGTGTAATTCGGTGGGAATCGAAAAAGACACTAGAAATGAGACAACCTAGAAGGAGTGGACATGCGATTAATAAGATAAACCGCAATAGAAAAATCATAAGACAAAAAAGACATAAAGATGGAGGAATCCATGAGAAGTGAGAGTTCAGTTTCAACAATGTGACAATATTTATGTTCAGATATCCCATTATGTTCTACGGTGTGGGGTGAGGTAGAGTAGTAAAGTGAAAAATGCATTGAGATGTAAGAAATGGACGATATCAATATACTCACCACAATTATCGAAATAAAAATGGATAATTTTGGTAAATCTTTGTTCAACAAGATTTTTGAAGTTTTTAAAGGTGGTTAAAACATCAAATTTGTGTTTGAGAGGAAAAAACCACGTATACTGGGTGAATGATCTACAAAATTAACATAATATTTGTAGCTATCAAAAACACAAAATAGAAGAGGTCTAAACATCCGAAGATATAAAATCAAGTGATTAAGATTATTGAGTGGTGGATTCTGCAAATGAAAACTTATCACTCTTACTACTCAAGCATGCATTACAAAAGAAAATTGAGGCAGACAATGAAAGTGAAAACTGAAAAACCAAATCTTTTTGAAAAGGTAAAGCTAAATCATTTAGCCGAGAATGTCACTCCGGAAGAGTGGTTTTTATTGCAAAAAGAGCTGAAGTAGAAGACATGAAGAACTGAGGTTACAGAGATGGTCATTCGTATAGACCATTTCTAGTTTGATCGTTCATGAGTTTTGCCCGTGTGCGTAGATATTTAATCCGAAATTCGAATGGAAAAAATCTACTGAAAAATCATTACACTTACACAATTGGTTAATCGAGAGTAAAATCTTTTGTATGGAAGGAACACAAATAATATTGTCAAGTCGTAAAGAATAATGTGTAAGAGGAATAATGCAAAACCGGTATGAGTGATGGATAAGCCGGATCCATTGCCTACAATAACTTCCTCACCACCTTATAAGGACTATGAAATGATAGATTTTGTAGATCCGTCGATATATGATATGAAGTTCGAATATCAAGAAGCCATGGTATAAAGTCATATGGTGTCGTGTTCGTGTGATACGCTTAAGGTTGTCACGATTGACTTAATGGAAGCCACGAATTAGAAAATGATAGAGACCACGATTGCGAGGCAATGGGTTCTCGTTGCCTTGATAAAAAAAATTTTGGGCATTTCTTCGCATTATAGCTTTGAGTACCACATGTTTGGAAACACCCACAAAAAGATTTTGGTGTGTAAGCTTCAGGATGTGTCCATGAGGATCCATTATGTACATAACCATGGGTTCCCGATGAAGTAGAATTCCGATGATTTGGACAAGAGCAGCTCATATTAATGTCAAAGATAAACTATTTCTCTTAGTTTAGCCACTAGGAAGATTGTGTCTAGGATCTGGTAAGCCTTGCTTCTTATGTTCGACATCTTTCTTGCTCTCGACTGAACAACTATATAAAGAAACATTTAGAAACTCACCCTTATTTCGAAATATGATAAAGCATTAGGCAACAATTCCTCCCGATCAATATGTTTTTACTTTTTACCTTCCTCACCTACGGATTGCAACTGTAGCAAAATCCTTCCTTGGGTGATATAAATATGCCAGGTTTAACCAACTTCACATCGAGTTTAGAATAATATCAGTAAAAGAACATTTTCTCGTATTTCCAGAGTGCTTCCGGAAATAAAACTTGTTTTTTTCTAGCCTCTCTTAGATAATTTGTATGATACATCACATTTTTTCCTCTATGATAGATTCGTCAAACTCTTTCCACTTTGAAAGTACGAATCCTCTGAGAATGAGTGCTTTTAGAAACTAAACGCCTAAAATAAAGGTAAGGCTAACTTTCTTTGCATGTTTGAACGCATTACGAAGGGGTTGTTTTAGCTGGTAATCACATCAGTATGTGCGTATAATATAATGTCATCGGGAAGAAGACACTTGTGAGTTGACTGCTTGGACTTTATCTTCATTATTGAGTAGTTTTTGTGAAGCTCATCAATTGATATTGGTGTATATCGAGCATTGAAAACATCAACGATAGGTTATACCATCAAGAATATGATCTAGTAGATCCTCGTGGTCAATGGTTTTGCCAAGGAGAGCAAGTTCATCTTCCGTAGACATGATAAAATGAATATATTCATACATTGATTGAGTTCTCTTGGAAGCATGTTTCATTTGATCTTAGATTTGGCGAATGTGACCACGAGAAGCCTTGACGTAATTATTAGCAAGGAGTTCTCACGCATCTTAAACAGATGCTGTCTAGCCACCATAGGTTGCAATGGTGTGGAGATTGCACTAAGAAAAGGCATTGAATAGAAATCAATCTTGTTGTTTGAATGGGGCATAATGCTAATTTTACATTTAATACCATCAACGATAATATGATCATCAAGAACTATAAAAGCTTTGTCAAGAAAAAAGTGGAGTTAATGTTTTTCAAGAAGGTAGAAATTTCGAATACACCATGCACAATAACTAAGAGCAATGGGTTTGATAATATTTGATATATTGATGGAAATGATAACTCTTTATGATTTTTGTGGATTAAATGTAGTGGTGGTATCAATGTGTGAAGAGGCGCTCACAGCAGCCATTGGAAAGGTACAAGGAGACCAAGTAAATCATAGTTATGAGTGATAACAAATATGGTAAGAAATCCCACGACACATCCAGCAACGATCGAATGGTGTAGTCGCGTTGACGATGGAAGACATGCTTTCAGTGACGACAGACAAGCATGCTCGCAAAAAGTCTAGTGTTGGAGGTTATCACACAGTTGAATCAAATCTAGCAATGAGGATTCACGACAAAAGACTGATGTCTGGGTGTGTCGAGAATAGACGTCAACGTGCATTAAGGATTGGCAATAGGACACAACAATGATGGCACAACAATGGACGTGCGGTGTGATGTAAACGATAATTTGGTGTTGTGAAGTATGGACAACAAGGTCGAGACAATTATTGACAGAGAAGACGCCGACGAGGTCGAAGACGATAGATGTGGATCACAACAATGATGAAGAATACGACGGTTACAGAAGATATTTGGTGACAAACGCGACAATTTGAATGCGGCTGCACGACAAGCAACGACGGCACGACCGGATAACAAGCAACGAATGCTACACGCAACGAAAGGATGACAAAAACTATAGGGTTCTATTCTTTTAAAAGAAATTAATGTTGGTTTCAAGAAAATAATTGATATAATATCGTGATAGAATAAAGAATTAGATATTTTTTATTGGTAGAATTAAATACATATAAATAGGCGAATAATAATTAGATTTAACCAAGATTAAAAAAACGTTAGGCGCTAGACGAGTTAGGCGGATATATATATATATATATATATAATATTTGTATTTAATATAATTATAGTCTAAATACTTAAATAGAAATATTTATAACTATTTAATTTTGTAAAAAATATATATAAATAAGTAATATTGAGTATTTATAAAAAAAACATTTTTTAAGTACTAAGTTCACAAAAATCATGACGATAACAACATCATAAAAATTTACCGAACACAGACGTCGAGTGAGGCGATGTTAGACAAATACGAAGGCGAGATACGAAGGCAAGGGTAAAGGTGAGAGATGAAGTCGAAGGTGGAGACAAAACAAAGACGAAGATGGGAGACGAAGGCGAAGACGATATATATAAGATGACAGACGAGAGGTGACTGAAAATGAGAACGCGAGGATGAAGGCAAAGGAAAGGATGATAGATTCGGACGAAAATAGTATACAAGAGACGAATCAAGATATATAAGAAGTCGATTGCGAGGGTGGAGGAAAAGACGACACAAGATAAACACGAAGATGAAGAATATTGTTAATTTTTTTAAATACCAAAACGACATCATTTTAACATTATTTATTTAAATAATCTAATTATTTATACCTTCATTCTTATAAAATTTATTTTTAATTTAGAATAGTACGAGAACTGTTAAAAATTTAGAATAATATATAAATGTATCTAAAATTTCATGTTTAAAATGATTGAATATATATATATATATATAATTGATTGATATCATATAGATATATATATATATAAGTAAAATAAACTTTTTCAAATATGTTTGTGGAAGCTTAACTTAAACGCGTGTGTATTCAAAATCTAACAAAAATAGAGATTAAAAATGTATAATAATTGTACTATATGTGAAAATAATTGAAAGTAGAGAATAGTAGAAATTTTGTGAGCATTATTGATTATATTGTTGCCGACATCAGAGCCAGAAAAAGCTCATTGATCGAGCTGTTGGGTCCCACACGTACCACAATCAAGGAAATGGGTCAATTTGACTCTCTCTTGGTGACTCACCCAGTCCAGTCCCATTCCCTTTTCCTTTTGTATCATCACTTAAAAAAACATTAAATATCATATTTATCTTTTTTTTCCTTGAAAAACAAAGAGCTATATCAACAAAGTCTCACTGATGAATTTATGTTGCTGTAACCATTTTCTTCAAATCTTCTTTATTCTCTCAAGGAGACTATTTGGATCTTAATTTAATGCTCCAATTATATTATGTACTTAACTACATGGATTTGACTTATTTGCATACACATTTCTATTGTTTTCCATTTTTAACTGTTTTATAACACTTGGAACCTCTCTTCTTATTTTTTTTTATATATATAAACTTTTGGTTAACACTTTGAACCATTTTAAAAGTTTTTTAATTTATTTTGGGAAAATAATTGGAAATTTCTGAAATATCTTGAAAGGTTATTTTTTACATTAAAAAGTTTACAGAATGTTTGTGAATGTATCTTCCGTTGTATCCATACGAAGATATATCCATTAGAAAGAAATATGAACCGGATTTTTTATAATAATTTCAATATTCCAGACATCACTAGGTGTTTTTTTGACGGTGATTCAATATTTGCGGTTTAGAGTGTAACGTCGTCTACGAAATACTTATGTAGATTATAAAATATAAATAGAAATCAAGAATAACGTACATAAATTATTAATAAATATTATTATTTTAAATTTTTATTCTTACTATTCAAAAAATTCAATATTATTATTTTATTATTTATAAAAAATAAGATAAAATTAAAAATACAAATACAATACATATCCTTATTTAATTAATATAAAAAATTTATTATAAAATAATATTTATTAATCATAAACGTCTTCTAATTTAAAAGACAAAATTATTAATAAATGAATTAAAAAAATATCTATTATTGAAAAAAGTATTTGATATAGATAAACGTTTAGATGTTAAATAAATACGTTTAAATGTCAAAATATGTTTTACCATATGAACATCTAGATGATAGTTTATACCACATAATGATCATATAAAAAAAGCATCTAAAAAATCAAAATTGGCATATTTTCACGGCATATACTAAGAATTTTTTATTTGCATTGCAATCCTCTCTTAAATTATTAAATTAATCTTCTTTCCTTATACCTCTGACTTGGCATACACTTTTACACTCATATATATATATATATATATTAGTAACGTACAAATATACATTTTCATTGCTTTGGAGGTATATAATCTTCCAAATCAAGTTATACAGTACTGTTCATACTGATACTCATCAAACAACGTTTAATCATAATCGATCGTCATAAATATCTTAGCTACAATGTAATATATTTTAAGTTTATTAATGTAATTAATTATATTTATTAATATCAATATATTATTTTAGAAGCTTTCCTTTCTTAATAGTGCATTAAATTTGCCTCATTGATATTGTAACTTATAAAATCTATAATATATTCGAAATATTGATTTTCCAAATTATTGTTACGAATCATACTAATTATAAAATCGGACTTGCCCCTTTTCAGTATGGTTTCAAGGATTTCGGTACAAAACTCGTGTACCTTTTCACATAAATATTTTTTTATTTTATTTTTTCCAGTTTTTAGAATCCTCGTGTTAAACGTGTATGGTTACGATCTACGTCCTTTTTTTTTGTTATTCCTAAATTATAATTTGGTACATGTTCAAAACGAACATTGGTTTCTTTTTCTAAGCTGCTTTTTACAAATCTTTTTCATTATTAAATTCATTGAATTTGTAAATTTGGTAACCGGTTTGCACGTTCACGTGGGTGACATGCACGCTTCCACTTGAAATTAGTAAGTTATGAAATTATATATGTGCGATAAAATACAATTACCTAACTTTAAATTTTCCTTTAGGAAATTAGTGCTTTCTCCCCACTGCTTTAAAGTAGGGTGGACCTTTCGGATTATCCGGATCGTTTTGTACCGATCCAATTCGAAAAATCTAACCCGTGAGATAAATGTGTTCTATCTAAAATCTATATGGATTCTGAATCTGGAATCTGAACGGGTTCGGGTCGATCTGGGTTGGGTTCGGGAGAACCCGAGAAACCCAAAAACAAAAAAAACCTTAAGTTTCCTTCCCTCCCTTTCTTCAAGAACAAGAACGAATAAATTGAATTTACGGATTTTTTACTTGGAACTTTTTTTAAATTTTTATTTGGTATTGTTGTTTATAGATTTTTAACATTGTATTTTTTTAAAATTTGTTGTATGTTAAATTTGGAACCTGAAATACCCGTTTTAAACCCGAATTTACCATTGAAAACCCGAATTACCCATTGAAAACCCGAAGAACTCGAAGAATCCGAATGAACGAATTATCCATTGAAAACCCGAATTACCCATTGAAAACCCGAAAAACCCGAAGAACCCGGACGAACCCGAATACAATTCGGGTTTTTTAGGTTCAATATTTCTGAACCCGAACAACCTGAACCCAACCCAAAACCCGAGGAACCCGTCCCAAAAACCAAATGGGTTTTTATGGGTTCAATTTTTTAAAACCCGAGGAACCCGAACCCAACCCGAACCCGAAGAACCCGTCCCGAAACCCGAAACGCCCACCCCTACTTTAAGGCTTTGTCGCTTTATTCCCCGTTCCACTTTTTTTAGGTCGCCCCAGTCTCATACACTTATATGTTGATGATTTTCTGTATTTGTAAAAGAAGAAGAGAGTTTAAGAATGTAGAAAACGCCATTGAAGAAATATTGAAGCTCTCATTCCATTCTACTTAATCAATGTAACAGTCTTCGGTTTATATAGCCTTACAGAGTTTATATAGCCTAACAGAATGTTAAAAATCAAAATACAATTTTGCCCTTTAACAACTTCAACAAACTCAACCAATTGCAGCAATATTATCAGCTAATTGACAGGCCTAGAAATCTGTTATGCACTGCAACATTTGCAGAGAATTTCTCCTCTGTTTCTCGAGCACTTGAGCTTTGGTGGGCTGACTTGAAACCTTTTGAAACACCCCAAGTATCCTTCCTCTTCAAACCTTCTTGTTGAAGCCGAGTGTCCTCCATACCCCCTCGCAAACTGGTGATTGAAGGAGAAGAGATCCCCAATTTGCCGCGAAGTCTGCTAAAAATAGCTGAGGCAAGTGACTTAGTAAAAACATCAGTAACTTGTAGTTCAGACGGACTGTGCTTGATCAAAATGGACCCCAATGCGACTTTTTTCCTGATAAAATGATAGTCAATCTCAATATGCTCAGATCAACTATGAAAGACAGGGTTTTCTGTAAGATGAGTTGTAGACAAACTATCACAATATAGGTGAAAGGGTTCTGTTTGTTGAACTCCAATGTCACGTAAAATGAACGAAATCCAGGTTAACTCTGCTGCTGTTGACGCTAAGGATCTGTACTCTGCCTCAGTTGAAGAACGAGACATCGTTGGTTATCTCTTGGCTGACCATGATATCAAGTTATCACCTAGAAAAACAAAAAATCCACCTGTACAACGTCGAGTTTCTAGACATCCAGCCCAATCACTATCGCTAAAAGCACTAACATTGAGAGAACTCTGTTGTTTCATATGAAGTCCAAGTGTTGATGTACCTTTAATATACCTCAAGACATGTTTCAGTAGATTGAAATCTGCCAAAGTTGGTTGATGCCTCCTTCTGCAAACAAGATTGACTGCATATGTTATATCTAGCCGTGTCAAAGTCAGATACTGAAGGGCTCCAGCAAGTCGTCTAAACCCTGTAGGATCTGAATAGTTTTCAGTAAATGAATGTGTTTGATTAATCTTTTGTAGAAGAGGAGTAGGTAGACTTTTACAATCTGACATTCCAGCTCTATCCAATAAATCTTAGGCATATTTAGCTTGGCTCAAAAACAAACCAGAAGAAGTAAATGTTGCCTGAATTCCAAGAAAGTAGTGCAGTTTTCCCAAATCTTTCATTGGAAACCTTTGATTTAGAGCAACAATTAATTGCTGAAGTAGAATCGAATTGCTTCCCAGTCAAGATCATATCATCCACGTATAATAACAACAACAAAGTTTCATCTTCATGTTGATAAACAAACAGAGATGGATCAGATTTGCTGTAAAAGAAGCCAAACTCTAATAGAAATCCACTGAATTTATCAAACCATGCTCTTTGTGCCTGTTTAAGGCCATATAATGCTTTCTGAAGTAAGTGGACATGATTTGGATAATTTGGATTTTGAAATCGAGGAGGTTGTTCCATAAAAACCTGCTCTTGTAAGTCACCATGAAGGAATGCGTTACTTACATCAAGTTGATTAATTTCCCAACCTTTTACCAATGCAAAGGTGAGAACAATTCTTATGGTTGTTGTTTTTACCACAGGGCTGAATGTTTCAATATAATCAACACCCTCTTCTTGATCATATCCCTTAGCTACCAAACGAGCTTTGAATCTGTCAAAAGAGCCATCTGCCTTAAGCTTAGTGCGAAACACCCACTTACAGCCAAGAACATTCATGTCATTTTTTAAAGGAACTAAAATCCAGGTGTCGTTTCTCTGTAAGGCAGCTATTTCATCCTCCATAGCAGTTTTCCAACCAATGTTTTTGAGAGCTGAGACTATTGACTTCGGTTCTGTAGGGATATTTGGAGAGGTGACTAAGGCATATTTTGGATTGGGCTTAGAAATACCAGATTTGAACCTCGTAATCATTGGGTGAGAATTAACAGAAATATCTGAAGAAGTAGGTTCTGAAATGGCTGATTGAGGTTCTATTTGAGGCTTAATTTGTGGTTCTGTATGAGGTTCTGGTGGAAGGTTTGTTTGAGGTTCTGTTTAAGGTTCTGTTTGAGGGTCTGTTTGAGGATCTGAGAATGATGTTTCAGAATGTACATGTGGTGGTAAATGGAAAGATGCAGAGATTTTAGTTGATGCCTGATGAGGGAGGTTTTGAAATCAATAGTCCCTTCTCCCAAGCACTTAATAGAGGAGTATCTGAAGGCTTCCTTAAGGCTAAATAAGTATCCTGAAAAGGAAAGCTGTTTTCATCAAAAATAACATGCCTTGATATGTATACTCTGCCTGTGGGTGGATATAAACAATGATAGCCTTTATATTTTTCATTGTACCCAAGGAAAATACATTGCAGAGACCTTGGATCAAATTTGTTCTCTGCATATGGCCTGAGATATGGATAACATCTACAACCAAAGACATGCAATGATGAGTACTCAAGTGATCTTTTAAACAAAACGGAGTAAGGACTGACATTATCCAAGGGAATAGAAGGCAGCAGATTAGTCAGAAAAGATGCAGTGAAAAAGGATTCAACCCAGTATTTGAGTGGAACCTTAGCTTGAAAGGGCATTGCCAATCCCAACTCAACAATGTGGTGATGCTTCCTCTCAGCAAGTCCATTTTTCTGAGGAGTATATGGACAAGATATTAACTGCTTTATCCCTGAATGAGCTAGATGAGATAGGAAAGATTTTCCAATAAATTCTCCTCCTCCATCACATTGAAACACCTTAATTCTCTTATCAAATAAGTTTTCCACCATCTTTCGAAACAGAACAAATACAGATAGAAATTCTGACTTGTGTTTTAATGGATAAAACCAAGTAAAACGTGAGTGATTGTCTACAAATATTGCATAATACTTGAATCCTTGTACTGAGATTACAGGAGCTGGACCCCAAAGGTCACTATGTATTCTCTCTAGAGGTTCATTTGCTTGATAAGTGGAATCATAAAATGGGAGCTTAACACTTTTACTCAACTGACAAGAATCACAAACATCACTAGAGGCTTTATTTATAGTAATACTATTGCTGGAACTGAGAATTTGCAGTATTTTGGAGTTTGGATGGCCAAGTCTTCTATGCCATATATCCTCACTGGCAGATCTGTGTCTAATTAAGAATAGAGCTATGAAGTCTGTGGTCTCCAAGACTTAGATACCCTCGCATTTGCTACCCTTTGCCAAGATTGATTTGGTTGCTAGATCCTTTATGTACACAGATTGTGAATCAAACACAAAATAGCAAGGATATTCTGCTGTTAATTTTGATACAGACAACAAGGATTTTGTCATAGCAGGTGCAACAAGGACTTCTTTAATTGGAATTTTACCTTCTTGAGTTGTAATTGATGTTGTGCCAACATGTGTAATTGGTAAAAAGGATCCATCTCCCACCATGATAGGGTCTGATCCCATGTAAGGAGTAGCCGACTGAAGTGTATTTGTAGAGTTTGTAACGTGTGCAGAGGCACCTGAGTCTGGATACCAATCCGTTCCTGCAGCTGATGAGATTTGTAAAGCCTGCAAAGCTTTTGTAACATCAGCAATTTGAAACGCATTATCAAATCTATGCCAACATTTTAAGGCATTATGCCCTGTTTTCCCACAAATTTGACAAATAGGTCTAGTATTTTGCTGATTCAAATACTCTGGTGCATAAGCTTGCTGCATAAATCCTCTTCCTCTTGTAGAATAACCAGTCCTTCCCCTTTGATTCTGAAATCTACCTCCTCCGCTGATATTATAACCATTTCCTCTTCCAGATCTAGCATAAGTATCTGAGTAGTATTGAGTATTCTCATTCTGTATGTTGAAAGCTAGGTGAGGTGATACAGCATGAGGATGATAATTGTGAGTGTTCATTGCTAAACTCTTTAACTGAGATACAACATCATCATAAGTAGGAATAAGTGGTTTGTGCATTGAGGTATGAATAACAGTTGCAAACAATTCATACTCTTTACCTAGTCCTTGTAACAGGCGAAAAATCTTCATGGATTCTATCACTGGTTTACCAATTGAAGCTAAATGATCACAGATTAGCTTAAATTATTTTAAATATTCAGCCATAGTTTTTCCCTCTTTTGTTAGCATTTGCAGAGATGCTAACAGATCAAACTCTCTTGATATAGATGATATAGAGTGTTGATTAAAGTTTTCTGATAAAGCTTCCCATACCTCTTTTGTTGTGTCCAGTCCAATTACATAACCAAATACATCCTCAGAGAGAGTTCCACATACCCAGGACTTAATGAGCTGATCAGTCTGCAGCCATGATTCATATTCTGTATTTGTAGCTTCCACTTGAGCACCATCTATCTCTCTTCTGATGGTTTCTGATGGAGCTTGCTCATTGCCAGTTATGAAGCCAAGTAACTTCTGACTTTTCAGTAATGACTCCATCTGAGTTTTCCATATGAGATAATTTGTTTTGCTGAGTTTTAGAGTAACAAAATTTGAGATGTTTACATGGATTGGAAAAGGATACTTTAAAGGAGTAACAATCGCCATTGTAGAGAAGACAAGCTTCTAAACAACAAGCTCTGATACCATGATGATTTTCTGTATTTGTAAAAGAAGAAGAGAACTTAAGAATGTATAAAACACAATTGAAGAAATATTGAAGCTCTCATTCCATTCTACTTGATCAATGTAACAGTCTTCGGCTTATAAAGCCTTACAGAATGCTAAAAATCAAAATACAATTTTCCCCTTTTAACAACTTTAACAAACTCAACCAATTACAGCAATATTATCAGCTAATTGAGAGGCCTAGAAATCGGTTATACACTGCAACATTTGCAGAGAATTTCTCTTCTATTTCTCGAGCACTTGACCTTTGGTAGGCTGACTTGAAACCTTCTGAAACACCCCAAAAATCCTTCCTCTCCAAACCTTCTTGTTTAAGCCGAGTGTCTTCCATTATATCACTGTTGATAATACCAAAAGTTTTTATTCCTCGTAACCTTTATTTTGTATTTTTTTATAAGAACATGAAATTATTGTTAATGTATTTATGTGTATGTATATATAAAAGAAAAATATAAATCTTAGCTAATTACTCTATGAAAATCTTTTTTTGGGTCTTTTAAAATATTTTCAAAATGATTAACTAAAAGTTAAAATTTCAACAATAACATGTTAAAAGGACGGTCAAATTGATTCACATATGACAAAATTGTAAAAGAAGTGATATATACAAAATTTAATCCTAGCTTTAGAAAATTACATATATATACTTAGTCTATTACCTATCAAGTTGGAACGTTAATCGAGAATGCCCAATTTGGACACAAACTCGTCAAACTCCTGCTTGTTTAATGTCTTTGTTATAATGTCAACCAACTGTAGTTTGGTGGACACATGTCGTGTAGCAACATTGTAGGAGACTATCTCATTGCGAACACAGTAACAATCAACCTCTATATGCTTCGTAATCACGTGAAAATCCGGATTTTCACTGATATGCAAGGCAGCTTGACTGCCACAGTATAAATGCATAGAAAGAGAATGTAGAATACCAAGACTATGATGAAGAATCTTAAGCCATTTGAGTTTGCGGACCGTTATAGCCATAGCCATGTATTCTGTTTCTGTCGATGAAGAAGATAAGGTTGTTTGCTTCTTGGTCTTCCATGAAATCGACGAATTACCCAATTGTATGAACCAAACCGTGAGGGACTTGTAGTCTAGAAGGCAGCTCGCCCAGTCGGAGTCACACCAAGCAGTTAGTCGTAAGTCACCAAAGGCAAGAAGAAGAATCCCTTGACCCGGGTTGAACTTAAGGTACCTTACAACACGTAAAGTAGCATTCCAATGATCGACCGTCGGATGATGCATGAACTGCGAAAGTGTATGAATGTTGTAAGAGAGTTCTGATCGTGTGACACCGAGATAAACCAGACAACCAATAAGACGACGATAACACTCTGGGTCAGGGAATGGATCAGATGTCGAGAGCAGAAGTCGATGATGTTGTTCCAGAGGACACGCAATGTGTTTGGCACTAAGAAGACCTGTCTTCGAGATAATATCAAGTGCATATTTACGTTGACACAAATATATATGTACCCACCAAACTTCAAGTTCCAAGGAAATATTTGAGAATACCCAAATCTTTCATATTGAAGCTAGAACTAAAATAAGCCTTCAAGCGATGAATAGCCAAGGAAGAGTTACCAGAGAGAATCAGATTATCGACGTAAACTAGGATATGTAGTCGGACGCAGTCGTGGCTGTGAGTGAAGAGTTAATGATCGACATACGATTGCTGAAACCCATACCACTGCAATGTCGTGACCAACTGATACGAGCATGGACAATATCGAGGAACCCGAGCATGAAGAGGACTTCCTAACAACACAAAAAGGTCTCGTGTCCTATGCTAAGGCTAGGAAGCTCAAATATGCCACCGAAGGACACGCCCTAATAATACAAGAAGGTCCTGTGACTCGTGCTAAGGCTAGAAAGCTCAAGGACCCCAAACATGAAGAGGACGCCCTAAATTTACAATAAGACCCCGTGACCCATGCTAAGGCTAGAAAACTCAAAGACGCCATAGGAGGACTACTTGTAGCCGTGCGGGTTCATGACGAGTGCTCGACTCCACAAGAACAGGTCAACATTCGAGTCGTACTTCACGCCGAAGATCATCTTACGATGATCAACAATTAGGGCAAGTGTTTCGTGTGTGCTCTTTTCTCACCATTGGTTTTGTCCCACGTGATTTTCCAATGGCAGTTTTTTAATGAGGCCACAAATCACTTACGTCTTCCTAATTATTGATTTGAGGCTTCATAAGTCGATCGTATCGAAGCATATTACCGTTGCATTTATTTTATTTGAAATTTTTGTTCATTTAATCCACAAGTCTTGCATGGCTTGCATGCGTGCTAAACATTTATTGTGGCATTGAAGTCTTGCATGGATTCTTTGTCTTCTAATGGTTGGCCCCCTGTGGAAAATCAATCTTCATTTTTTAACTTGAAAGCTATTCTCTTTGAGAAATTCTCTTGTTGGTGTGTAATATCCAGCAAACAAAGTTTTTTCTTCTCGGTGTGTCATATCTAACGAAGACAATCTTCGGTATATTGAGAGTCTTCCGCAACTCTAGTGTGACCCATCATTCCACACGCCTTATGTAGGAGAGTCTCTCGACTCAGCTGCAGCAAGGATTATCCTGTTCCTACTTTCGTTCTAGAGTGACGATTCAGCGAGGAACTCATGACCAGTTTAGCAAACCAACAACGAGGAGCTTGTTTTAGACCATATAATGACTTCCGAAGACGACATACATGACTGTGAGCTGCAGATCTAAAACATGTAGGAAATTTCATATAAACTTCTTTCATGAGATCGTCGTGTAAGATAGCATTGTGCTTGTCCATCTGGTGGACCTTCCAGTTTATCGATGCATACACTGCGAGAAACACACGTACAATCGTTATTTTAGTCACCGATGCGAACGTTTTTATGTAATCCAATCCCTTTACTTGTCAATTATCTACACAACGAGCCATGCTTTATAGCGTTCAACGAAGCCATCAAAATGATACTTAATTTTATAAAGCCACTTACACCTGATAGCTTTCTTTCTAGGAGGAAGTGATTCTAACGTCCATGTGCCATTTTTTATGAGCGCGTCAACTTCACTCTCCATGTTCGTGCGCCACTGTGGATCTTTCAAGGCATCATCATATGTATTTGGCTCAACACTAGAGGTAACCGCTACAAGGAAAGTACCATGGGCCATAGATAACTTATCACGGGATACAAAATGACAATATTGCTCACAAAAATGAGAAGATGAGATGAGAATTGTTTCGATCATAAACCAAGACCTAGTTCCTCGGTAGCAGATACAGGAGGAACCACAGATAGAGTCAGAGCTACAGACAGAGTAGAGATGTCGGACGATTGTGCCATAGAGGTGTTTTGTGGGCTGTGGGAAAACCGAGGGTACCCGGTTCTTATGCCAAATCCTCAACAGTAGGTAGAGTAGGCGACGATGCTGGCTAAGGAGGAGACGGGGCAGAACCTCCCTCACGGCAGGCCCGTTCAAAGATGAACCCAGAGACTCCTCATCGTCGTCAGCCAATAACTAAGGAATTTGAGGATTACCGATAAGTACTGTGGGATCTGAAGAAGTTTGAGATACATTCCGAAAAGAAAATTCGGTTTCAATGAAGACCACATCACGAGACACAAGAAATACTTTTCGTTCCATGTCGTATATACGCCAACCTTTTTTGACCACTAGAATAACCGAAAAAATACATCACTGACTACGGGAGGCAAACTTATCACCAGTGTGTCGTTGGTTGTGAGTGTAGCATAGATAACAAAACACGTAGATGGGTGAGCAACGCGGAGAACCATTGATAACTTCAATCGGAGATTTACCTTGTAAGATCATAGAAGGGGTTTTTTTGATGAGATAGTCGGCGGTGAGTATGCTCGCCCCCCAAAAATCTATCGGTAAGGCAGACTGAAAAAAGAAGAGCACACGCAACATTGAGATTATGACGATGCTTGCGCTTAGCTTGTCCATCTTTTTTTTAGGTGTACCAACGCATGATGTTTCATGTTGAATGACATGCTTCATGAAATAGTTAGAAAGGCGAGTAAACTCGGTATCATTATTGCTTCGTATCGTCTTAACTTAGGTATTGTACGTCAGTCTATCATAGCAACAAAGCCTGTGAGAAATTTGGACACTTATAATTTCGTGCGCATTAGATTAAGCCAAACTCCGTGTGAGAAATCGTCCACTATGGTAAAGAAATACTTAGCTCCCGAGAATTTCAGAGTACGACGGACCCCAAATATCGCAATAAACTAGATAAAAAAAAGTGTGCACTTTTATTATCACTCAATGAAAAGGAGTCACGTGTCTGTTTGACACGGAGATAAATATCACATGCCTTATTACGCAAATCTTTAGAATGTGAAACTCAACACCAACACTGGAATTAAGCTAAGAACTTGAGATGACGGATGACCAAGCCAAGAATGCCATATATCAAAGGAGGGTCGTGTAGATCGAACGCTAGCCACATGAATACCCTTGAAGTAATAAAGCCTTTCATGTTGTTCATTCGCTCTAATCAGTATCCTTGTAGTACGGTCCTAAATAATACATAACTTGTCATCAAAATTCACAATACAATCTAAATCATTCAATAGTTGTGAAATAGATATAAGATGGAAGCTTAAGTCGGGCACATGAAACACATTATGAAGCTTAATGTCACTGGACAAAGCTACGATTCCCTTTTTAGTGGAAAGCGTGGTTTTGCCATCAGGAAGCCCGACATAGCATGTAGGCATGGTCACGAGATTGGTGAGAAGATCCAGACACTCTATCATATGATTACCATAATCGGAGTCTAGCATCCAAGACACCGACCGTTGTTTACCATTATATTTTCATTTGCATTTATTTTATGTAATAGAGATCGAGAAGAGACTTCCACTGTCTGTTGGTCATGCCAGTCATTCCATTTTTGTCAGCATCATTGAGAGGAGGTGTGAACTGAAGAGCAACATTACTGGCCTGTGTCTGAGCCACATTAGTGCTAACCACGGTACCATGATCCCGTCCGCTAGAGGAAGAAGAAAAAGGTTTTCCGCATCCCATGTTTCCTCAACCAGACCCACGAGGTTCAATACATTCAGGCCAGCAATCCGGGTAACCATAAAATTGAAAGCATTTATCAACTGTATGTCCCTTTCATCCACAATGATAACACACCACAGAGAGATCACGTGCTTCAATGCATCCCCAAGATTTAGTATCTATATTAACCGAGAAAACCATAGTTTCGAGACAATCTTCAGAAGTTTTTGCCACTGGTTATACATCTTCATCTTGAACAATCGTAGCAACAACTTTCTTAAGGCTCGGAAGAGGATCATGAGCCAGAAGATTCGACCGAACTATGCTATAAAGCGTGTCATCCGGTCCGAGAAGGAACAAGTGAATTTTGTCCTCTTCCCTTTTTTTCTCTAGCTTGACCACAAGGTTACACTTGCAATTGCCCGCATGTACATGCATCACACACTCACATACCGACAAGGGATCAAACACATGGAGATCTTCCCAGATGTGTTTAAGTTTATTAAAATAAGCTCTCACTTTCATAGCACCTTGTTTGCAAGTGTACAAGTCCTTTTTCAAGTATAGGATCTATGGTCTATTAGAGATAGAGTGTGTCTGCTTAATATCATCCCAAAGATCTTTAGCAACCTCAATATGAGATACGTGAGATCAAAGATCAGACGATAGTGTGTTGCGAATTGAGGACACCAAAAGAGAATTTTTTGCCCACCAATCCTCCAATATTTCATCATCATCAGTGGGTTGTGGTATGGACTCATCGACGAATCCAAATTTCTTACAAGATCTCTAGACCGTGCGAATTTCCTAATCCCAATCAATATAGTTATGATCATTCAAGATTACTTGAGAGATAACATAGCCGAGATTATCGCTCGAACTCAAATTATATGATGATATGGTTTTGCGGGAAATTGTCTTAGAAGTCATCACAGTACTCTTGGAGGTTTTGTCTAACATAGTTCTTCACAAACACCATAGTCATGGTTACAATCACAAGCACAAGCTCCGAAAACAGAGCACGAACAAGGCAACGCAAATTGAGTCGCAAGCCCGAGTAGAAGACAGATCTGGCGAAGGACACGAGCAAAGAACACGAACAAGGATCCTCTTGGGACCTGGCGAAGAACAAAGATATGGTGAAGAAGACATATTTGAAAAAGGAGACGAGCAAAGCTGCAAAGGAAAATAGATATGCGGACGAAGGAGAACAGATCTGGCGAAGGACAGCACTGAGTGCAAATCCGAGCGCAGGGAAGGCAAATCCGAGTGCAGGAAGGCAAGAATCAACGTAGGTTTATGGCATGGTTCTGAGCGCACATTCGAGCACCGAAAGGAGGCTCGGGCAGCGCAGGAATCATATATGAGCAATTAGTAGAAAGAAATGTCGAATAGAGACAAACACAGAAACGAGAACAAAGTTTTACGGTAATTTTTACTGTAAGAATCAGAGGAACACTGATACCATGATAAAGAGGCCGATCGAGTTGATTCATATATGCCAAAACGTTTATACAAGAAGTGATATGTACAAAACATAACCCTAACTTCAAAAAAGGGGTAAACAAAAAAAACCCTCACAGATATATTTTAATAAAAAAGAATCTTCTACTTTCAGGTGTTTATTTTAACCCCTATATAATATTTTTTAAACAAAATGAACATTTAACAGAAAATGTATAAACAGTGTTATATCCCTCACCTGCTTCCTTCTCTTCAACAACAATAAAAAAGTCTGTGATCAAAATCTAAGTGAGTTTGGGCCTCCTCCCATTTTCACTCTCTCAAATTGCAGATAAAAGGTCTCGAAAGTGGCGTAAACGGCAACGATGGTGGGTCTTGCACCTTCGATTATGGCGACAGCGATGGCGGGTCTTGCACCTCCGATCGTTTAGTCATGTTTACAACGACCTTTTCATCTTCATAAGCGACCTTTATCCTTAGAAAATCATCCTCTTGTGAGTGAACAACACCGTTTGTTTCGGGGAAACGTGGAAGATTTTCTAAACTAGGGCTTTCCTTGAACGGTTTATGGCTCTGAGATCTAGCGAGGGACTTTGTCTCTTGTAGTCGTGAACAGTGAAGCTTGGCTTCACTTCTCATCTTCTTTTTAGCACCTCCATCAACCAAGATGTTCTCCACGATAACAGGATCTTCAACAGTTCCTGATTTATGGGATGTCGACGCATTTAGTTGTGTTTCACTGGAACAACACTAGCTAGAGCTCGAACTCTGACTACAGGCTGGAATGTCCTTGCATGCTTTTGGTGAGGTCATGTTAGGGAAATTCGCGTAGAAAGAGCCAATGGGTAGAGGACCCGAAACTCCTTGAACAGAGTCAATCACCCGTTGGATTTTCTGTAAGGAATGACCAACTTTCTTGATCTTTCTGGAAGGCCACCTCTGTATCCCATGCCGCCGGCATATTCTCTTCAATGTCGTTGGAAAAAATGAAAATTTCCAAGAAATAAATTCATGTTGCACAATTGCTGTAGTTCCTGGAATGGTAAGTGACAGAGTCTTGTAGACAGGGAGCTGCAAATAAGATATATCAACCACATTCGTTCAAGAAAGCTTATGCAGAGTAAGCAATTTCAGCAGACCATCTATCAACAGAGGAATTTGTTGTAGCAACCCAAATACTACTATCCTGCAAAGCCAAACTCTGGATTGGATGTTCCTTAGTGCACATCAAGACACTCTCTCTTGTCGCCAAATCTGTCAGATACAACTGAGGGAAACAACATGCATCATGTGAGATGCAGAAAATAAGTTGCGTAAAAGAGAGGGACTATAAAATTTGGTTTGCAACTCACACATTGGTCTCTTCCACCGCTGTAAACATGACTAAACGATGGGAGGTGCAAGACCTGCCATCGCTGCCGACCATAATCGGAGGTGCAAGACCTGCCATCGTTGCCGTTTACGCCACTTTCGAGACCCTATATCTACAATTTGAGAGAGTGAAAATGGGAAGAGACCTTGAATTTTGATCACAGACTTTTTATTGTTGTTGAAAAAAAGGAAGCAGGTGAGAGATATAACACCTTTTATACATTTTCTGTTAAATGTTTATTTTATTTAAAAAATATTATATAGGGGTTAAAATACACAACTGAAAATAGAAGGTTTTTTTTATTAAAATATATTTGTGAGAATTTTTTTTGGTTTACCCTTTTAAAAAACTATATATATATATATACCCTTAATCTATTAAATTACTATTGTATATTTAAGATGAAATAGTTTGATTAATAAATCCAATAAATAAAAGAGGCTCCCAGTCGAAATTGAAACATTCTTTGATAAATTTATATTAATTAGAACTCAAAATCAGAAAATATACATAACAAAACTGTAACACCAATTAATTTATATAATAATATATTTATAAAATATGTGATATTATATAACTTCTTAAATTTATGCGTCCAAGGTTAAATTACGCCTTTTGATTTAAATGAGATAAAAAAGGATTGATAAAAATATAGAATATATGGTTGCAAGCAACTCATAATTTTATCTTTATTAAAATTTATAACAAATATTACTAATATTTTATGCGGGTATTTTATATCTTCGATTGACGCGTCAAACTTATGGGATTCACTTGTCTTAATCAAAGAAACACAAAATCCTTGATTTTGACTTTACATTTACTAAATTTCATATTGTCCACAAATTAAAATTTCGATTTTTTCTACAATGCTATTTGATTTTAGATTGAAATTAAGTTCCAATTATTTATATTTTTCGCATAAAATACAATTTAATATATGATGGAAGTATTTTCATTTATTGACGGTAGTATAATGAAGACATTCTTTTAATCGAGCTTTAATTAAAGTTTAGTTATTGTGCTTACGTCAATTTCTACCGATTTCTTACCTTTTTCTACTTTTTGTTTAGTCGGTAGCCAGAATCCTACAATGTTAAATTTTATACAAACCTAAGAAATTTATAATTTGATATCTATATCAATCATAATATACTGAGAATTGAAAATGTATCTGATAATTATATAACTATATGTTAATTTATGTAATGTGATCTAATAATGTGTTATAATAATTGTTTCATATCGGTTAACATATAAATTTTGGACTCTTATATATAGTATTGCACAATTCTAAATTTTTGAGCTAATTTTTGGTTTGATTAGTTGATAACACGTAGTGTGTATTAGTTTTAGGTTATGCATTTATATTATTTTCGTATAGTTTGCATAACATGAGTTACAAATCCGACACGAACATTCTTTATGTACTCCCTTTTTGTTGATTTTCAGGTTTTAAAGCGATAAGGCCTAACCGAGCTTTAGAATGTCAATTTCTGAATTTAATTGCACATACTGGAAGCTACAAATCACTCGGAGCAAATTATAGCCACGAAACCAAATGGAACACCAGAGTATAGAGCAAAAAGGAGCAAAAGCACGAAATTAACTAAGCCCGCTGATGCGTTATCAAAGTTAAATAAATAACCTAAACTATCCGCAACTGCACGACACGTGTGTAGTACTTCAGGTGTCGATCCCACAAGGACTACGCAACACAACCTAAACTCAAACTACGAATTGAACTTGCTAACGAACGAAATATGGTTTTAAGAATAAAGTACTAAAAACAAATAACAAACTAGTTCTTAAGAATGAGACAAACGTTCCAGGAAACCAGTTTCACTACAAGACTACCGAAACCAACAATCAACCTATCTATCATGCAATCTCAGTCAAGTTATCTAAGGCAGACGATCCTAATATGATATCTACCCTCTCTCAAGGCATAGACACGTGATCTAGTCAAGTTATCCCCTACTTTCGTGGCTGACACCTTGAACTAAACCTATAAGATCTGTGATTCATCCGTTTTACCCTCAACCGCTGCTACCCTACTTTCGTGGCCTATAGTCGGTTGTTCTAAACCTGATCTTCTAGGACTAGAATTCTCCTTTTGGTCCTTCTCCTAACCCCTAACACATGCATTCTCCTTTCGGTCTCTACTCTCTCTCCTCGATCAAGAACTGAAAACTGAGTGAATCCGCTCGACCTCTCACTCCTCTCTTCTTCTTTCCTTCCTCTTTTCTTTCCTTTTCTCCCTTTCTTTCCTTCTAGTCGTTCAGTTCTTCCTTTTGTTGCAGCAGTCATCGATTGTTGTCCTTTCATGAGTTTCCATCCTTTGAATAAGTTGGGTGACGTTTCCATTACTTTCTCCAGCGAAATATCACTTATCTCTTCTCTAAAGTCGTTTTCTTATTGTTTAAGTCCTCAACAAAATCCCATTTTTTTAAGAAAATTTAACTTATTTGGAGTTGCAGGTGACGGACGCGACCCGTGCGGGCTAGGTAAGTGACCCGCTCGAGTGCGGCGCGGATGATCGCGCAAGAACGCGATGGAGAACAAGGCAGCCCGCTCGGGCTAGAAGGTGCCCCGGTCGGGCTGGTTTATTGCCCGCTTGGGCTGAGTTGTTGCCCGCTCGGGCTGAGGCCCCGGGCGTGGTAGTTCTTGCCCGACTCGTGCTAAATTTGCTGGACAAAATCACCGTAACAAATGCCCGCTCGGGCTAGGGAGTTACCCGCGCGGGTAGTGTGCTATTCCTTGGCGATTCTCGTCCCGTTTGTCCCGTGATGATCCTCGATGTTAGTACTTTGTCTCATGCACGTCCTTTAGCTCTGAAATGAACCGAATACGCATAAAAACATGTAAGAACATGAAAACACGAAAACAAGTAAAAGGATACGGAATCATACGTAAAGCATCACATCTATATCATAAACATCTCTAAAATCGTGTAAGAAGTACGTATAAAAACGAGATGATCAAAATCCCCTAGACTTGAATGTTTGCTTGTCCCTAAGCAAACGTAAACGTGGAACACATGGGGTATACAAAATTTGAGAATTTCCCTTTCTCCTTGAAATACCGCTAAAGCGAATCTAACTGATCAACTAGCACGTCGAGAGCAAATTCGGCCTAATTAAGTTTTCAGTCTTCATCCTAGGTTCACCAAGGCTACGCACGAGAAAGTAAATCAAGGGAAAACTAAACAAGCCACCGTAACTCTCTCCACCAAACAAGACTTTAGACAATGCTAAACCTAGAATAGTCGAGGATACTTGTTTCTTTTCCGAGCTTCTTTCTTTCTTTATTCCTTTTTTTTTCTTTTCTTTTCTTTTTCTTTTCTTTTTTTTCTTTTTTTCTTTTCTTTTTATGCAGACACACTAGGCTTCTAGGACGTCGGATTTGAAGGGATCCAACCTCTACTAAGACCCAGACTACCGATGATGGTATACTCATGCATCTCGTTCAAGAGTGCAGCGGAGTAAGCGGCGTTTTATTTTGTCATGCCCATAGGACGTAGAAAGATGATCGCCAACCCACAACTTAGACTCAAACCATCGAAAGAGTATCAAGGTCGATGCACTCATATCGATATTAGATCATGCTTTTACGCATTATTTCTATCGACAGCGGAGTGTTAGTGTGCGCTCTTAATCTGCAAAATAAGCTCGATTTCATATGATATAGTGATCCTCATAAAAAAATAAGTAAATCATCGTCTACACGGAGTATAACCATCTGATAGAGAGAATAAATGATAAACTAGTCTAGCAATCTCGTCTAAACCACCCACAAGCAACACTAGGATTCCCAAAGAATTACAACCTATTGTTTGTCAACCGACTAATAAGCTCTAACGCTTAGGAAAAACCTAGCTCAAACATGCAAAATCTCACGGAAAAGGCCAACTTCTTAAGCATCCTAGGTTCAGTGTTCATCTCAAAACGTGGCACCGGGCAAGTGCTTGGGACGACTCTGACTCACGAAAGCAAAAACAAACTAAAAACTACAAAATCAAAGATGGAAAATTAATTGAAATCACCTGTCAAGCGTGTGCTGCTCCCCCAGACTTGAATTGAACGGCGTCCTCGACGTGAAGCTCCGATGGAGGGTAAGGGAAGTGAAGTCACGTTTGTGGTGGTATTTTTTGTGTTTTACCTATTTTTTTTAACGAAAACGATTAGCCGAGTCTTAAACTAAAAACTAAGAGAAATAAAAAAACAGCTGGGTTGCCTCCCAGAAAGCGCTTATTTAACGTCTTTAAGCTTTGACGTCTCCATTCCTCATGAGTGCGCGATGGGTGGATCGGAAAGTGAAATGAAGTTTTCATTTTCGATCAGTTGAGCGGCTTTTAGCCGTTGTCCATTAGCTTTGAATGTTTCGCTCGAATCGCTCCATAGTTCCACTTCTCCATGTGTGAAGATTTCTCGTACCTAAAAAGGACCAGACCAACGGGACGGTAGTGTGCCCGAGAAAAGTATAGAACGAGAATTGAAAAGTAGAACTAAATCACCTGGTTGGAAGTCATGAGGTAGGATCTTCTTATCATGCCATCCCTTAGTCATTGCATCTTTCTTTGCCACATCATGCACGAGATTCACTCGTTCGCTGTCCGAGGTTGGATAAATGGTATCTGCATTGAAAAGTTTTATGATGTCTTTTTCCATTACCTCTTGCAAGTACGGGTGCAGCATCCTTTGAGTTTCGGTGGAAGGTTCGTGGTTGTCTTCCGTATAATTTCCATGCATACACATTGAAGAGCTGACTCTCTACGCTTCTTTACGCGTGTGGGTTGTTTTCTCATCTCATATGCACTCAAGTTAGCTTTCATAACAGCAGGATATATTTTATCGCATTCAACGTACTCATACCGAAAAGAAGACGGAGGTGGCTCGGGCTCAAGTTTGGACGTCTTCTCCACTGCGAAACCAGCGTGCATTTCGTGTGGTATCTCCTCACATGAGGTGTCTCATAATTGCTTCAATAACACTTATGAATTTTGTGTACACCTCGGCTCCTTCGTCCGTAAATCCTGCATTATCGCAAACTCGTGTTAAATATCGTACAAAGAGGATCAGAAGCACTTACTTGATCAAGCGTGTCTTTTGATAACTCGTCCAGTGAATCGACTGCAAAACAAGACTCCTTGGATAAGGTTCCATTCATGGGGCTGGACAATTTGAATTCTATCGTCTCATCTCCGACACGTAAGGAAAGCTTTCCTTGTTGTACGTCAATCATGGCACCTACAGTAGCTAGGAACGGTCTACCAAGAATAATAGGTACCCTAGCATCTTCCTTATCTCAAGTATAACAAAATCAGTGGGAATGCAAAGCATACCTACCATGGTGGGAATGTTTTCAACAATTCCCACCGGATATCTTACCAATCTATCCGCGAGGCGTAGAGACATCTTTGTAGGTTTGAGATTCCCAAAGTCCATCTGCTTGAAAATTAAGTGTGGCATGATGCACACGCTTTCTCCTAAATCACACAAAGAATTTTCAATATCAAGATTATCTATTGTGCATGGAATGGAGAAGCTTCTGGGGTCCTTCAACTTTGGTGGCAGCTTGTTTTGAAGGATAGCGTTGCATTCCTCCGTGAGTGCTACCGTTTTGTTCTCTTCGATATGCCTCACTTTGGAAAGAACCTCTTTGATGAGTTTGGCGTGATTAGGCATCTTTTGGAGGGCTTCCATGAATGGGATATTGATGTCAAGCTTCTTGAGACCCTCTACGAATCTGTCCACTCTCTCTTCGTTCTTGCTGCTCACTAACCGTTGAGGAAACGGTATCGGAGGTTTGTACGCCGGTGGAGCAATATATGGTTTATCTAAATCTGGTTCAACTCCTTCTATAATTGCAGTCTTACCTTTGCCTCTTTTCATGGACGTACCAGCAGCTTGCTCTCACTCTTTCGAGGGTGAATCCTCGATCATATCGCTGCTGCACACATAAATAGCATTCATGTACTCTCTCGGGTTCAATTCGGGTTTACCTCGAAGCTTTCTGGGATTTCGTGAAGATGAGGCAGCATGCTGTGCTACGGAGTTCTCTAAACTCTTCACATGGTTGCTCAAGGATTCCATCTGATTTTTGAGCTCGTTGATCGCTATCCCCACATCCGCATTGAATTTGGTTTGAGTTGAATGTTACTGCCTTTGCTCCTTAATAAATTCGAGCAACACTCCTTCTAGGTTTGACGAAGAGGCTTGATGAGGTTGAGGAGCTTGCGGAACTTGCTAGAATTTCTGGGTTTTTTTTTTGCTGAAAATTTTGCTGCCTTTACTGAAACCCCGAATACTTTACCGGTTGAGTCATTCGATACGAAAGATTCGGGTGATTTCTCCAATTCGGGTTGTAGGTATTTCCGAATTGAGTGTTTCCTTGCTGCTGAGCATAATTCATCTGTTCGAAATCCTCATGTATCGTGCATTGATACGCTACATGCTTCGTATCTCTACAATTCACACAATACATGGCGTTCGCTGCATTACCCATTGCTCTGCTCTGATTCGGCTCATATAGACGACGAGTGTTGTTAGGCATACCTCTCGGTGTTGACCACATGGTGTGGTTCATGGAAAAGTTATCGATCAGCTCGTATGCCTCCTCGATGCTCAGATCCATAAATGATCCTCTGGAAGCGTTATCCAACGTCGTTCGGTGTTCATCTGAAATTCCATTGTAAAAGGTTTGGATAACGTACCACTGCTCAAGACCATGGTGTGGACACAACTGTAGAAGATCCTTAAATCTGCCCCATGCCTCAAACAAAGTTTCTCCATCTCTGCATTTGAACGTTGTGATTTCCCCCTCATCTGAATCGTCTTGCTCGAAGGAAAGAAGTGTGATAAGAACAATGTGCAGAGCTAATCCCAAGTAGTGATAGATCCAGCGGGGAGCGATTGCAACCAAGTTTTCGCTCTTCCCCCAATTGAGAAGGGGAAGAGACGCAATAAGATCGTGTCCTCTGAGACTCTGTGTATCTTGAATGTACCAGAAATCTCAAGGAAGTCTCTGAGATGTTGATGGGGATCCTCGTAATTTCCACCCATGAATTGCTTCTGATAAAGCATGTTGATCATCGTCAGCTTAATCTCAAACTGTTCTTTCGCAAAAGCAGGCATCCTTATGGCTTTTTACACGTTGTTCATGTTCGGCACCACGTAATCCCTGAGACGACGTGGTAGAGGAGCCTGTGGTTCTCGCGGTTGAGGCGCAAGTGGCTGTTGCTTCAAGTGCCTTAAATTACCGAGAGGTAATTGAAGCTGTTCGTGGCCGTTCTGATTATCCATATCTCGTTGATCTGACGGCTCTGTGTTACATTCTTCCTTGCCCTTTTCTCAGTTGTCTGCAAGTTCGCTCGATCTCTAGGTCGATTTGGAGTAGATTTGAAGCACCTTGAGACCTGGTCATAAACTAACAAAGGAAAAATAGACGAAATTAGGTAGAAAGAAACGAAAGAAAAGAAAACAAAAGCAAAAACAAAACAAGTAAGACTCTAGGCTCGAATCTAAGACGTGTTGACAATAGTCTCCGACAACGACGCCAAAAACTTGATGTGTTATCAAAGTTAGACAAATAACCTAAAATATTTGCAAGTGCGCGACACGTGTGTAGTACTTCGGTGTCGATCCCACATGGACTACGCAATACAACCTAAACTCAAACTACGAATCAAACTTTCTAACGAACGAAATATGGTTTTAAGAATAAAGTACTAAAAACAAATAACAAACTAGTTCTTAAGAATGAGACAAACGTTCCAGGAAACCAGTTTCACCACAAGACTACCGAAACCAACAATCAATCTATGTTTAATGCAATCCCAGTCAAGTTATCTAAGGCAGACGATCCTAATATGATATCTACCCTCTCTCAAGGCATAGATACGTGATCTAGTTAAGTTATCCCCTACTTTCGTGGCTGAATCCTTGAACTAAACCCATAAGATCTGTGATTCATCCATTTTACCCTCAACCGCTACTACCCTACTTTCGTGGCCTAACCTCGATTGTTCTAAACCTGATCTTCTAGGACTAGAATTCTCCTTTCAGTCCTTCTCCTAACTCCTAACACATGCATTTACTTGGCCTTCGTAAACACAAGTCAATTAAGCACTCAGATAGAGAATAGATAAACGAAAACAGGAAGATGCATTCAAAGATAAATCAAAGTGGTTCTGGGATAGCCATGGGCTAATCCCTTCTCTTAGAACAAAACAAACTACTCGCTCATGCATCCGTAAACAAACATAAACGAAATAGAAGGTCTATGGAACATAAAACCAAAACGAAACTGAAGTCTTGGGTTGATCTCCAATGCTCCTTGTACGTCTCCTTCGCAAGAACCTCCTTCTTCTCTCTACTCCCTCTCCTCGATCAAGAACCAAAAACTGAGTAAATCTACTCGACCTCTCACTCTTATCTTCTTGTTTCCTTCCTCTTTTCTTTCTTTTTCTCCCTTTCTTTCCTTCTGGCCGTTCAGTTCTTCCTTTTGTTGCAGCAGCCACCGATTGTTGTCTTTTCATGAGTTTCCATTCTTTGAATAAGTTGGGTGACATTTCCATTACTTTCTCCAGCGAAATATCACTTATTCCTCTTCTCTAAAGTTGTTTTCCTTATTGTATAAGTCCCCAACAAACTCCCATTTGTTTTAAGACAAATTAACTTATTTGGAGTTGCAGGTGACAGATGCGACCTGTGTGGGCTGGGTAAGTGACCCGCTCAGGTGCGGCTCGGATGATCGCGCAAGAACGTGATGGAGAACAAGGCAGCCTGCTCGGGCTAGAAGGTGCCTTGGCCGGGCTGGTCTATTGCCCGCTCGGGTTGAGTTGTTGCCCGTTCGGGCTGAGGCCCCGGGCGTGGTAGTTCTTGCCCGACTCGTGCTCAATTTGCTGGACAAAATCACTGTAACAAATTCCTGCTCGGGCTAGGGAGTTACCTGCGCATGTAGTTACTATTCCTTGTCGATTCTCGTCCCGTTTGTCCCGTGATGATCCTCGATGTTAGTACTTTGTCTCGTACACGTTCTTTAGCTCCGAATGAACCGAATACGCATAAAAACCTATAAGAACATGAAAACACGAAAACAAGTAAAATAGATACGGAATCATACGTAAAACATCGCATCTATATCATAAACATCTCTTAAATCATGCAAGAAGTACCTATGAAAACGAGATGATCACCCGCTCGGGCTTGAAGAGGCCCTCGTGCGGGCTGCCTCGGTAGAAGTTTTAGCCCGACCCATGCTGAACATCAACTAGCTCGTGCTCGGGCAGATCAAATGAACCCGCGCGTGTTGTCTCACTAGCCCGCGTGGGCTACAAAACTCTAGAAAATTTCACACGCCTCAGGTTGGAAAAGGAACCGCTCGGGCTGTTTGATACACGATGAGCCCGCGCGGGGTGAGCACATAGCCCACGTGGGTCCCTTTTCAAGAACAATCTATTTTAGGCTTTGAACGAAAATTAATCAGAAAAAGGGGATGGCTAATGAATTTAGACGGTGGCTAGGGCCAGAAAAGAGACTGAAGACACAAGGAGAAACTCAGGAGAAGTTGGAGAAGGAGAGAAACAACAATCCGGACTTCGGTAACAAGATAGGAAAGATCGAGGAATCCTATTTCTTATCCTTTATCATATCTAGGGTTAATTTCTCTTGTTTTACAGTAGTTACCATGAGTGAGTAGATTTTCTGCTTTGAGTTAAGGATATCGGATTTGTAATGGATGCTTGATATTATGCGTTAATGCTTCCTCCAATGATGCTCCAATGATACTTAAACCATTGATGGAGACATCATCGGTCATGCAGTCTCCAATCCAAATGGTAGTTAAAGATCATATATATACATTCATATATTCATATCCAAACTAATATGTAATATGTCGCCTATCTATTATCTAATACATATCAACTTTTATAATTTATATATAAACTAGACATTCTGCAAGGATACAAAACATTAATACTAGAATCGAACACAAAGACTAATAGAAATTTAAACTATCGATTTTACAAAAATTACGGTCATGAATAACAAAAAAGGTGTGTTTATATCCATTATATTCATGTCACTACAATTACAATTATATACAAGGAGAAATTCTTCTAGGTTTGAGAATTGTCTCAATCTGGGCATTCAATAATCTTATATTGATTTGTCCTCTTTAGAAGTCTAGATCATATTCGAGTATTATAATCATTGACATCTCCATCGAATAACCTATACATTGAACATACTATCAATAAATCTACTCTCTCTCAAACTCTAGACCCCTATCCAAACTTTTCCAACCATTGACACCTTCATCTAGTGACTTACATATTGAATACGTTATCGTCCAATATTATCATTTATAAATCGATTAACCTACTTCTTGATATGATAATTCATGTTAATTTAATGCATACGTTATAAATAATGTGACTCATCCATAAAAAGTTGAAAAAATAAAATATGCATTAAATCGTAAAAGCAAATAACAACAAATTCAATCATGGAGTACGATGAATTATAAACACACAAACTATAGCCTAAGGTCTGGATCAAATCTATGGATCTACATCTTAGAAATGAAATATAACAAGAAACAAGCAAGTATATAAATATTAGGAAAAGCTCAGTCGATCTCTCAATTAATCGTCACCATGACCTCGCCTTTGACCCATCTTCGTCGCTAGCTCGATCCTTTAATGTAGTCCGATAGCTTTTTCACTCTTCGCGTAATCTAAAAGTCTATTTTTCTATACTAACTTTGATGTAATATCTCATATCGCTTGACCGAGTTGGAAGCCATTCGAGTCAAGAAAGGCTACAAGGGTAAACATTCCTTCCTCATTAATCAAGTAGTTTATCGCTTTGCCTAACCGATTTCTCGAGGACTTCTATGCATCTCATTCTGACACGCTTAGTCAAGTGATTATAAACTCAGACCAAATGATTTCTATATTTTTCGACTTGATGCTTGTTATGTGCTAAAAACTTTCCATGTTTCTCCATAATATGCTCCCTAATCCCTATCGTCTGTAAGTTCACAAATGACGCAAAGGAAACGTAAAAGGAAATGCAAAAGATTAAAACAATCTAAACAAAATAGAAACATGTAATAGATCATAAAGAATTTTATGAGGGCAAGGAATATCTAATTTTTTGTCATAATCTCAAAGGTAATGTTTCTGGTATATTTCTAGTCGAAATATGAAAAACTACATTCAATTCTAGATGGAAACTGAGTTTTGCGAATTATCTTCGAAACTGGGCTTCCCTAATTCAAGTTTCAACCGACTTCTTTCATATACATATTTATCATTTGTACACCCATCCAACCCTCTCTTGGCATTTCAAGCTCTACCCCCACCCACCTCCTTACTAGCATGATTCTTTGGAAATATGAAAAATATTTTCGCGTAGTTCAATCTCTTTTAATTGTTTCGGGACATGCCTAACACGTTCATTTTATTGAAATCAAGGAAAGGCATAAAACAAAGCACCAAAGAAAACAAAATTTAATGGAGTCCAACTAGCGGGACAAAAACAAATTCAACCTCCAAGTCCGCAGAAACGGTCCTGACAGTCCAATCTCACTAAAAAAGAGGCACTTGAAATAGAATTTGTATCAAAACATTTCCAATTTGAAGCCTTCAAATATTCTATCCATGAGTAGTAATATGGTGAAAACGATGTAAATATGGGCACGAGTCAGGTACTCGGAAACTTTTAGGATATCCGAACCCGAACGGGTAATGGATTTTTTACTGAACAATAACCTTGTGTCACATGTGTCAAGTTTGGGATACCAAACAATGAGCCAAATACTCGCAAGTACTCGAAACCCAAAACCAATTCACAATATCTTTTTTTTTCAAAACCTTCTCACCATCATCATTCTCCTATGAAAAGATCGGTGCTTGCAACATAGAGACAATCGGTGAGAGAGGCACAAAAGGCGGAGGAGGGACAACCACTTATTTCGCGAGCTCGAGTCCCAGGCTGATGGTTACATATTCTAGAACTCATTTTCTCTTGTGACTCCTTCAGACCTAGCTCTAAAGATAATGAAGAAGACAAAGGACGATCATTTATTTCATGAGCTTAGCTCCACTAAGGCAAAAGAGGACGACTAACGAAAGAAGGATGACCGACGAGAGAGGGACACCCAGAGAGAGACACCACAAAAAAAAAACCGGTCATTTCCAACGGACATATCCATTGCAAATAACTTATTTTCCGTTGAAAATGAAATTTTCCAATGGGCTTCAACGAATTGTTGCCGTTGGGAATCGATCGTTGAAAAACTACATCCGTTGCGATTTGCAATGGCGCTGCAATGAATTTTATCTTTGACAATATTCGACATATTTTAACGGATAAATCCATTGGAAGTATCAACAAATACACGTTGCAAAGTTTCAATAGATGCCTATTGAACTTTGTCAACGAGTATTCGTTGGTGATTTTCAACGGGTATCAGTTGACAATGTCCAACGGATACCCGTTGATATATGTTGGTGGAAAAGAAAAACGGATGTCCGTTGGAAAGAAGATGGCGATAATTTAAAGTTGCCAACAGATGCCCGTTAAAAATATGAAACATTTCTAATGGGTGTCCGTTGATAGTTTTTATGAATATATTAAAAAAATAAAAACAAAACCAAAATAATTTAATATATATATATAATTTATATAAAGTTCAAAAAACTAATTTACTACATTTTATCTAAACACGGTACTGGTTGTCTTCATCCTCATGCTCGACAATGCCTCGAGAAAGGGTTGCATAAGAGTCGATGATCGATTCTTATCTCGGTGTAGTTGCCCTCATCAGTGGTGGTGGCTGATACCGATCATCAACTCTATGTTAATGTCCATCTGACGCATCTATGCTTGCGTATCTCGAAGCTCATCTTCGTTGCTCAAAATGTAGTCTCAAGCTGCTCGATGCGTCCATCTTGTGTGTAGGTCTCTTGGACCACGAAGGATACCATCGTGGTGTCCTCGACAATATCTTTTTGTAGAGAACCTAGAACATATAGATGCCCCTTATACGATCTAACAAATTGCATTATAAAACACATTAAAGTTAGTATATCATTACAAAATATTTATATAATTAAAAATTATTATAATAATAATGTTATTATGTACCTCTAAATAAATTTTGTCCTATTATAAAGCACTCAGATCGTTGGGAGTTGAACTAATGGTTTGTAATTATTGTGTGATCTTCTTGGTCACACCTTTCACCGTTCGTTCTGTTTGAAGGTCAACAAGCTTAGGTTCATTGACCTCTTCCCCAACGACGGACTTCTTGGGGATGGTATGCATCGTCATATCTCAGGATCAAAGTCATATCCGGAAATAAAAAAGAATCGGTAAAAATTATTTATATTAATAATTTAAATTTTTTATGTAAAATTGTTAACTAATCATATTATTATAATGTTAAAGATGCAGAGGATGGAACCGACTCTTCTTAAGCTTGTTATAGAGACCCATGCCAAGAAGAAGTCTGTCGTCGGGGATGAATCGAGCTTGTTGACCCCCGGGCAAAATGGACGGTGAAAGTTGTGACAGAGATGATCACACAACAATCACAAGCCATCGGTTCAACTTCCAACGATCTTAATCCTTTACAAAATGAGAAAATTTATTTAGAGGTATATAATAACATTATTACTATAATAATTATTTAATTATATAAAATATTTTAAATCAATATATTAACTTTAATTTGTTTTATATTTCAGTCTGTTAGATCGTATAAGAGGCGTCTATATGGTCTGGATTCTCTACATAAAAGATATCGTCGAGGACGCCATGACGGTACCTCCACGATCTAAGAGACTTACACGCAAGAACGACACATCGAGTAGCTCGCAACCACACTTCGAAAAACACAATATGCTCTTGAAGAAACACAATATGAGCTTCTAGATGTGTCACATGGAGAGTATCATTGAGTTGTTCACCAGTCGAGTGTATCAACCACCACCACCGATAGGAGCAACAACGCCGAGAAAAGTATAAATCATCGAATCCGATGTAACCACTTCATGACGTATTGGCGAGCACATAGATGATACGTCGGTGTCTGTTTACATGACATGTAGTAATTTAGTTTTTTTAATTTTGTATAAATTTTATATACATTATTTTATTTTTTATTTTTTTCTAATTTTTTTTTATTTTTCTTAATTTTATTCGTAAGATTATCAATGGAAGCCTGTTTGAAATGTTTAATATTTTCAACGGGCATCCGTTAGATTTTTAAAATTTATGTAATTTCTTTTTCAACGGGTATTCGTTGCTATCTCTCGCCAAAAACTTTTAACGGATGCTCGTTGCCATCTTTCGACGAATGATCATTGCAAGTGTCACACGAATATTCGTTGAAACCTATCAACAGATATTCGTTATGATTCGTTGAATATTATCAACAGATAATATTCGTTGCACCATATTCTAGCGCTTTTCTACAATGCTGCTCTTTGTAATGCGATCGATTTTTCCCTCGTTTTGTGGACTACTCTGCTAGTCCAGAATTATAGACGAATTGCATACGAATTACATTTACAGACTCTCAATTACGGACATATAAGTTTTGTCACGAAACCATCTGCAAACCCATTTCCGAACGGATTCTGGATGGATGTGGTCGTTCGAAATCCATGTTTTTCTTGTAGTGAATGTGATTTCATTATTCGAATCCAAATTCGAACCCATAGATAATGTGATCTCATTATCCGAATCTTTGAATTTCAAATATTTTTCTGTAGATTTGAGACGAATTTCAGATCAGAATGATTATATCAGATAATTTGTAAAGTCTTAAACGAATAATATAAAATAACAAAACATAACATTCTATAAGGTTCAAATTTGAAAAAAGGCTATACAATAATAAGTTAAAGTAAATATTATATAATTAAACTAATTGATAAATTAAAAATTATCCAAAACTAAATCGATTTTCTAAACTAAATGAAATAATATAAGCTGATAGATAATGACACTTTCCATATAACTTGTAAAAAGTAAAATTATGACGCAATCTCTAATAAAAAATTAACAAAAAATAGAACCATCGGAATATTATATACATTAAAAAAATAAACGATACATAATAATAAAATATTATTATCTTGAGGAATTTTCAAATGTCTCGTCGTTTTCTGTATGTGTCATGAAGTTGGAACCCTTATGATGATTGGGTTCTCCAACTATCAATTTTTTTTATTTTCTAATTTCAATTGAATTAATTATGGTTCATCATCATTATCATCTTCATTATTTAGCAGAACTGTTGACATTCGATTTCATGGGCAAATAATAATGTCGTCTACTTAATTAATTATGATATTAATTATTAGTTTTCCACACTAAAACATTATGCGTTAATACAAATCAAGAACCATCAACTTTGGGTGTCTACCACAATATAGAAAGAAAATAAAATTTTAAAGAAATTAAAGGCAGTAACATATATTATCCATCCAAGTGAACCATATAGTTTCAAAAGTTTTATTTGATTTTCATATAAATTAAAAAAGCAGTAACAAATGAATGAACCATGAAGCGGATTTATTATTATTTTTTGGTATTAGTAACTCCATATGATTTTCATATATGTAAAAATTACATTCCATTAAATTAGAATATATTGTATCATCAATAATTTTTTTAAAAATATTTTGATAGAGTTATGTTTATTAATCCAAATATCATAAATATATACCATGACTGAGAAACTTTCAATTGGATTAAAAACTGTTTGATGTTAAAAACCAGAAAAAAATATTATTGAAATATTTACAAAAAATTTTGAAAAAAAATACTCTTGATATTTTTATGAGTAAATAATATCCTTGAGGTGGCATGATTTATAACATTATATAATAACCACAAACGATCAAGGACCCTTTCGTCCTTGTTCTTTGTCCTCCTCTTACCACAAGATAACTAGAACGGAAGCAACACAATACAAAAAAAAAAAAAAGAATTTGCCATTTTTTTCTGTAATAATTTTTAAATGTTTGTATAATTACTTTTTTTTTTCTATTTGGAGCGTAAAATGGATTGGGATCCTCTCTCGCTCTTTCTTTGTTTCTTCTCCGGTGTGTACGTCAGCTTCCACAAGCTTACGTCATTATCCCGGTGTTCGTCGTCGTTCTTCTGATCCTTTCGTGACACTTCAAAGGTCTCTCTCTCTCTCTCTCTCTGCAGTCTTCGAAGGCTGTTTGGTTACTGGGAAAATGAGAATACTTAGCAGAGAACGACGATAAAAGATTAAAAAAATTAGGGGTTTTTCCAGAAACCCTTTGTTGGGTTCTGTTTTTTTTCTTCTAAAACATTTTTATTCTAACTTTTTTTTGGAAGAATTTATCGTAATTTGTGTGTTTTTTAGTCTCTCGTGCGACCTTGGGTAGATGGATATTTGATGATCTTTTGCTGGGTTTTGCCTTTATTTTGATGCTTGATTCTGAAAAGTGAATATATTTTAATTGTTGAAAAATGAAAAAGCTAATGAATTTTTATAGAAAATTCTGAGTAGGGTTTGTGCTAATGTTCCTTTTGGTGTTCATTCCATTTTTGTTAAGCATGCCCAAAATATCTTTTTATTTTATATTTTATGCTTGGATAATGGGATTTGGATTTCGGGAGTTTCTCAGATGTTGAGTTTTTGCTTGGTTTCCCGGAAAAGTAAAAGAAAAATCTTAAAATCTTGCAACTTGATTTCATGTTCTTATTAAGTTTTAGAATTTGTTACTTAGAGATACAAAAATTTTGATTCCCCTTGAAGTCAAATCATATTATAATCTTGTGGATTATCTTAATATCTTCCCCTTTTCCAACACATTATCATCTTCAAAACTGAAACTTAACTCAGAAGATAATCTGAGATGGTTATTTCTAAATCTATTAATCTATACAAAAACCTGAATTGGATAATGGAATTCCAAGTCAGACATAAATATTCTCTTACATTCATCTTTTGTCCTTTAAACAGTTATTAAATTCCATAGATTCTGAAAGTGAGTCATCATCATCCTCTCTGCCTCTGTTTGTTTCCCGGGAAAAAGAATCTGTGGGGAGAAATGGCTGAGTAAAACAAAACATCTCTTCACTACTAAGTCATACACTAGGCTGCTCTGCTTCATTATATATTATACCCCCACTTGCTCTTTGGTTATACATTTCTACGTATGAACACAACATGTTCATCTCACTCTATAACTATCTAAACCTTCTCTTCTTCGAGCTTTCAGATTCAGGATATCAACAAAATTTCTCCTACGTTTTGATCTTTGCTTGAGATGGGTCATTTTTCTTCGATGTTCAACGGCTTAGCACGATCCTTCTCGATCAAGAAGGTTAAGAACAACAATGGAAACAGTGATGGGAGGGAGGCTGCGGATGAGATGGCGAGAGAGGCAAAGAAGAACGAGTTGATTCTGCGGTCTTCTGGTTTCGTGTATCTTGATGGCTCTAATAACTTGGCCTCTGTTTTCTCCAAACGTGGCGAAAAAGGTGTTAATCAAGATTGCACGATTGTATGGCAGGTAATGTTGCTTGCAGAACTATCCAAGTTTTAGGATTAACACTAGCTTCTTTCCATGTATGGTTTGCTTATGTCTCTTAGGTCATTGCAGCTTTTGCTTGAGCCATTTTGGAACCCCAATAGCCATTGTTCCTCAGCGTTTTTCCTCGATTTTGATCGTTTGTCTTGTAAAGAATTGATTTCTCTTTTGGGTGATCACTGTTTGTGTGTGTTTGTATCTGCTTCTAGCTTGTCTGAATGCGGCCTGTACTAAGTGTACTGTAAGAAGCGATGATCATTCAAAGTTTGGTGATGAATGAACAGGAATTTGGGTGCCAAGAAGATATGCTCTTCTGCGGAATATTTGATGGACATGGTCCCTGGGGTCACTTCGTGGCCAAACAAGTACGAAACTCTTTGCCTTCGTCTTTGCTCTGCAACTGGCAAGAGACTCTCGCTCAAACTGCACTCCATCCTGACCTCGATCTCGACCCGTCTGACAAAAAGCTTCAGCGATTCAACATCTGGAAACGTTCATACCTCAAGACTTGTGCCGCAGTTGATCAGGAGCTCGAGCATCACCGCAAAATAGATTGTTTCTACAGCGGCACGACTGCTCTGACCATAGTTAGACAGGTTCAAACCTTGAAGCTACTGAAAATACTCGAAAACAAAAAGAAATGGTGATAGGTTCTGATGGTAAAAGATTCGACCGTTTCTTTTCGTTTGTGTCCAGGGTGTTCTTGTCCTAAGAAACTTCTGAACAACAATCTTGAAGCATTTCAACTGAAGTTTCTCACGTTTATTCGGCTGTGGTGCAAAAACAGAGGAGGAGGAGCGGATAGTGCGATGCAACGGTCGAGTTTTCTGCCTCCAGGACGAGCCGGGAGTGCATCGAGTGTGGCTACCAGATGAGGAATCTCCGGGACTTGCAATGTCCCGAGCTTTCGGAGACTATTGTATCAAAGAATACGGACTTGTCTCAGTCCCGGAAGTCACACAAAGGCATATCACAAGTAAAGACCACTTCGTTATCTTGGCCACTGATGGCGTAAGCATCAAAACCCTAAATATATCGTAACTCTGCGTTGGTTATATAATATGTATATGTAACTTAACGGTTCATTCTCGTCGATGAAATGAAGGTATGGGATGTGATCTCCAACCAGGAGGCCGTGGAGATAGTTTCGTCAACCGCAGAACGGCCTAAAGCGGCTAAGCGGCTCGTGGAGCATGCATTTCGTGCGTGGAAGAAAAAGAGACGGGGAATCGCAATGGACGATATCTCTGCCGTCTGTCTCTTCTTCCACTCTTCCTCGTCTTCATCAACGCAACGCAATCATATTGAGACCGCTACCAAGTAGCGTTTTCTGGTGCCAACAGGTGCACAATGTGATGTAAATAGATTAGGTTAAAATGGCGGTGCGATTGCAAAACGCACCGCAACATTTTGTTGCTCACATTTTCACAAAGGAATCGATCACACGTTGCGTTTGCGTTGAAACCAATTTGATATATTCGGTTCAACAATGTTAGAGACGAATCAAAGTCACATACCATCAATCGATCGGATAGTAGATTGATGTGTCTAACTGTACGAAAAAGAAAATCGATTGAATCTGTCATCAGAACTATAAAATGTTTTATACAGTTTACATGATAAATATTCACAAGATGAAGCCAATGTTGAAAACCAAACATAATTTGCATCCGCCCCCTCTGAAACCGACATAATGTTGAATCGGTTAGATAAAACCGGGAAATTAGAACCGGTTATGGTTGTATAACCAAAGTGAAGTTCAGTGGAAGACATGAGGAGCAGTGTAGAACTCAGTCTCGTTGAAAACAGGTCTGAGATCTGATTCTTGACACATGAAGTGTAAGGGGAAACAGACAAGGTGTCCTCTTGTCTCTTTCAGCCTCTCCATAGCGTCTATTTCTCTCTCACCATATGGGTTTAGCCTCTCAGGAGCTATGCCCAGATCGATTGTCGTGTGACCCAATTTGTCTTTCCAAAGGGAAGTGTTGTATCTCAACGCAGCTCTGCATCAAATGTACATGAAAAACGAAGCATTAGTTGCAACTTAAGATTAGCTGATGAGCGTTTTGCGATTGGCTATTTCGAATCCCTTGTCTAAATAATAAGAAATGTACGAAAGTTTCAAAAATGAGTTCAAAAATTGTTTCAAAAGTTTTCGTTTATATGAGTTAATGATTTATATCCTAGTAGATGGAGGAAAATACAATATAACTCTCTTCATTACGTCTAGACTCGATCTTAGAATGCGTATATTATAACCGTGAGTCTAACATCGAAATATTAAAACGAACGACATTATAATATCTTGTCAAATATGAACTTAGGTCTAATTAATGTGAAAATCTACTTCAAAAAGTTTAATATTATCTAATATATGAATCCATTATTCATATTTTAACCGATTTAAGACAACACGACATTACCAGATTTGGAATTAAAACGTGAACATCGCAACCAGCAATCTAATATCAAAATATTCAAATCGAGACAAACCAGACTGATACAATATCAAATATGGATTTTGGATTATCCAATACCATATATATGAATCCATTGTTCTAATTGATACGTGACAATATAATAATATAAAATGAAATATATACCTAGAGTGGATATATTCATTGGGAATGCAAGAGAATACTTGTTGGTAAATATCAGTGTTTGCCTTAGCCGTCGCTATTAACAGATCCTTATATGTAGAATCTGCTATTGGATCTTCGATCTTTTTCATCTAAACACCCCGAAAAGATGAGATCTTCAATTAGGGTTTCGTTCAAGAAAGGCTTAAAATTCTGAAAATAGTTCTTTACAACATGTAACTAATGAAGTTACCTCTTCGGATTGAAGGCCGAGATGCTCCGACCACAATGAGCATCTGAGACTGAAAGAGAATTTTCCGGCCATCCATCGCTCTCCGTTCATCCATGATTCTATGAAATCATTGTCTTCGATCACCACTCCGATCTAAAGGACAACAAAAGATTCTATAAAACCCCCGTATACATGTATTTATATTAAAACTGAAAGGATTATGAGCTACGCCTAAGTACCTCAGAGTCCCTGGAGCCAAGCAAGCTCCTGTCATTTATATTAGAAGATCCGATCAAAGCGATTCGGTCGTCCACGATCATTAACTTGCTGTGCACGTAAATCTGACTTGTGGCAATTGGACCGCCCTCGAACAGACGTCCATAAGATCTCAGACCGTAGAACGAAATGTAGTCATGCGTTTTGGGACCGAGCATTGCGCTGAGGCTGTCCAAAATCGACGTTCGTCCTCTCGAGATTGTACGGTACTGCCAATGCATTAAGGCTCGGACCGTGGCTGCTCCAAAATCATCAATACCTCCCTGTTGGTGTATATTTGGCATCACCAATAGTTATTTCGAGATAATGGAGACATACATATGTAAATATACATTATTAGGTTAATATATCAAAATGATTAATCAACTCTAACTATATAATCATGTTAAATGATAAATTAATGCTGATCATATATAATCCATAAATACCTGAAACCCCGGGAGAAGAGGAATGACGATCACAACGCGGAAACACTTGTCGTCTTCGTGAGCCTGCATAATGCGTCTGTACAACGCTTCTGAAACGCGGTTTTGAATGGTGTCGTCTTTGTCAAGCCCCGAAATGAAGAATTGGTTCTGTAAACCAAAAGATTGAAAATGACCAAGAGGTTAAAATTTTGGTCTTGATACGCAAATTCATTCCAACAAAAGATGTCGTATATGCTTGAGATTCTTACTTCAATGTAGATGAAATGTTGAGCGTTTTGAATGAGAGAACAATAAGCCTTGTGAATGCTTTCTTCGGGTTGGCTCGTACCTGCCGACCATTGGCTAACACTTCTGATGATCTGACACCGACAATCTAGTCTCTGTCCGACGTCTGGTGGCCAGCTATTTGTCCTCTCATCTTGGTTGCTTTCATCGCAAGTTTCGTCAGATATCTCATCTGGTTTCATTTCTTCTTGACCATTGGAAGGATCAAGATCTTTTTTTGAGCCACTGTTTGATTTATTCAAGTCTCCTGAAGACAATGAAAGAGGAAAGGTCACATTTTCATGAACTTCCAAGTTCAAATAATTTACCAAATCCAAAGATCTCAAACCTCTAGAGGCGATTTCTGCGTCAGTTTCTTGCGGAAGAAGCAATGGGATATCGAGGGACGGTGAGGTGGAAGAAAACGAATCTTGTCTGATCAAACCAAACCTCTCAGTGTATGCGTCGGGTTTGGTTGTTATGTCGACTTCTCTACTTCCCATGTAATGAGGAAGAACCATGTGATGCTGAGGCATCAGCAACGGTATCGCTTGCTCATCAGGAGCCTTATCTCTCTATTAAGAACACACCAAGAAGAGAAAAATGACAGATTAGAAGGATATTCATGGCCAAATCGATCCCTAGAGAAGGATATATAGATTACCTTAGAGTGATTCCACCGTTGGACGAAATGTTTGGCGATATCGTGGCAAGGAGGACCCCAAAGGGCACAATGTACGTCGTGCCACGGCATTCTCGGGTACTTTCTCCGGTCTAGTTCGTCTCTCATTGTGTCTTCCCACGAATTCGGTTCAGATTCCCTAACGAGATTATTCAGCAGTGGAATTTACAAACGTAGAATGATCCTCGTAGAATGCGAAATTTATGGTCATCTTTGGGTCTTACCTGGGATTATAATAGTCTTTTCCAGGCCAAATATACGAAGGGCAGTCGCTTATCTTGTGTTCCGTTGTGTCGTAGCGGCCGAAACACAAATCGAGTCCTCCGATGAAACAAATATGGTAATCCACAACCACTATCTTTTCATGGTGCGACCTGTAAGAGTTGTTGAACTAATGAAATGTCCAAACAGTAATTATTTAATAATTATTAATTAGTAATTTTGTAATTAAAAAATGTTAATTTGCAATTGTTATAAATAAAATCTGAAGGACAAATTTAACGATTAAGATCTGAGAAGCCTAAACCTAGCCATCAAATATTTTTGGAGAGAATAACTAAGGAAAAACACTCTATTCCCCCTTGAAAATCATGTTTTAGTCTTATGTTTCCTCGATTTTCACCTTCATCCTATTCCTCTCTCGATTTTAACTTTACATCGTATTCCTCCCTCAATTATAAAAACAAATCTGCCTAAAACCACCTCCATTATTTATCCGTTAACCAATCCGATTTTTACCCGATTTTGACCTAATTTTGATCCAAAATAATTCAATTTGACCTAATTTTGACTCGATTTAATCCCAATTTGTACTTAATTTTGACAAAAAATTTTACTTAATTTTAACTCAAATTTTAACAATAAATCAAGTTAATTATTCAATTTAATCGACTTATTTGATTTAATTGATTTCGAATAAAATTAAGTATGTTTTTTTACTTGAAACCAGTTTTAACCCAAAATCGACTCCAATTTTGACTCAATTTTAACCCAAAACCGATCCAATTTTGACTCGAATTATGATCTCAATTTTGATTCGATTTAATCCGAATTTTTACTTAATTTTGACCCGATAAAATTAAGTACCGTTTTTACTTAATCCTTAATTTTAACCCAAAATCGACCCCAATTTTGACTCAATTTTAACCATTTTAACCCAATTTGTACTTAATTTTAATCCAAAATCGACCCCAATTTTGACTCAATTTTAACCCAAAATCGATCCAATTTTGACCCAAATTATGATCTCAATTTTGACTCCATTTAATCCACATTTTTACTTAATTTTAACCTGAATTTTTACTTAATCCCAATTTGTACTTAATTTTGACCAAAATTTTTACTTAATTTTAACGTGAATTTTAACAATAAATCAAGTTAATTATTCAATTTAATCGACTTACTTGTTTTTATTGATTTCGAATAAAATTAAGTACGGTTTTTTATTGAACCCAATTTTATTCCAAAATCGACCCCAACTTTAACACAATTTTAACCCAAAACCGATCCAATATTCCCCCAAATTATGATCTCAATTTTACCTCAATTTAATCCGAATTTTTACTTAATTTTTACTTAAATTGGACCGGTTTTGGGTTAAAATTGAGTCAAAATTGGGGTCGGTTTTGGGTTAAAATTAAATAAAAATTGGGTTAAAAGTTTAGGTAATAATTAAGTAAAATTGAGTCAAAATTGGGGTCGATTTTGGGTTAAAATTACGGATTATGTAAAAATCGCACTTAATTTTACTGGGTCAAAATTAAATAAAAATTCGGCCGAGTCAAAATTGAGATCATAATTTGGGTCAAAATTGGATCGATTTTGGGTTAAAATTGAGTCAAAATTGGGGTCGATTTTGGGTTAAAATTGGTTTCAAGTAAAAAAATGTACTTAATTTTATTCGAAATCAATTAAATCAAGTAAGTTGATTAAATTGAATAATGAACTTGATTTATTGTTAAAATTCGAGTTAAAAATAAGTAAAAATTTTGGTCAAAATTAAGTATAAATTGGGATTAAATCGAGTCAGAATTGAGTCAAATTCAGGTCAAAATTGAGTCATATTTGGGTCAAAATTAAAATCAAAATTGGATCATAATCGGATCAAAATCGGGTGAAAATTGGGTCAAAATCAGATCGGTTAACGAATAACTAACAGATAAATAACGGAGGGGGTTTTAGGCAGATTTTTGATAATTTAGGGGGGAATATGATGAAAACTGAAAATCGAGGGGGGAATAGGATGAGGGTCAAAACCGAGGGGGAATAAGACTAAAACATGGTTTTCAATGGGGAATAGATTGTTTTTCCAAAACTAAAGGCAAAATGACTTTTTTTCAATTCATGATGACGTCAAAGAATTGGCAGCGGTTTTCAATCTTGTTACTAGGGGTGGGCGTTTCGGGTTATCCGGACCGACCCAGACCGACCCAACCCGAAAAATCCAACCCACGAGATAAACGAATTTTCTAGAAAACCCATATGGGTTCTGAATCTAGAACCCAAACAGGTTCGGGTCGGTCCGGATTGTGTTCGGGAGAACCTGAGGAACCCGAAAAAAAACATAAGTTTCTCTCCCCTAACATGTCGTCCGTCGACTCTTACTCTCCCACTCTCTGAATCTCTCGCTCTCGTTCTCAAACCTTGTGTCCATTGGCTCGCCCCTCATCCTCCGTCCGTCGGTCGCCCCTCATCCTCCCGTCCATCGCCCCTCCTCCTTCTGTCCGTCGCTCGCCCTTCATCCTCCATCCGTCGTAACTGCGATACCGATATCTGCTTTCTTTAGAGCCAGGGCATCATTCACACCATCTCCAGTCATACCACATATGTGCTTTCTTTGTTGAAGTCTATTAACAATTTCATACTTGTGTTTTGTCAATTTTTGCACCATAAATTGATTAGTATCGACAAATTCAAACCATCATAATGGTTATTTGTTAACTGAAATGCCTGGAAATACTCCTGCGAATCCATCAGCTTTCTCAATCAACTCATCCACCGGAAGAGCTCCCATGGAGGATCTTTGTCTTGTCCAAGCAATGTTGAAGAAGGATACATGTTTGTACCCATTCCAAGCCTTCGACCAGTTTCCTTGGCAATAGCCAATTGATCCCCTAGTTACCCATTGAAAACCCGAAGAACCCGAACGAACCCAAATACAATTCGGGTTTTTTTGGGTTCAATGTTTAAGAACCCGAACAACCCGAATCCAATCCGAAACCCGAGGAACCCGTCCCAAAAACCAAATGGATTTTTTTGGATTCAATTTTTTAAAACCCGAGGAACCCGTCCCGAAACGCCCACCCCTACTTGTTATTCGTGGAAGTTTCTTTTTATCGAAACTCATTCAAGACATCTAAAATTTTTCAATTTTTCAATTTTTCAATGGATTCGAATGAATGATTGTTGATTCGGAAAAGCAAACCCATAAAACCGAAATTCAAGAGGTTAGATCTCATATTTGAATTATTAAAAACGTTTTTGTTGCCTATTGGCAACCCTACAAGAAGAGTATCATGGATAAATAAGTTTAAAAGATTTTAAATATATATATATATAGTTTCTGCTAGAAGGAAAGAATCTTGAAATGGAAAGTTGTTACCAAAGATAAATGCCAGTGGAGAGATGGTCTGGATAGCGAAGAACTTTAACGTTCTTGTGAATGCTTTGAAGTCTTTTCTTGCTGTACATACTGTTGATCTTCAACGCTATCTGCACTTCTTTATACAGAAGAATGAATATCTGCAACGTTTTAGCGTTTGTATTTAGAATCAGAAACAATACAATCAATCAATGAAACAGATGTGTGGAGCATTCACCTTGACGCCCTCTTTTGCTTTGGCCTCAAGCAACGTGTCAAGCCGCGAAGAAGCATGATCTTGAAATGGACGTCTGAGATATAGCTCAGGGCAGAGCCACCAACCCGTCATGAATATCTGCAGATGAATACAATTTTGCATTGGGAACTCGAAGGAACAGAATAGATTTGTACGCAAAGAAGTAATCAGACAGAACCTCTGATTTTGCATTTTGAACTGCAGAAGCGATGGCTTCAAACGCAGAGTGACCATCAACAAACCACTGAGCCTGGCTCCCGTCCCGAGTCAAGCCTCTTGGTGGAGAAAACGAGTTAAACCTGTGAGGACTGCACCAACCAGCCTCGCCTATGGCATTTACCCACTCTCTCACTTTCGCACCGCTTGTCGTTCTCAAATTCACACTTCTGCTCCCACTCGTCACCTTGAACGCATAACGCAGCGGGTTGCATTCCTTGATCTGTTCAGCCAAACGCGGCTGCTCAGAATCCTCTTTCACATTTTGGAGGGATAACACATCGAAAACCATTATGTCTAGGAGCTTTGTACTGAACGCATCTTCGAGTAACGCCAAGAATCCCGGTTTCAAAACCGCCCACACCTTAAAACGATCAACGAACACAGATATTTTCATTCAAACAAGAAATATACGATCATTTTGAAGAGAAACAGAGTGTTTTACGTAGAGAAAATAATAATACCTTTGTCCAACCAGTTCCAAACCAGCCAAGGCAGTGAAAAGGATCGCAACATTGTTTACCATCTGAAACCGGAACTTTCCTAATATGCTTCACCATCACATACCCTTCTTTCACCTTCGGACCGTACTCTTTAGCAAATGAGAGTCTAGAAACTTCTAGAAACTTACAGACCTGAAAGAAACCTTACGTGTCAGGCAAGAAACAGAAGCGACATTCGTGATCACAGCCAAACCAACCTCTCGGGAATTCACAATGTCCAAGTTTCCGAGAAAGAGATTGATGTAGCCTTGCATTGTGACTCTTCCACGCTCTACAAGGCACTGCGACCGACCGATTGTTGGACGGATGATAGATAATGCTGCACGCGATGGAACGTTCCTGAACTTCCATAGAGATGAGACATTGTACGTAGCCGTTTAGGAGAAACACAACATATGTGAAAGGCTTACAAGTACCTGTTCTTGACACTATCTTGAGAGTAATGCAGAGGAATAGCGCCGTCGTCCGGTTCTTCTTCATCTTGCACAATGGATGAGCCCTGCAAATCTACTATCCCCAAGCTATGCAACCATTCTGTAACCTAAAAACAATTATGATTATTTCGTGGTCTAAACTGAAAGTGGTAAAATCCTTGAATAAAAACACTGAAATCTGTACCTGTTCTTGCTTCTCGTGGAGTTCTTCGATGAGCAAACGTTTCTTTAAAGCGAAATGTAAGTACAGAACTTGCGAAGCTTTCTTCTGTAATGTCCATTTGAACTGCACCATCACTAACCTAAAAACAATTATGATTATTTCGTGGTCTAAACTGAAAGTGGTAAAATCCTTGAATAAACACACTGAAATCTGTACCTGTTCTTGCTTCTCGTGGAGTTCTTCGATGAGCAAACGTTTCTTTAAAGCGAAATGTAAGTACAGAACTTGCGAAGCTTTCTTCTGTAATGTCCATTTGAACTGCACCATCATCAAATTTATAAAAACAGGCATTAAATTCAGGAATTTTAATTTATTATATAGTTGAATTTATCATCACACAAAAAAAATATTGAATTCAGGCTGGGTTGATATAATCACAACAATAAAACTGCAATCTTTGTGGCTTCATCGTGAACATATATATATATATATATATATATATAAGCAAAAAAAGAAAAAGAAAGATGAACAACTAAATCGAAAAATTTAACCAAGAAAACCCCCAAAACGATAAATATAAGTACACACGTGTATGGATGTAGCATATGTTGTATATGTACGTGTATATATACATATATACACATTATATGTGTATATGCGTGCGTACCTGTTTATACTGAAGCTCGAGGGTGTAAGAAAGAAGCAAGGGACTGATATCGACGGTGTCGGGTCGCGACACCGACACGATCGTAGCCTTCGGAAGCTCATCGAAAATCTGACATCCGCCGTGAGATAACGGCGTGGCCGCAGCGTTGGTTTTGGTCTTTCTCACGCCGTCGGACTTATCGCCGTTAGGATCTAGCAGTTTCACCGTCGACATTGATTTGCTCCTTTCCTCGCCAATTCATCCCTCTTCAACAACTCGAGGTTCTTGTACATTTATATAGCGTATGTATATATATTTGACGGAGAAGGATTCCAGTGATGCGAGATATAGCAGATCTTTGGTGTGACTGTCATTTGATTTAAACACGTGTAATAATGGACACGTGTATGTAGATGATATGGGGTTCTACGTTAAACCGGTGGACCATTTTGCCGTGCTTGCAACTTGGGTCCGGATCTTAACGTTATAAACTAAGTTTTGGTTTTACTTTCGCTTTCTCAGACAAATTAGCTGTTGCAACATGACTTTGGAAAATGACAAAATTACCCTTGAGATTTTTCCCAACCACCTAGTTTTTTCTTTAATTGGTTTAATTTTCGCTTTCTAAGGAAAAACATCCTAAAACAAAATTTTAAATGTTGATACAGATGGATTGAAATGAAGTTTTTATCTTATAAAAAATATCTTCAGTTTGCGAGGTTTTGGTGGATAGTATAGCTTTTGAGGTCGGGGTATATTAGTCATTTAACAGATATACATGGTTTGAGGATATAGGAAGCATATGCTACGCAAGAATCACCAACAAGAATATCCCACTTTATTTTGTGCTTTCCTTAGGAGAATATGCCAAAATTTGCTATTTATATATTTAGGCGTAAATGATTAGTGTATTGAACTCCTTTAATTCTATTAATCTATAATAAAAGCCCTCTCCTCAACATTTGACCGAGTTTAATTAATAATCTGAACCACAAAATTAGTACACATATGTAAAAACCATTTTTGCACGGCTGTATTAGTGAGAATGGACAAATTAGTATGTTCGGTAAAATGATTTAAGAAAATGATTATAACATTCTCAAAATTCATTAAGTTTATCAATAATTATCTTAAAACCAATTAATAATGAAAACCCAATCTATATTTTTATCTATATATTTTGAATTAAACCTCTGATAATTTTCCAGATATCTTTGAGACAATAACTGAAAGAATTCGTTTTAACTTTATACGAATTATAAATTCTAATTTTCTATTGCAAATCACATCAAAATTAGCAGAAAATCGTGATAAATACCTGTATCTATAGAATACGTAACGCAACATAATTGATCTTCTTGTTCCACGTGTAGCCGGATTCAACACACGGATGAGATGTGTGAAGAAGAAAAATGAGAGTTTGGTATTTTTTTTAAGTGTTGGTAACAAAATGAATCCACACAAATAAAAACTTAAATCTCATCTTTATATACATGTGAACCAAGGACCATAAACCGAGAGTTAACCGGTTAATTATCTGGTTCTCAATGTAACGTTTAATTTCGTCCATCATTAAATTAACGATATAACCAAAGGTCTGTACACATATAACCTCCCACATTTAATTCAATACTGAAGTCCGATCAAGTAAACTTAAATCCGATCACATTTAATTTGGACTAACCGGAAGACAACACTCATTCCAAAATTATTCACATATATAGGTCCACAAATATAAGAGTAAACCAAAAAATCTATAATAACTTTAATCAATTCAGATTTAATTATAATCAAATAAGGTTTATAAAATTCTCAATTCAAAACTAATTAAAAATAAGCGAATTGGTTATATTTTTTACATAGTATATTATATTGCTTCAAAGAAAATTTAACAAATTGTATCTAAAAAATAGGGAAAAAAAAGCTTTTAGCATCCTCAATTATCCTATTTTACGCCAATTCCTCTAACTATCCGACACAACCGATTCCCTCCTCATCTTACAAAATTCATCTGATGATCCTCTCAACTTTGTCAATTTCAACTGATGCCCCCTCCGTTATATAAGTCGTATTAATGGTGTTATCCGACCCGATTTCACCCGAATTCAACCCGATTTTGACCCGAGTTTGACCCAATTCGAATACCTGATATCGATCCAAATTTAATATAATTTCACCCAAATTTAATCTAATTTTACTCCATTTCAATCCGATTTCACCCACTTTTTACTCGATTTCATTGAATTTCAACCCGATTTAACCGAATTTTAACTCTATTCCACTCAAAGTTAACCTGATTTCTCCCAATTTTAACCCAATTTCACCTATATTTAACTCGATTTCACCCAATTTTTACTCGATTTCACCGAATTTCAATCCAATTTAACCGAATTTCAACTCTATTTCACTCAAATTTAACCCAATTTCACCCAATATTATCCAAATTTAACCTCACTTTACTTTATTTTAATCCGGTTTCACCCAATTTTTACTCGATTTCACCGAATTTCAACCCGATTTAAAAGAATTTTAATTCTATTTCACTCAAACTTAACACGGTTTCACCAAATTTTAACCCAATTTCACCGAAATATAACCCGATTTTACTCGATTTTAATTCGATTTCACCCAATTTCAACTCGATTCTCGAATTTCTAACCAATTTAACCGAAATTTAACTCTATTTCACTCAAATTTAACCGATTTCACCCAATTTAAACCCAATTTCACTCAAATTTAACTCGATTTCATGGGTTGAAATTATATTAAATTGGATGAAATTAAGTTAAAATTAGATAAATCAAAGTGGAATGCTATAAAATTCCATTAAATTGAGTTGAAATTCGGTGAAATCAAGTAAAAATTGGGTGAAATCGGATTAAAAGTGAGTAAATCGGGTTGAAATTCAGTGAAATCGAGTAAAAATTGTGTGAAATCGAATTAAAATAGGGTACATTTGGTTTAATTTAGGTGAAATTGAATTTAAATTAGGTGAATCGGGTTAAATCTAATTGAAATTGGATTAGAATTGGGTAAAATCGGGTTAAATTTGAGTTAAATAGAGTTAAAATTCGGTTAAATCGGGTTGAAATTCGATGAAATCGAGAATATTTGGGTGAAATTAGATTAATTTAGGGTGAAATTGGGTTAAATTTGGGTGAAATTCGGTAAATTCGAGTAAAACATGGGTGAGACCAGATTAAAATAGGGTAAAATTCAATTTATGTGAAATTGGGTTAAAATTAGGTGAAATCGAGCTAAATAGATTTAAAATTCAGTTAAATCGGGTTGAAATTCAGTGAAATCGAGTTAAAATGAGGTGAAATAAAGTTAAATTTAGGTGAAATTGGGTCAAATTGGGTGAGATCAAGTTAAATTTGAGTGAAATGGATTTTGGTTTTGGTTAAATCGGATTGAAAATCGGTGAAATCGAGTTGAAATTGCGTGAATTGAATTAAAATAGGTTAAATTTGGGTGAAATTGGGTTAAAATTGGGTGAAATCGTGTTAAATTTGAGTGAAATAGATTTAAAATTCGGTTAAATTGGACTGAAATTCGGTAAAATCGAGTAAAAAATGGGCGAAATTGAATTAAAAGAGGGTAAATCGGATTTAATTTGGGTGTAATTGAGTGAATTCGAGTTAAATTTGAGTGAAATACAATTAAAATTCGGTTAACCGGGTTCAAATTCGGTGAAATCAGGTAAAAATTGGGTGAAATCGGGTTAAATTTTGGTGAAGTTAGGTTAAAATTGGGTGAAATCGGGTGAAATTTGAGTGAAATAGAGTTAAATTTTGGTTAAATCGGGTTGAAATTTGGTGAAATCGAGTTGAAATTGAGTGAAATCGAATTAAAAAAAGGTTAAATCCGATTAAATTTGGATGAAATTGGGTTAAAATTTGGTGAAATCAGGTTAAATTTCAGTGAATAGAGTAAAAAGTCGATTAAATGGAGTTGAAATTAGATGAAATCGAGTAAAAATGGGTGAAATCGGATTAAAATAGGGTAAATCGGGTTATATTTGGATGAAATTGGGTTAAAATTAGGCGAAATCGAGATAAATTTGAGTGAAATAAAGTTAAAATTCGGTAAAATTGGATTGATATTCGGTGAAATCGAGTAAAAATTCGGTGAAATATGGTTAAATTTGGGCGAAATTTGGTTAAATTTAAGTGAAATAGAGTTAAAATTCAGTTAAATTGGGTTAAAACCTGTGAAATCGAGTAAAAATTGGGTGAAATTGGATTAATATAGAGTGAAATTGGATGAAATTGGGTTAAATTTGGGTCGACATCGGGTTAAAGTTGGGTATAATACGGGTCAAAATCGGGTATTCGAATTGGGTCGAATTCGGGTGAAATCGGGTCGGTTAACGCCATTACACGATTTCTATAACGGAGGATGGAATCAGCTGAAATTTCTTATCCATCCCGTGGTGTGGGCATATTCGATGGTAATCTTTGAATCGCTCCCATGCGTCATGTAACGTCTCGCCTCTTTCTTGAAGGAAAGAATTAATACGACTCTTGGCGAGAAGCGTTCTGTGGTCCGGGAAGAATTGATGCATAAACCTTTGTTCCATATCTTCCCATGACGTGATTGATGCAGCCGGCAAGTTGAAGAGCCAACGTTGTGCCGCATCTTTGAGAGAGAATGGGAACGCCATCAGATAAAGATCCTTTGCTCGTGGTAGCTCGTTCTTTCTACCTCGGATTCGGAATCAACTATTCCGACCCTTCTTTTCCCGCGCAGGCTTCTTAGTGTGCGTTCAACCTTGGGATCGTAGATGAGAAGTTTCTGAGTAGAGCTTCTCATGCAAATTTCATGCACAACAAGAAACAAAACAGCTAGCGTAAATCCGCGGTAGATAAGAAAAGACTCGATAAACGAAAAACAAACAAACACAAAAACAAACAAACAAACAAACAAACAAAGACTCCGGAAAGGACTAGATCTTAATCTAGCTAATTCCTAGTCTATGTCGTTTTTAGTCCCCGACAACGGCGCCAAAAACTTGACGTGTGGAAACACGAGGTTTAATTATTCCTAGACCACTTCACCGCAAGTATACGGATCGTGTAGTACCAGGGTCGATCTCTAGGGACTAAAGCAGCTAAACTAAGAATAAAACTAAATTAAGATGGGAAAGAGATAGAAAGGATGTGGTCCTAAATTTCTAAACTAACCTAAGTGGTGACAAACGAAACCAGGTTGGGGATAAAGTCAGATATGGTGAACACTACGGGTGTACGGGATACCGGGAATTGTATAGATGAAACGACTAAGGATCATAGATCTATCAACTATTCTTGACAACGGGAAATTCATGCCCTAAGGTGAGGAGTGATTCTTCCGAGCCTAAACCTCCTAACCATGGATACGTGCAACCCTACCTTCCAGCAGTGATTAACCCGTACCATGGCAGCATTACGTGCGCAATCATTATCCCTAAGATGACTAACCGACCGGTCAGATTCTCATTAGCCAAACTTAATCTACTACTTAACAGGTCCGGATTCATCCTTCAACCTTCCAGCAAAGTCTGAAATCCTATATCCCTGAGCGGTCAGCACTAGCGTAGGAAAGATAATGCTAAGCGTAGAACCGTAAATCAAGAATAAATGAATAAAACTAAGCATTAACGCAAGTCATTGTTCATACAATACAAATCCGATATCCCTACCCGCAGTAGGGACTCT
>CM071871.1:9875023-9895726 GCA_036759665.1 Gynandropsis gynandra
AGAGGCTTGATTCCTTCAAATCCGACGTCCTAGAAGCCTAATGTGTCTGCATAACATAAAAAAAAGAAAAGAAAAAGAAGATATAAAAAAAAAGAAGAAGAAAAAAAAACGAATAAAGAAAGAGAAAAGCTCGAAAAAGAAACAACTATCCTCAATTGTTCTACGTTTACCATTTGTCTGAAGTCTCGTTTGGTGGAATGGATTACGGTGGCTTGTTTAGTTTGCTTCGATTTACTTTCTCGTAGGTAGCCTTGGTGAACCTAGGATGAAGACTGAAAAATTAATTAGGCCGAATTTACTCTCGACTTGCTAGTTGATCAATTAGGTTCGCTTTAGCGGTATTTCTAGGAGAAAGGGGAATTCTCGTTTTTTATATATCCCACGTGATCCACGTTTACGTTTGCTTAGGAAAATACAAACATTCAAGTATGGGGGATTTTGATCATCTCATTTTTATACGTATTTCACGCATGCTTTAAGAGATGTTTATGATATAGATACGATGATTACATATGATTTATTTGTATCTGTTTTACTCGTTTTCGTGTTTTCGTGTCCTTACAGGTTGTAATGCAAATTCGGTTCATTTTGGAGCTACAGGACGTACACGAGACAAAGTACTAATATCGAGGAACTTGTTAGTTACATATACAAAGAAACTTGTTAGTTACATATACAAAGAGGAAAATGACGTTAGAGAAGAGGAATAAGAGATATTTTGCTTGGGAAAAGAATGGAAACGTTTCCCAACTTAATCAAGAATGGAAAACACACGAAAAAGGAAAAACAGTGGCCGCTGCGAAAAAGAGGAAAGAAGTGAACGACCAAAAGGAAAAACGAGGAGAAAAGGAAAGAAAAGAATAAAGAAAGGGGAGGAGAGGAGCTGGGGGTCGAGGGATTCAGTCAGTTTTTTGGAGAATTCATACGTGAGAGAGAGTAGAGAGAGAATCGGAGCAGAAGAACACTCTTGCGGAGGAGACATTCAAGGGGCGTTGAAGATCAAATCAGAACTTCGGTTTCGTTTGGTTTCTATGTTCTTTAGACTTTCTACTTCGATTATGTTTTCTTTCAAACGCATGAGCGAGTAGTTGTTTTATTCTAGGAGAAGGTATTAGCCCTTGGCTATCCTGAAACCGCTTTTGATTTATCTTTGAATGCAATTTCCCGTTTTTGTTTATCTATTCTTTGTCCGAGTGCTAGAATGACTTGTATTTACGAAGGCCAAGTAGATGCATGTGTTAGGGATTAGGAGAAGAACCGAAAGAAGAATTCTAGTCCTAGAAGATCAGGTTTAGAACAATCGAAGTTAGGCCACGAAAGTAGGGTAGCAACGGTTGAGGGTAAAACGGATGAATCATAGAACTTATGGGTTTAGCTTAAGGTGTCAGCCACAAAAGTATGGGATAACTTGACTAGATCACGTGTATATGCCTTGAGAGAGGGTAGATATCATATTAGGATCGTTTGCCTTAGATAACTTGATCGGGATTGCATGATTAGATAGGTTGATTGTTGGTTTCGGTAGTCTTGTGGTGAAACCGGATTCCTAGAACGTTTGTCTCATTGTTAAGAACTCGTTAGTTTATTGTTTTTAGTTATTTCAATCTTAAAACCAATACTTCATTGTTTGCAAGTTTGATTCATAGTTTGAATTTAGTTTGTGTTGTGTAATCCCTGTGGGATCGACACCAAGAGTACTACATACGTGTCGTGCACTTGCGGATAGTTTAGGTTAATATTTATTTAACTTTGAATCGCATCAGGTACGTCTCCTTATTCTTTGGCTCATTACATTTCCTATGAAAAATTTTCTTCGCAGCATCGCTCGTTCCTCGCAGCCATTACAGAATCTACAGAGCCACAAACGTATAATGAGGCCAAATTGTCTTCGAAATGGCATGACGCCATGAACGAGGAACTTCACACCCTTCAAGCTAATAATACATGGACTCTGGAGGATTTACCTGTTGAAAAAAGGCTATTGACTGTAAATGGGTTTACAAAATCAAGCATAAATCTTATGGTTCCATAGGGCGCTACAAAACTCGACTTATTATTCTCGAAAATCACCAGAAGGAGGGCCTTGATTACAATGACTTTGGCACCTATTTTAAAGCTAACCACTGTTACAACTTTTCTTGTTGTAGCAGCTATTCAAGGATGGGAAGTTCATCAAATGGACGTTCATAATGCTTTCCTTCACGGTGATTTAGAGGAGGAAGTTTACAAGCGTCTTCCACAGGGGTTTCAAACATCAGATTCCTCGAAAGTGTGTAGATTATGCAAGTCTCTTTATGGGTTACAACAAACACCTCGGTGTTGATTTGAAAACTCGGCCAAGCCGTTCTTTGGTTCAGTTTTGTGCACTCTTACTCAGACTACTCTCTGTTCACGTTTGTCCGCGGATCGATTCGGTTGCACGTTATCATTTATGTCGATGACCTTCTTGTAGGAGGTAATAATCCAGCTGCGATTTCTCAATTCAAGAAGTATCTTAGCGAATATTTTCATATGAAAGATTTGGACACTCTGAAGTACTTTCTTGGTATTGAAGTTGCACACAATGAAAACGGAATTTTTCTTACACAATGGAAGTATGCATTGGAATTTATTGATGAATGTGAGCTTCTTGGCACAAAACCTACAATGTTGTCCGTGGACCAGAAGCATTAGTTGACCTCTTCCACCGCTCCTTTGTTTGATGACCCGGGTAGATATCGTCGGCTTATCGAACGACTGGTTTATCTCAACATTACGAGACTGGAATTATCATACATTGTTCACATCTTGGCCTAATTCATGCAAGCGTCTAGAGAAGATCAATGGGATGTGATGTGGTTAATCTCAAGTAATAAAATATCTAGACTAACGCTTCCGCAAGAATACGGATCGTGTAGTACCAGGGTCGAACACAAGGAATCGATGCAACTCTAAAGCTAGTAACTAATGAATAGAACGTGTAAAATCAACAAGTGGTTGGAATACGAATAAAGAAAAACTAACTAACTAACTAACTAATGGATTAAACTCAATGAACTAAACACCACAGGTTTCGAGAGATGCACGATGATTCAACGAAGTTCTAACAAGATCATGGTCTTAGATAATAACTAATGGATTAAACTCAATGAACTAAACACCACAGGTTTCGAGAGATGCACGATGATTCAATGAAGTTCTAACAAGATCATGGTCTTAGATAATATCACGAGTTCAGAGAATTCAAGCTCTAATATAAGAACTGACTGGCGTAGACTTGTCCACTATCTAGCGTGCGTACTACCAATCTCCCGATTGCATAATCTCACCCACTAGAGGCATTAAGACTGCTATCTTAATCCCTAGATTCAATCGATCGACCAGACGTAAATACTAAACCGATTAAATCCTACATCATGGCTAAGTTCCAAAGTCTAATCCCCTGGCGTAGATTCATTAAACTTCTTTAATCATTCATTCGAGTGGTGTACAAGAACAAAAGCATTAAAAACAACCAATCAATCTAAAAACGATCAAATACTAAAATTATTCATTCAAGTGGCGTACAAGAATGAAAGCATTAAGAACCACCAAGCATTAAGAACAAGACTTCGTACATATCGGCAAAGCTCTCTAACCTATAGCTATGGACCTACTCGGACATGAACTTAGAAAACGAAACACAAAATATAACTATATTCAACATGGATAAAGAATGAGATCCTCCCTATTATATTACCGACGTCTTCAACAGCTCCACCACGCTCCGGCTTCGTCGCTCCGTCCTTGTCTTCGAATGCGTTCTACTCTCCCTTTTTCTCTCGACGTGTGCTTTTTTTTCTCTCCTTTTTGTCTGAACTGTGCTGCTGAAGCTCTCCCATTTTTTCCCTCTTTCTCATCTTTATGTTTCTCTATTCTTTCCTCTTTGTTCGTGCCCTTTCTTTCCTCTCTAGTGGCTAGAATTTTTTGTTTCTTACATCAACTGCAGTTTTTCTTTTTCGAGTTTCTCCATCTTTTGTTTTTCCATTCTTGTGTAATTGTCAACGTTTCCTCTTTATTTTCCAGCCATGTAGCTCCCATTTCTCTTCCCTAACCATATTTCCTTTTGGTTTAAGTAGCCAACACGTTCCTTTTCTTGTTTTGCTAAATTTTCTTTTCTGGTTTATGCAGGTGATGAACACGACTTGCTGCTGATGAGGGCCCCGTGCGGGCTGGCTAGCAAAAGGGATCCCACGTGGGCTGGTGAGGAGCCCGACTCGGGCTGGATCTACTAGAGGAAGGTATTTTACTTCGCTCGGACAGCTCGCTCCACATGCTTGCATATTGTGATTCCGATTGGGCGGCTTGTCCCTTACAACGACGTTCACTTACAGGGTATATGATTCTCCTTGGTTTTTCTCCGATCTCGTTGAAAACAAAGAAGCAAATGACTGTTTCTCGGTCCTCGACAGAAGGTGAATACAGGGCTATGGCATTTACTTGTTGCGAGGTGAAATGGCTTCGTGAGATTCTTACGACTCTTGACGTCACTCTCACGGCTCTGATACATCTTCCTTGTGATAATCAAGTCGCGCTTCAATCACATCAAATCCAGTCTTCCATGAACACACCAAACACATTGAGGTAGATTGTCATTTTATTCGCGACGAATGGAAAGTCGAACGTATATTGCTTTCATATCTTCGGACAACGGAACAATTAATAGATATCTTCACCAAAGCAGTCAGACGTGTTACATTTGACTATCTCCTCGGCAAGTTGGTGTTTATAATTTACACACACCAATTTGAAGAGAATATTATGGAATATAAATATTCGAATATATTTTGTTGCCATAATATCCTAATTAATTCACGAAATATGTATATTTCTTTTTATTTCGTTTTTATTTCGTTTTCTAATCTTCGACACGAGGATTGTATATATTTATTTTATCGGTAATAAAAAACACAAATTTGGTTACGTGAAATCTTTCAAATGTACTGGTTGGTTCACACCAGTTAACCGATACAACTAATGGTTCGGTTTAATATTCGTAACAGCGAAATTAGGTGATAGCTTAGAAAAGTGTTACTTGTCAGTAATCACATAATGGTTTCTGAAAATGATGGTTAAATTAAATACTCTGTATATATATAAAAAAACAGAAAACGAATATCTATATATATATTGCTTAATTCCCAAGCAACTACTTTCTTATAGTATTCATCCGCATTTAAAATTATAATTTGCTCATGTTTTTTATTGAAATTCTGGAAATGTGTATAAAATTCGAGTCGGCGAGAATAAAAGTATCAAATGAATTATAGATAAAAAGTGGCACAGAATATATCCTAACATATTAATCCAATTAAATAATAAGAATCATCAATTGACCGAAATTTTAAGAATCACACAGACATATATATATATATATATGTATATATTTAACTAACTTAGAGAGTTAACCCTTTTATTAAGAGAAAAAGTACTGGAATTTTTTAATTGTTTTTTATTTCGTGATACCACTTTTCAGCTATTAATTTTTAAAAACAATATACTTATTGAAATTTATTATCATATGAAAAAGAATTACTTTAATAACGTGATACTTAATTTTAGATAATATTTAAAAATATAATTTTTTATTTGATAAAACTTTAATGTATGTATTGTTTTATAATTTTAATAATTTTGAAATTTGATAATAAAATGACTACAATTTTTAGATAATTTTAAATTTAAATATAATTTTAGCAAAAAAATCCAAACTATTTTATAATAGAAATATAATGGGTATAAATATTTCTCTGAGACTGGCACTTCACAAGGTCATATATAAGTAGGTGCAATAATGAAAAGGAAATAATAAAATAAACAGCGAAGTCCCACAGAATTGCATCTGCTTATCATGTGGGTCGATTAATATCAAATATTTAAATAAACGCCTACTTCATTATTGCTCTCAAAATTATCTAATATCCAACGGTTCAGATCGACTCTGACTCGATCTCGCGTACTTGCCACGTCATCTACGAAAGATGCCCTCTTCGTTTCCCAATTTTATATAAATCGTTTTAGTCAAACAGATAGGTACGGTCGATGCACGTTTAAGTGGGTCCCATAGGAGAGCAGACCTAATCGTCCTCACTGGAAAGATATGATAACCTGCTTCTCATCCCACCGAATAAACCTCATCGATAATCCAGTAAGAGCTCGCCACGTGGTGCTTCTATGATAACATCATACAGGTCAGCAGATCTGTTTCGTAAACATTTGTTCCGTACTGAGTACACGTTACGGAGCGTGACCAAAAGAAAGGGTGTTTTGGTCATTTCAATTACTATCTTCTTCGTCGTCGTCATCTCCTTCTATATGACCCATCAAAAAGGAAGAGAAAAAAATAGTTATTTTCCCGAGAAAATCCGAAGGTTTTGTTGCTCGAAGTGATGAACGCGAAACGGAAGACCTGGTTCTGTATTCGGATCCTCTGCAAACCGATCCACCACTCTCTCCTCCATCTCCGAGCCGTCTTCTTATTTGTTCCGACATAAAAAGCTTCACAGAGTATATTTTTCCCGTAAAAGGTCAATAATTTTCTAAATCAATCAAAACACAGGAGAGGAAGAGATAAAATTTCTTTACTTTTGTCTGTTTGTTGTTTGTCTTGTTGCAAATGTCGTCGTCTCCGTCCATATTATCCCTCTTGTCGGAGGATCTTCTGGTTCGGGTCTACGGGTTTCTTGACCCGCCAGGTCGGAAGACATGGCGACTCGTCTGCAGAGACTTCCACCGAGTGGACTCGTTGAGTCGGACCTCGATCCGGGTTCTCCGGGTCGAGTTCCTCCCGGTTTTCCTTCTCAAGTATCCAAACCTTTCTTCCGTCGACCTCTCTGTGTGCCCGAGAGTTGACGACGGCGCTGTTTTGCGTCTGGCTCTGAACGGCACCATTTTGAGGTCGCTGAACTTGAGTCGAGCCACAGGGATCGGAGCAAGGGGACTAGAGACGGTGGCGCGTTCGTGCCAAGCGCTCGAGCGGGTGGACGTGTCTCATTGCTGGAGATTCGGAGATAGTGAGGCGGCGGCTCTGTCAGCGGCCGCAGGGTTGAGGGAGCTGAGGATGGACAAGTGCTTGAACCTAAGCGACGTCGGATTGGCCAGGATCGCCGTTGGATGCAATAAGCTTGAGAAGATTAGCTTGAAGTGGTGCATGGAGATTTCCGATCTGGGGATCGATCTTCTCTGTAAGAAATGCAGAGACTTGAAGTCTCTCGATGTCTCTTATCTCAAGGTTTGTCTGAAAGTTGTATTTTCTCCTTGGTTAGTTTTCTCTGTTGATTCTCTTCTTAGTTTCTGTGAAAAAATCTGGCTTTTTTGCCTGGTTTTCTGGGAAAATCCACCGAATCTTGAAGTTTTGCTTAATGGTAGGATTAGGAGTGAACACCACCGATTTAGTGATCTTATAATACATTTGAGTCTTATCGGCACATGAAATAATTCTGTGGATTACGTTGGTTGGACAGGGGTCAGGGATTATGTTAACTGGTGTAATTAATTACTCCAAAAATTGAGAGAGATCGAATTTGCTTGAGTAACATACTGAAAAGTTCGATTCTTTTTGTAGAAATCTTCGTATTTCTGATTGATTCCATGGATAAACACAAAAATCAGAAGAAAAATTAAACAGCGGATGGACGACATGGATTTGAACTTTGTAATTTGGTGATGAGCGTAAGATGGAATATCTGGTAATCGTGACTATGTTTCCTTTCAGATATCGAATGATTCAGTCTACTCCATTTCTTTACTGTCCAAGCTTGAGGTACTGTCTATGGTGTGTTGCCCTTTGATTAATGATGCTGGTTTACAGTATCTGGAAAACGGCTCTCCTTCATTGCAGGTATGACACTTCATCCCACTGAAGAATCTGTTTGAACGGCCAATGATATAGCAACAGAACTGTGTTCAACACCATTTCGATATTACTAATGTGTAAGAACTATTAACAGGAGATCGATGTAACGAGGTGTGAGCGTCTGAGTTTGTCTGGCTTGATCTCTGTAGTCAGAGGCCATCCCGATCTTCGACAGCTTAAAGCTAGTCACACTTTATCTGTAAGTATGCAATTATGGGATTCACCTCTTCTTTCATGTGTCTGATTCTGATTTTAGATAGTGCTTGTAATGATCACTTTGGTTTCTCTCTGTTTCAGTTGGCTCTGTATATGTGATGTGAATATGTGTTCAGATGTAGATGTTTAACCTGATTCACCTCTCGATGTTCTTTAGTGTAAATTATGTTCGGTGTGATCATGATTCGATCTCTGGTTATGGATGACGTGTCTGTTGCGATTTTCTGTATGTCCTCGATTTGCCCGTTATAATACTAAGTATGATACAATCAGATCTGTCTTACAAAGAAGGATAGAGATGTCTAATGCTCTGCGTCCTTCCGTATCTATCTGAAATTCATATTATTTCACAGGAGATCTCCCCGAGCCTCCTACAATACATCAAGGCCCTGAAGAATCTTGAGACGATCATCATTGATGGAGCTCGTATCTCTGATTCGTATCTCAAGACTGTAAGCTTGAACTGCAGGCTTTTAAAAGAGATTGGCCTGAGCAAATGCATCAGCATGACGGATATGGGGGTGATTGCACTTGTGAAAGGCTGCGTAAACCTGAAAACCTTTAATCTTTCGTGCTGCGGATCAATCACAGATCTAGCGATATCCACTGTGGCTGAGTCATGCCCGTATCTGGAGATTCTGAAGTTAGAATCTTGTAATATGATCAGTGAGAAAGGTCTCCATGCGCTCGGGCATCGCTCTAAGCTTCTCCATGAACTTGATCTTACTGACTGTTGTGGCGTAAATGACAGGGGTAAAAATCTTGTAATTCATTTCTGTTTCTCTTTTCAAGATCCTTATTTCATCTTATGATATCTTCCATTGTTGGTTCTACATATTCTATCTCAAGATTGTTTCCCTTAGAAATTCCTTTCTTCTGCAGGTCTAGAATATATCTCACGATGTTCGAATTTGTTACGATTGAAACTCGGGCTCTGCACAAATATCTCAGACAAAGGGCTTTTTCATATCGGGTCTAACTGTAAGAAGCTCCTGGAACTGGATCTATACCGGTAAGTTTCTTCTTCTGATGAACCGAGTTTTTACAGCTTCTAATCTAATTTTCATGGGTATGGGTTTGTTCTGCCCATCTCTACAATATTAGTCTTGTGCAGATTCATTCTTATGATTAAATCCTGATTTTGGGTGCAGCTGTACTGGTATCAGAGATGACGGTTTAGCTGCTATATCCCGTGGTTGCAAGAACTTAAACCGGCTGATTCTATCGTACTGCGATGAGCTTACCAACTCCGGAGTCGAAAAGATCGGGCAGTTCGAGCAACTCGGTTATTTGGAACTACGAGGACTCAAGATGATAACTGGTACTGGTTTAGCTGCCATTGCATTAGGATGCAAGAAACTGGTTTACCTGGACCTGAAACTCTGTGAGAAGATCGACGACTCGGGTTTCTGGGCTCTTGCTTACTTCTCAAGAAACCTTCGACAGGTCAAACAAACATAGGTTATACTATATATTTACCGAGTCTCAGATGTTCAGACAATGACAAAGTGAGTTCTTTTTGTGTTGCAGATAAACATATGTTATTGTTCTGTCTCGGACCAGGCACTGTGCATGTTGATGAGCAACCTGACACGGCTTCAGGACGTGGACCTTGTACACCTAAGCAATGTGGAAGGGTTCGAGCTGGCACTCAGAGCCTGCTGCACCCGCCTCAAGAAGCTCAAGCTTCTCGCCCCTCTCCGCTTCTTGCTCTCATCCGAATTACTTGAGACCCTTCATGCCCGTGGTTGCCGCATCAGATGGGACTGATCTGCATTTGCCATGCACCATCAATATATCGGTATGTTTTCGATTATTTTGGTCACTGGTCAGTCAAAAAACCGAAACAACTTTTATATGTTTTTCTTAGCTTTGGTTGGATTCTGAGTCGGTTAATAACTTGCATCTTGCTCGGTTCCATCTCGAACCAATTTTTTTTCGTGGTAATATATCTATTTTAAATCAGTCAGATAATGATATCATTATCTGACTTTTGAATTTTAATCCAAACTCAACTGGCAATGAATTTATGCTTTTTTTTTCTATTGAAGGATTTCTAATAGTCGTGGTTGATCAAATTAACAGCTACAGCTCGAAGACCGACGTATAATCACCTTGATGGGTTAACCATTTCGCTAGAAGCAGAATCGAAGAGACAAAATACTTTGGCGGAAGGAAAAAAAGCATAACTTTGCCTTGAGAAAAGAGTAACAGAATAAGGCAAAATAGAAAGTGAATATGTTCATAAAGTTCCATAAGAGAGCAAATAACATTACTTTAACAACAATCAATCCCCCAATCCGACCAAAGTATATCACACATTCCTTCCATCTATTCTTCCAATCCGAAAAATGGGCATCGCTTATTTTCTTATCGTCCTTCTCTTTTTGCCTTCTTTGCAGGCTTTGTTGTCCGACACAACGCTCTTAAATCCTCACAAAGATGAGAACTTTCGATCTTTTGTTGAACAAGCTTGCAAAAATATCGATGCCCACGATTTGTGCGTCTCGGATATTCAAACCCATATCGAGAAATCAGGTCACGGAACAAACCCTCATTCGGTTTTAGGCGCAGTGATCAAGGCTGCCCACAATGAAGCCAAGTTAGCCGTAGATTGTATCTCAACGTTCACAACATTATCGATCAGTTCCCGCGAACAATTCGCCATAGAAGACTGCAAAGAGCTTTTGGATTTCTCAGTGACAGAGCTCGCCTGGTCGATGGCTGAGATGAGCAAAATTAGGAAAGGAAATGGTGGCCCTGACTCGGAAGGCAATCTAAAGGCGTGGCTCAGTGCGGCTTTGAGCAATCAAGACACATGCCTCGAAGGTTTCGAAGGGACAGACAGAAAGTTGGAGACTTTACTCAAAGGAAGCTTAAGACAAGTCACTCAGCTCATAAGCAATGTCTTAGAGTTGTACACACAGTTCCATAGCTTGCCCTTCAAGCCATCTCGGAACGAGACCATCACAAATTACCAAAACGTCCCTAAAACACCTGAGTGGCTCAACGAGGAAGAAGAAAGGCTCGTACAGGCCGACCCACGTGCAATGCACGCAGATGCTGTGGTGGCGCTAGATGGGAGTGGGAAGTACAGAACGATCGCAGAAGCCATTGAAGAGGCTCCGAACCATAGCAACAGAAGATACGTTATATACGTGAAGAAGGGGGTTTACAAAGAGAACATTGATATGAAGAAGAAGAAAACAAATATTATGATCGTCGGAGATGGAATTGGACAGACGGTCGTCACCGGTGACCGGAATTTCTTGCAAGGCCTTACCACTTTTCGGACAGCCACCGTAGGTAGTATTAAATCAAACATTTCCCCCTTTTTATTCCTTTTTTTTGTTTTGTTTATTGAGTGTTTTATTGATTAATACATCTCTGAAAAACTAATCAGAAGATCAGAAAAGCATATATGCTTTTCTATGACTTGCAGGAAATCAATGCTTTTATAATATTCTTATAATTTCTTCATTTCTTGTTCTATAATATTGATATATCCTTTTCAATATTTGATATCTATCTATGACTTGCAGGAAATCAATGCTTTTATAATATTCTTATAATTTCTTCATTTCTTGTTCTACAATATTGATATATCCTTTTCAATATTTGATATCTATATATATATATATTCGCAATATATCAATGCACATGATCGTTCTCCCAATATAACCCATTGTNTATATATATATATATTCGCAATATATCAATGCACATGATCGTTCTCCCAATATAACCCATTGTTCGTTTGTATTTTTGTTAGCGGTTTCCGGTAAAGGATTCATAGCGAGGGATATAACATTCAGAAACACGGCCGGGCCGAAGAACCACCAGGCGGTGGCCCTGAGGGTCGACTCGGACCAGTCGGCCTTCTTCCGTTGTAGCATGGAAGGCTATCAAGACACACTCTACGCTCATTCCCTTCGTCAATTCTACAGAGAATGCGAGATCTACGGCACTATAGACTTCATATTCGGGAACGGCGCAGCCGTCTTGCAGAACTGCAAAATCTACAGCCGTGTCCCCTTGCCCCTCCAAAAGGTCACCATAACCGCGCAGGGACGAAAAAACCCTAACCAGAATACAGGGTTCGTGATCCAAAACAGTTACGTGTTGGCCACACAACCTACTTATCTTGGAAGGCCGTGGAAATTATACTCAAGAACAGTTTATATGAACACTTACATGAGCCAAATGGTTCAACCCAGGGGTTGGCTCGAGTGGTTCGGTAACTTTGCACTTGACACGTTGTGGTACGGTGAGTACAGGAACTATGGGCCGGGTTCGGGCTTAACGGGCCGGGTCAAATGGCCCGGTTTTCATATCATGAACACACCCTCCGCGGAGTTCTTTACCGTCGCTTCGTTCGTCGATGGCCGGAGGTGGCTTCCGGCCACGGGAGTTAGGTTTACGGCCGGTCTTACCAATTAAATTAAATATGTTGTAATTTGTTTTACAATTAGTTATTCACTTCGATATATTGTTGATTTGTGAGCTTATTTGATTAGATGGGATATTGGTGTTCGTTCGTCGATGGCCGGAGGTGGCTTCCGGCCACGGGAGTTAGGTTTACGGCCGGTCTTACCAATTAAATTAAATATGTTGTAATTTGTTTTAGAATTAGTTATTCACTTCGATATATTGTTGATTTGTGAGCTTATTTGATTAGATGGGATATTGGTTGGGACAATGTATATTTGTATTGTGTGTGCGCATTTATATTGAATATAATTTGATAATATTAATAGCTATAAAAATTATTATTATCGATTTTATTTCATGATCTTGAGATCACTGGAATTAAGCACGAAAAAAAATCGGGTATGGTCTCCCACTAATTGCCAATATATATATATATTTATTTATGTGATTCGTGTCATTATATGTAGAAATCCTCACCGGTTTATATCTTGCTTTTGGCATTTATATTACTCTTTAATTGTATTTAATAATCAGATTTTTTAAAACAATTAGAGTTTCAAAACGTTATCATAATACATCTTATTAACTCGATAAAATATGTTATCTATACTAATAAACGAACTACAAATTTAAAGCGAAAATTGATATTTTACAAATGTTTAAAATCAATGAAATCATATTAAAAAATCAGTTATATAATATCTCTATCTAAAGTATTCTACATAATTATATAAATATGTCTTTGCATCAAATCAGAAAACGTATAATTTTTGTTATTGTAAAAGAATTCGATTTGATTCTCCTTTAATGCCAAATATTTTTTTTTGAGTTCTGTTAAGCAAAATATAATTTCTTACAGAAAATACTTGAATCAGTCAAAACTAAAGATATACATATGTTCCTGTGATCCGAATTTACATTTTTTTTAATTTTTACTTAATTAGCTGCACGTATGCATCTTACGGAATTCTGAAATATCAATTGTTGGTCGCACGTTATACACATACACATTTATATATATATATAAATAGGTATGTGTCTATATACACACACATAAAAGCGCATATTGATTAACCAAAACTTGTAATAACTAAATAAAAATAAATGGCGCAAAAACAACTATTCTCAAGCTTTTTCATGAGCATCGTCGTCATAATCGTTCCCATCTTTCTCTTCTCTTCTTTTTCTCATGCTCAAACCCTTACCTCACCAGAAATTGAATCCCTATGTGACTCCACACCCTACCCTCTGATTTGCAAATCCATCTTAATCGATGCCAAACCGGGTCCGGTTTCCGGGTATGCCGAAATCGTTTTCAAGAAGGTATTAGAAGCTTCCAAAGGCCTTCTCGACCTCGTCGCTACGTCGTCATTATCACAGGCCATCGAAGATTGCCGGTTCCTGGTCGGCCAGAGCAATGACTACTTGGACCATGTTGAAGAATCCACCGTCAACTTTCTCAACGACCCCGACCCCGATTATATTGTCACGCTGCTCAGCGCCGTCATGACAAACTATGACACGTGTAAAGATTCCATTGGTGAGGTTTTCGTCGGAAAACCTCCGCCTCCGGAGAGTTTTGAGAGCGAGATTCTTGATCGTACTTCGAATAATTTTAAGATGGTTAGCATTTGTCTTGGGCTGTACAAACAAGCTCAGCCTTTTCCGTTGCCGGAGACAAAGCCGCCTCCGAGGCTTTTGTCGGAAAAGAAGTGGTCAGAAATTTCGGTGAGGAAGATGTCGGAACGTGAGAGAATGATCTACGAGAGAGTTATGGTTGTCGGACGAAAACTTCTTCAGGTGACTTTTCTATGTGACTTTAAACTAATTTATCTAAACCGAATAAATATAACCATCGAATCGAGAGAGAAAAAGTAAAAGAAATTCTTGAGTCTAAATATTATATATATATAAAAGTGTATATATATCTATCTATCTAAACGATATCAAAAGATATTATAAATTAGAGTTTTCTCTATCTTCAACAGTCTCCATACCCAAACAATGATACGCCGGTGAATGTGACAAAGACGGTGGTGGTGAACCCTAACGACCCGACAGCTTTCCGAACCATAAAGGACGCAGTGGATTCTGCACCGATCAAGGCTAACGGCAGCTACTACGTCATCTACGTCGTCGCCGGAGTTTATGAAGAGTACGTCAACATCCCAAGCAACAAAACTTACCTCATGATTGTCGGCGACGGCATCGACAAAACCATCATCACTGGAAACAGAAGCGTTGGCGACAATTCCACTACTTACGCTTCTGCCACTCTCGGTAAGTTCCTAAGAATGGTACTCATATGTCACAAATTCGTAAAACGACTTAAGTTTTTACAAACTAAATAACACATATATATAAATCTTAATATATTATTCACAGTCAATTATGACATTTATTTTGTTAATAAATCTTTATTAGAAAATTGTAACTTAATTTTATGTTATGAATAATTTTGAGTTTGGATATAGATCATATATATATATATATACAATTTTAAATTCTTGAATTATTTTTTGATATAGTTAGACCAAAACTAATTAATAGATTTGTAAAGATTAATATGTTTTCATCTTTAGACGGTTTATACAATTTTAATAATATATTATGTTTTAGTTAATAATAAATATCATTTTATAAGAGCGTTTTTTCATTTATAACATATATTCTTTATTTATAAAGTTTTTAAACGGTTTAAAAAATCTGTCATAAACACCAACAAAACATTCTATATGCTAAGAGGTATTATCGTCCGACTAATATCTATTATTTTTTTAACATATTATATATATATATATGTGTACTCTCTAAATAATATTAACCCTTTTTAATGTATACATCCAGCAATAAATGGAAAAGGGTTTTTGGCGGCGAACATAACGGTACGGAACACGGCAGGAGCAGCTAAGCACCAAGCAGTCGCTGTCCGAAGCAGTGCTGACATGTCAGCGTTTTACAAATGCAGCTTCGAGGCTTACCAAGACACACTTTATGCCCATTCTTTTCGACAATTCTACAGAGAGTGCGATATTTACGGTACAGTCGATTTTATATTTGGTAATGCTGCCGTCGTTTTCCAAAATTGTAATATTTTCCCGAGATTGCCCCTCCAAGGACAATTCAATGCCTTAACCGCACAAGGCAGAACCGATTTGAACCAGAATACAGGGATTTCCATTCAGAATTGTACCATTAAACCGAGTGTAGAATTGCTTAACGGCAATTTCTCGGTTAAGACGTATTTGGGTAGGCCGTGGAAGGAGTATTCGAGGACCGTTTATTTGCAGAATTTCATGGATGGCTTTATCGATCCTAAGGGATGGAGGGAGTGGATGGGCGATTTTGCCTTGTATACGTTGTATTACGCTGAATTTAACAATACCGGACCCGGTTCAGACATAATGAACCGGGTTACATGGTCCGGTTATCGCGTAATCAACGAAACTGAAGCTGGGTGGTTCACTGTTGATAAATTCGTTGCCGGAGATTCGTGGTTGCCATTCACCGGTGTCCCTTTTGTAGATGGGTTGATTTCTTAATACAAAATGGTGATTTTTGAGATAATTTTAATACATTTCTTTTTATCTTTTGATAAATTTAAAAAGGTTTTTTATTTTTTGTTGTTTAATGTTCAGTTGACGATCTTGTTTGGGTTTGTGATGTTATATATAATATATACACATGCATGAATGCTGGTTAATTATATCAAATAAATAAATATTATTCATTTTTATAATATAATATTATCGAAATAATGACTACAATTTGCAGAAACAAAAAACATCATAGATGGCATAATCTCTAATAAAAAGAGAGGACTTGAATTTAACATTCAAAGGGACAAAGACTGGCCCCAAAGTTTCTTCTCGAAGGCCCGAATGGTTGGAACAAAATATCTGTCAGCACCATCATTGTTGACGACATTTTGAGATGACGCACCATTTGAGATGGGGTTTTTGGGAGGATCACAACCATTAATGGTTACAAAATTGTTAGATGGACCAACCTTCAAAATGTGATCTCTAGGAAAAACATGCTTCGGAGTGAGATTATTCGAAGATTCAACATTATATGTGATAGGAACGGTAGGAGATGGCGTCATAGCCATGCCACGACGCCTCTTAGAACCATTGCCAAAGGTATAGATTGACGAATATAAATCGGATGTGTTTCGCATAGGATTCGTACGAACCTCATGATGATGGTGATTGATATTGAATTGAAAACCCATGTTAGATCTATCGTTAGAGGCTTGATAAGATCTATTAATTACTTGTAGATTCAATAAATACGATAGAATAGGAAAATCATATTCCACCTTTACGACTTTTCTCTTCTCTTCCTCTTCATTTCTTTCTCGCTTATGCTTGTTTTGATGTCCACCGAGGGCTTTCGCGGTCGGATACTCTTTCTTGCAGAAGCGGCAAGGGTAAAGATGAGGTATCGAGTTGGCCCCTCTCTCCTTTTCTCCATTCGGTACGGAACTAGGGTTTTTAATCTTGTCCTTAGACGACAAAGATTGAGACTCCATGGAAAGGTTTCAAGTCTCTCTTAGACAAAGAATATTATTCTTTTTTTTTCTTTCACTCCTACGACAAGTCTCGTTGTCTTTGTGATAATATTGAGAAAGATGATGTCCAATTTATTGGAAAAATAAATTAATGGTCAAAATTAATTGAGCAATAATGTTGTAAAATATTTAAAGCCGCCAAGCACATTTTAAGTCATACAGGTCTATCTTTATTAATGAGTGAAACAATGATTTACTTTTTTTTCTTCAAGGATCTTAGTTTTACCTATTTTGGCCTCACTATATAGGACATTATAACAACTCACTATTAGTTCATATGTTTATATATATGTACATTTATATTGATTTCATTTAAACCATATTACTTTATATACTTAAAAAATGATATTTTACAGGTGTTATAACCTTTTACACCATTATAATATATATACATACATATATATGTATATATGTAACGAGTTATTAGATATGAAGTACACGTCAACTGGTGCAAATATCAAATAATAAATCAATTCAATTATATATTTTTTTAATATCTAACTTTTATGTGGTATTAAAGTTTTTACACGACCAATTTATGTTGAATTTCTGTGTGCTGAATAAATTTATATTTTTCCAAAACATAAATTTTCTGGACAAAAGCAAATATAGAAAATGTAGAAAATGATGTGTCAATGATTAAAATTTACATGGAAAGTTAAAAGCTTGGCAATTGACAGCATATTGATGTTGGGAGTTCGATATCTATCCAACTTGATGATTATCCGAAATTGAAGGGCAAAAGGAAAAAAATGAAGAAAAAAAAAGATAATGGTTTTATATTCGTACTGACAAAGTAACAAATTGTCCCAAATGAGATGGTATATTTGATAAAGATATATCTACTTTAATTGGAGGTAATGTGTTTTCAATTATCAACTCTATATTTGCCTCTTATTTCGAGTTTGTCTACAATTAATTATAAAATTATCTGATATTTACGGTTTGCAGAAAGATATATCTAATACTCACTCCGATATATATTGATTACAGGTTCTCGCGGTTATTAAAAAAATAAAAATACCAAAGTTGATTAGTATTATTAAAAACGTATAAGCATTAAAAATGATACCATTATTAATCAACTAAATGTTAGAATGCCGTTTAAATCACATATAATATTGTTGCTAGGGGTGTCATTCGGGCCGATCCGGCCCGGGTCCGAGCCCATCTTGGCCCGGTGAAAACAGACCCAAATATTTTGGTCCGTGGCCCGGCCCAATCAACTAAATGTTAGAATGCCGTTTAAATGACATATAATATTGTTGCTAGGGGTGTCATTCGGCGGGTCCGAGCCCATCTTGGCCCGGTGAAAACAGACCCAAATATTTTGGTCCGTGGCCCGGCCCGGCGGGCTTCGGGCAGAGGACGGGTTTCGGGCCGCCGAATGATAGGCAGCGAATGCAAGAAACGAAATCTGGAGAGGAACGACGATCAAAATCTAGAGACGAAATCCACACATTAGGTTACCAAAATTTTTGGTCGAAATCAAGAAAGGAACGACGGGCAGGAAGAGAACGGCGGCACGGCAGAGCAAGGGTTCACGACGGCAAGAGAAGACACACAAGGGTTCACGGGAGGGGAGGGAGGGTCGAAGACGGTAACACACGACGAGGCAGGAAGAGAACGGCGGCACGGCAGAGCAAGGGTTCACGGCGGCAAGAGAAGACACACAAGGGTTCACGGGAGGGGAGGGAGGGTCGAAGACGGTAACACACGACGGGAGGGGAAGGAGGGTCGAAGAAGCTAACACGCGGTGAGAGGGTAACAGGAGGAGCCGACGATAACACGGTAGGGGAGGGAGGGTCGGCGACGGTACATGCGGCGAGAGAGAGGGTTGACGACGGTACACGCGGCGGGAAGGAGGATCGACGACGGTACACGCGGCGAGAAGGAGGCAGGGTAATAGAGGAAAAAAGGCTACACGACTCTGTAAACACTACATTACGGGCAGTTATGGGGAAGAAAGGGGAGAGGGAGGGTTAGGAATTAGGATTAGGGTTTTTCTTTTGTTCGACCCGAAGCCCGACACGAAGTCCGACGTGCGGGATTGTATCAAATCGGGCTTTTTAATGGCCTGAGCCCGAAGGTCCGGTTTCATTCGGACCCTAAATTTATAGGCCCGAGCCCACTTATTTTCAGGCGGGCTTCGGGCGGGCCCGCGGGCCGGACTTGTTTTTTACACCCCTTATTGTTGCCAACGATATGTTATGTTATCACAATAACATTAACATTTGTAATACTATCTTCGTTGAAATTTGTATTACGATTTTAGAGACAAATATATATTCTCTAAACTATTTCGTTTTAATTTTATTTCTTTTGAATTTTCTACTCATTTTATTCTTTTTTAAATTTATAGTTTTCATCTCATTCCCCCTAAACTATCAATAATCATTATATTCTTTTTCCGTTAAAAATCTGTTAAATTTTCTGTTAAGGCTTTTTTTAAACAACCTAATCCCTCCGAATTCAGTCTATTTTTCACAAGTTTATCAAGTCATCTTATACCCCTACAATTTGGAAATATATTATATAACTCCCTCAAGTTTGTACATTCATCTTATCTCCCCGTTAAATGTGTAAATACAATCTATTCTTCTCCAAAATTTATAAATTCAATCCATTTTCTTTTAATGATGTTTAAAGTTTTTTTTTTATTTTTTATCGTTTAACGTATGCCCATAAAAGATCTTTAACATATTTGAAAATTTTGGTTATTATATCTAGAGATGTCAAATTGGGTTTGGGTTAGTGGGTTAACCCAACCCAACCCCATTTAAAATATAAATAGGTTCTTCATAAATGGACCTAAATTTTATATGGGCTTAATGGGTTTAAAACTCATTTACATTCATTTTAATGGGTTTTACCCATTTAGCCCATTAAGTCCGTTTATCTTTCACTTCAAATTCTCTGTCATTTTGAATATTCGTTTTTGACCTCTATTTTACTCGATTTGTCTAAATTTTAACCCGATTCACCCAATTTCATCGAATTTCAAATCGTCACGCAATTTTAACTCGATTTCACCCAATTTTACCTAGATTTCACTCAATTTCCGCCGATTTCACCTAATTACTCGATTTCACCTACTTTTAACCTTATTTCACCCAATTTTAACTCGATTTCACCCAATTTAAACCCGATTTCACCCAATTTTAATTCGATATCATCCAATTTCACCGGATTTCAAATTTATTTCAACCGATTTAACCCGATTTTACTCGATTTATTCATATTTTACTGAATTTCGACCTGATTTCATCCAATTTTGGCTCAATTTCACCCAATTTTAACTCGATTTCATCCAATTTCACCGGATTTCAAATTTATTTCACCTAATTTAACCCGATTTTAACTCGATTTCATCACATTTCACCGAATTTCAACCTGATTTCATCCAATTTTGACTCAATTTCACCCAATTTTAACTTGATTTCATCCAATTTCACCGGGTTTCAAATTTATTTCATCCAATTTTAATCCGATTTTAACTCGATTTCATCACATTCGCTGAATTTCAACCTGATTTCATCCAATTGTGACTCAATTTCACCCAATTTTAACTCGATTTCATCCAATTTCACCGGATTTCAAATTTATTTCA